>JAYKKI010000054.1:8550000-9150000 GCA_039881145.1 Druceiella hillmani | reverse complement strand
ATGTCCGTAAAATATTTAATCTCGTAGTTTCAAAGTTTAGATTAATTAGGTATTAGAAAGTAATGTCTACTTTAAAATATGAAGGAAATAAATAATTACCATTTACGGAGGAAATTGGTTAAACAATTATGGTTTTAATAACTAATATATCTTTTACGTTTATATTCATAATATAAACACTCTTATCACGTTTGACTGCATGCAATCAAAGAAAACACTGCTACAATAAGTTTGAATCAAATACGAAATACCACACGTAGCTTTACATTTCACCATAAAATATGCTGATGAATTCAAAACTCAAACGAAGACAATTTAGTTCAAAAATTTAAAAAGATAATTTTAGAAATTATGTAGAAACCAAAGAAGCAGCTAACGGCTACTGAAAAAGTAAGAAAAAACCTAGAAATGCTGTTAGAAAAATACATTGCGAGCGCTACTGGGTAAGATATGATAAGATCAGGCTGTGGATTTACTGGATTTACTAAATATCAGTCTCTGGATTTACTGAATATATCTCTTTACGACAGTTTCCATTAAAATTATGAGGAGCCACGAAAGATATCCATATTTATTGCAAATTCGCGCTATAAAATATCTAACTCAACATCTCGCCAGTAGCTTTTTCATGGGACTTGAAGTATGATTAGAATATTCATGAAATTTTCCTTATTATTTGAGCACGTAATTTATATTAAATATAAACTTTAGAAGTAACTGTAGTCTAGTGGTATAAAGTGTCATAATTTAGAAATTATCTTTTTATATTTCTTATAACTGAAACGAGCAATATTGAAAATTATATGATATTTCTATATATATTTAATGCACTTAACCCAGCCACAATAAAACTATCCCAAATTATCAAAACTCCAGAAAGAGAATGGAAAAGTAAGTACCTACTAATATTTTCGCCAAGTCACACTAATACTTAAATTTTGGGATGTGAAAAAAGTGCTAAAAATCTGCTATTAATTTTACTCGAGAACAATTACCATAAGGGCAAGACATGTTCCCTGATTTGTTAATGAATCGTCCACTTGTGAATATTTAAATCACGGCGCACTTACCTATTTATCAATCTATAATTCACCTATCTGCTAGATGGAATTCCTTCTGTAGCCTTATCAGAAAGCAAGATGAAATAAGTCATCCGTCTTCGTTATCTCTATCATCCAAAGCCGAAGGAACCTGATTATAAAACGAAGAAATGTACATATACCGCTCATAAAGTTCAACACAGAGTGTCATAATACTTAATTTCTACTTTATCTGGTCTGAGAAATGAAAACAATAACTTAAAATGTCTCGATTTTCTCTCTACCTTAAAACACATGACCTTACCGCTACTCTACATCCACATATCACCAAAACCATCCCCGCCAACTTTACACACTACAAACTAAGTGTGAAAATGTGTCGTCGTCATATATATCATATCACGCAGCCATTATGGGGTTGGGCGACGCGCGCGTCCGCCGCTCAGGCCCATTAATGTGCGTTCTGATAATTCAAACTTTACTAATTTGTTCCCATCAACAGGCAGCGGCGTTGTAAAGTGCGGCGAGTGTGCCGCTTAGTTGCGCGACGACATTGTTTACGAGCGACTGTATTGGCTGTTGTAATAAAACTGAGTGTAGGGCGCAGCTATAAATATGAAGGGAATTTGCAGGATAAATCGCGTAAAAGTCGATTGCTTAACGATTTCATTCTTGATATAGTCTTTTCCCAAACTTGGCAAATTTGCCTCATTGGTTGTCCGTTGTAAAGTTTATACCTTTTAATTAGTTTGCGATATTGTTTACGAGCTTTTGTGTAGTCTTAGTGATAAAGCGCTACTCGATGTAACTATAAATATAGAGGATATTTATAGGGCGAAAGGGGTAGCCGACGAAAGCCATTTTCAGTTTATTAATATATATATATATATATATATATATATATATATATATATATATGCTAGCGTTTTTATTTTTAAAGACTTAATGCATATTTCTGATAACTTCTCTAATTGTAATGTTACTATAAACTGTAAAAATGACTTTTTAAAACAATTATGTTAAATGAAGCTTATTTATATACCCATATTTGTCTACGAAAAATTGCTCCTATGGAGATCCCGAACATCGTGTTTTGATTTCTTGTACTCTCATGTCGATAGTTCAAACTCGAAGAGTTTTCTTTGTTCTTTTGTATGGATCAATTTGAAACAGTTCGTTTCCACTCCAGCACTAAAGATAGGTTGTAATTATAGTTTAATTACTGGTTAGTTACATTATCTCATTTGCAATGTCGTAAATTCAACAAATATTTTTAATTTGCGTGTTACTATTTAATTCCAAACTAGTCACTGATATATAAAATCGTTTTCATATTTTGAAATAGAAACGAATTTTTGTAACAATCTTCGACACGATCATAAATTTTTTTCCGAATGAAATCTCTTAATCGTAAACATTTTTTAATTGATCCAAAAGGCAGTTTTACATATAACAATACTTTAAAAAAGTCCGTATATTTAATGAGATAATTAGGATAGTAGTGAAAATTGGCGAACTATGGACGAATTTTGAAAACGAAAGCTTTATCACGAGGTTTGAAAGTTACTGATAATAGAACAATTTTAAAAATTGAATATTGAATATATTTGGCGTTAATTTTGTAAAAATTCATTATTCAAAATTAAATGAAACTACGTAATGTAGTATTATTTCTACTTTCTTTAAGTTCTTTACCACGACCTAGGTTTTGTTGTATTACAATATCTTCAGGTAGGCTATTAGCAAAGATTGAAGATGTTGTAATACAACGAAACCTAGGTCGTGTAAAGAAGTTAAAGAAAGTAGAAATAATACTACATCAAGTAGTTTCATTTAATTGTGAACAATTTTAAAAGTTTGAAATAGGAATGAAATTTTGTAATAATCACCGAAATCATCTTAATGAATTTCCTCATTCAAGTCCATTAATCGTTAACATTTTTTATTTGAGATCAATGGTAATTTTATATAGCCAGATGCAGTAGAAAGTTGCACATATATAATAATTACGGAATTTTGAGGTATATCTCAGAATAGTGAAATTATTGCAAAGAAAACTAAGAAATAATAAAATTTTTAAAAGTACTCATTCAACTTAACGAATTTCTTTACCTATAAACGACTATTTATTTACCAATTAAATTCGAATTTATGGCATAACCACTAAAACCGAATTTGTTTTAAATGAACATATTTCAAATATATATTTTAATTTTCAATCTTTCTCGCCTAGTGGTTTGCTGGACGCATATTTTTTTAATTCATTCTTCTCTTTCAAATTCAAAATATATCGTATTATTACTGTTTGACTATATCAGTGTTATTTGGTGAATATTAATAAAAACTAATTTTAAACAATTAAACCGACTTCAAAATGTGGATAGGTGCCTACACCACTTAAAATAAATAAGTGAATAATAAATAAAAATACGATTAACTAAAAAGGAAGAAATAATAAATATTATAATATAAACAAAATAAATCAAAAATATTTAATCTTATTTATGTTACGACCAGTGCTTTTGCACTTCCAGGATAAATATAAAATTATATTATCTCCTACGGACTACGTTTGCTCGATTATATTCTCTTTTGACACACCATCGCCTGCTGCGACGTCCGTTAGTTTTTTTTTGCATTTTTCGGTCTCAAAATAAATTCACGAATATTATTGAAAAATCGGATAAAATGGGACACTCCTGTGCTAGTGGGATTTTACACAAATTAAATGTACATAGGTGCTACTTTAATACAATCAACGTTATGTAAAATATCTAGGCTTCATTGATCTATTGAACTATAATTATGATTACATAGGCCCCCGTTCGGGAAAATCAGACAAAATGGGACACTCCTGTGCTAGTGGGATTTTAAACAGATTAATTGCACATAGGTGCCACTTTAATGAAATCAATATTATGTAAAATATCTATACTGCATTTAACTATTGAACTTTAATTATGATTCATAGGCCACCGTTCAAAAAATCGGACAAAATGGGACACTTTTGTGCTAGTAGGACTTTAAACAGATTAAATGTATATAGGTGCCACTTTACTGCACTCAATGTTATGTAAAATATTTATACTGCATTGAACTATTGAATTTTAATTATGATTACATAGGCCACTGTTTGGAAATATCAGACAAAATTCCATAACTAAGCGCTAATAATTTTAGTACACAGATTAAAGTAAATAAACCCTTTGGACACAACCGACGTTATATAGGGTTCAACTGCTTCATAAGATATTCTACAAACAGCTCATTTAATTGCGCATCTGCTTAGCTTTTTTTTGCTAAACATACGTTCGGTTCATTCAAATTACATCGCGTCCTTAAAAATGTCCCCTGGAATTAGATATGCAAAGTTGTTTCCTATCCGGGACTCGGTGTAACGCGATGAATATTTGTTTTTTTTTTCTCGAACATAAAAGCTTTGTACTCACGTCGGGAATACAAATCGTATATTAAGGTATTTAAAACAGCATCTATATGGATGTATGCCGTTTTTTTTGTTTTACTAATGTAAATTTCGTCTGCCTAAAAAGGTCTATTGCATTCGTTTTCATATGGTTAACATATTTCAATTCCCGGATTTCCCAAATGTTTATGAAATATATCCACCATTTAAAAACAACTTTTTTGACGTAGTTTATTACTAAAGGAAATAAACAGTATTAATATTGAACTAAAGTAACAATGCTATTGAATTAAGTGAAATTAAGAAATAATATAATTTTTATTTGCCACGTGAATACTTTATTAATTACTCTAATAGATATTGGTCGTTAAATGATAACTGATGCCATTTTATTTATCGTACTCACAATTTGCCGTATTATTCAGGCATATTTCAGATATTATTCATTTCAAACTTAAATACTTTATACCTATCATAAAATATTCAGGTCTATATTCAATATTACATACCTATAATAAAATATTCAGTTCTATATTCAATATTATATACCTATCATAAAATATTCAGTTCTATGTTCAATATTACATACCTATCATAAAATATTCAGTTCTATATTCAATATTATATGCCTATCATAAAATATTAAGTTCTATGATCCAATATTACATTACCTATTATAATTTATTACCTAGTGAAACTTGTTTTGCTTCAAAGTTAATCAAATTTTTCTTGTACAGCTTGTACTTAAATCGTAAAACAACGTTTGGAAGTAGACAAATATAGATATAAAATATCAATTCCTTTAAATATTCGTTAAAATAAAGGAATTTTAAATATCCTTTAAAATTCCTTTAATAAGAAATCTATTTATCTAAATAAATTTCAGTTAATTTGCTAAGAATTTTACTCACTGTATCTACTTTAAACTTTCATTTTGTCATGCCAATTTTTTGAATGCAAAAACTAAGTTTTTTAATTAATAAGTACATTTCTAAGTAAAGTGGAAATAGAATCATAGAAATTGGAACATCTTACCAATTTTATTCAAATAAAGTTCCCTCCGCTCGAGTAATTATGAAAACTAAATTCAATGGTTTATTAATAGTGAATAGAGAAATATCTAAAATGGTATAGAGATATTTTACTACGTGCGCATTCCAAGCGACCTTTCCAGAAATTGTTTTTTACATCTAATGAATTCATTTGATCATGAAATGTCAATTCCTGCCTTTCGATTTTCTTCATTCAGTTCCATATTAACGTAAACTTTTTGAATGCCCTCTTGGACTCAGGATTTGGCTTGAATTTATTATATTAAATTTGGTAATTTGTAAAGAACTTGCTTCATAAAAGTTAATAATATTTACGTAGGCATTTTGTAGTTTTAAAGAACTCCTTACGAAATGAGTCCACTTGGTAAACATACCCTCGACCGTATCATGTATAATATCGTAAATTCATGAAATGTGATCTAGTGGAAATTTGAAAGTAAAAACTGTATTTAATAGTTTTTTTATTTATTTTTCATTGTAGAACAAAGTTTCACATTTCATAAACATGTTAAGTGAGAGTAAATTTTGCTTTACGATGGTTTTGTGGGAATTATTCAGACACATATAAATATTCAAGAGGATGTAGTGTTTCTATTAAACTAATTAAAATTAGTATTTTTACATCATAAACATATTGCCTAATATATTTTTCACAGGCATAAAAATATCGGGTACATCTCAATTTCTATAAAATTTAGACTCATCGCAATAATTGGCCGGAAATTTTCTAGTAAAGTTTTTTTTAAACAACTTGGATATTGAAAGTTTGGGTCAGAGGGGAACATATCTTTTGTTGATACCTTCAGCAAAAAAATCTAAAATAAAATTATCTATCTTATAATGTCATTAACAATAACTTAAAATTATTTATCTAAAATAGAATTTGGAATCCGTGGAGTATTTATAACAGCTCTTTCAGTTAATATCTTATGCTATATATGAAACTGAATAAAAAAAAAATTCAAGTATTTTCTGCCTTCCTAACGTTTTCCATCTGAATATTGCCGGACATTTTAAGTTGTATCCCTGGAATCATTATACAAAAAATTATAAAAGAAATAGTTTTTATTGTTCGATTTTTCAATTGATGAAAGAAAGAGAAAATCCAAAAAAATATTGAGTAATTTTTACTTCTTCAAAAACACATATATACACATATCCACACATATACTTTCATATGTATGTGATAACAAACGTTATTACCGTATTTTTAAAGTTTCTACGTGAAATGGTTTCTGAAAAAAGACATCTCTAGTATACGGACGGATAGAAGGACGAAAATATGAATAATCCTACAAAGGTTAAATTTTTTCCGTTTGAAATACGAAAATTTAAAAAGATTTTATCAGCTTACTAAGAAAATAAACATTTTTTTTTCGTAAAGGTGTAAAATGCTTAGATTTTGCATAATAATTTTCTTTATAATGTCACCAATAGACTCTATTTCAATTAGAACATTAAATTAAAAATAAGATTAATCAAATTATAAAAAAAATAATTGATCTCTGCTTAAACTGAGCAGAGTCTAATATAATACTTTAACATTCAAGAAATACCGCATAAAAAGAGGAAATAAGAAAAAGTTGAATAAAGTTTGAACAGTTAATCTACAAATTTACTTGAATGAAAAAGCGAATTTAAAATAGAAATTGACCTTAAATCAAATTTTACTAAGCGATGAAAATTTAGTTAGAATAACATCAAGCATCCAAACTTTCTTTGAACATTTGTACGTACTTCATCAACTTTAAATTATCCCTACTCATTCCGTTAATCAAATAATCTTAATAATGTTTAAAAACCTGTCTAGTTATCACTAATTATCTGGATAATAGGTGCTGACTAGAACGAAAATTACATTTCAATCTAGCTATCTTGAACTAATTACTTAAATATAAACTTAGTCAAATATATACATTATTTATTATACGTACATTCAATTGAAAATTATATTTATAAATTACCCCTTTACATATTTATTAATTTCCAAGTTCATATTACTATACGGTCTATTTTTTAAATTCTATGCGTTCCCACCCTAAAATTCATTTTTTTATTCTATACAGTATATTTAATAATTTATTCCTAAACACTCCTTATTTTCACGTCAGTTATACTAATGATTTCGAACAGAGTATTCGTAAAATCGATCCTGATATTTCAAACTATATTACAAGTGTCAACGGCATTCTAACCCATGTCAAGGCAATCTTATTGTATATACTGCCTCAAACCATTAGACGAGGTCGAGATTTATTACAGCACAACACACCATAAAGAATTTTCCCAAAATGCAATACTCCTCCATCTTCACAGCATCTGAAACATTAGTCCTGTCATTTCCCTTACTCAAACGCAATCCAACTATATCCCCAACCAATAAACGACGACGCCCTCACCCTTAAATTATTATCTCAAACTTATAACATAATACATTCATAAGCGCGGAGACAACTCCATCACAAAAACACTTTATGCCCTCTGTTCCCGCCTTGACGGGGCCACCATTTTACTATTTCCAAAATACTTCCCCTCCAACGGCACACGCCATCCATCAACAGGACACAGTTCTGTGTAAACATTTTTTAAAATGGGATAAAAGGAACCGGCGGGTTTTAAGCCTTCGTTTGTTTATCTGAGATGGGGAACGGAAACTTAAAGTCCTGGGGTGAAATGGGGTGGCGGTGCAATGTAAAGGCGGCTATTCACTGTTTGGCCGCCGACCATACCTATAACTTTGAATGTAGCAAATTAATTAAGCTCGGCGTACTTTTGAAAACATCTTTCAAATTTATAATATAGAAAATGTACTTACAATATTTTGTACAATAAGGGTGGTTCATAAAGTGTATTTATTTCAGTATATAAAAATATTGATTTGAGACGACTTAATAACTGTCCATTGTTTATTTATTTTTTACAAATGATGTAATGTATGTAATGTGTGTCTATATGATAATTTTCTTTATCTGACAGAATAGAACGACATAAATGTACAAAGACTCTTTGAATTTAATATCGTCATACTGATTTTTACTTTTGTTATTTTAATATATCGAAATATTGTGAACACCACAACTGCTAAACAAAATTCTGTGACACAACTTCAATATTTAAATGTTTTTCTTACTTCTTCATTTAACCTTAAATAAAATTACAAAACAACCAAATTACACTGGAGATCAACAACAAGTTAACTGTGCGTCACAAATATTGAATGATAAGTAGTACTCGTAGAATAAAAGTGAAATCTAATAAATCAAGACATAATAGATCAAGAACCATCAATAAACTCCACAATCTTATCCCCAAGAATATCGAACAGACAGCAAAAAATTCCAAATTTGGGCATGGCTTATCATCGGAAAGACTACAGAACACCTTGGGCTTGAGAACGTCGCAAAATCTTTTATATTTTATAGGTTCGTAATTGAGGAACGTAAAACGCCTAGTGATTCTGATATCGGAATGGATGATCAAAATATATATATATATATATATATACATATATATATATATATATATATATATACATATATATATATATATATATATACATAGGTGGTGGAAACTTGTGAATTTGTGCTACACTTTTTTCGAAATTATGCGCTGGTGAAAAATGTTTATATTAGGCAGAACTTCATTGAAAAATTAGCATGTTATTTATTTCAATATCATTCTATAGAAATCACCTGTCTAAATTACAGTAGCTCTACGTGTAGCCTTACATTATAATTGATAGTTTTCTTTTACTTTACGTTAAAAAAATTTAACGAAATAATAAAATATATAAGGTGTCTATTACGTTATAGTTCGTTATTGGAGCTACCTCGACCTCGATGCGAGACAGTATGAGGCTTTAGATAGATAATGAGTCGTACTTAAACAGAGTGCTACCTCCAGTGTAATTCTGGCTCAAACTAACCGCGGGATGCTGATTATGTTATCGTGTAGTGACAGCGCTTCCGTAGGCAGGGGGCCACGAAGGGATATTACGGTATTGTGTTTGCGGATATAGTTGGGGTTGGAATGCAAACAGCGAATGGAAAATGGATGGCTAGATAGACGATAAGAGACCAAATGGTGGTGCTGTGATTTGGTTTAGCGCCGATAACATTATGTGACGGACTGAAAACAACTATGCGATTAGGGACGAATGATCGAGTTAAGGGGTATATTCTCATGTTGATAAAAATAAAGTTCAGACGAAATCGATTTGATTATAGACACAAAACGGAAGCACGTTAAATTTTAACAAGCTATGCTCCGTATTGGAACTTTATTAACGACACCGATTAGTTCGAAATTTATTTCCAATTACTTAAGAATAATTATATGTCAGAATAATAATTATATGTCAGTTACTGAAAAGAGCAGGATATTTTTCGTTATATCCATCTGGCTCTTACCTATTTATAGATTTTGAAACCTTTATCATTGACTTATAAAATTTCATACTATTATAAGTTTCTTATTGAAAAAAATTCAAAGTTAGAAAAATATTTTGGGACTCGATTTGAAGAACCGTTTTTTAACGTACTAATAAAGTGAAATTAAATTAAGTTCAAAACTTGAATAATATGTATGCAAGACTTACGCTCCAAAGTTAAAATGCCATGTCAGGAGAACTCCTAAATTATTGACTTGACAGGTATTTCGAAACACTTTAAAATCAAAAAGGTCATTGCTTATTAAGTCAATAACCACGATTAGTGAATTTGAACTCGGAAATTGTATTGAATGTATATTCAAATGAAGAATAATACTAATTTCTGAATTCTTTTGGTGTCGAAAAACAAGACATCGTTACCTTGACGTTTTCAGAGAATAAAACAAAAATCCGTTTCGTAAACAATTTAATCACTTGTTTACGGGAAAGATAACGAATCCTCATTATTTACGAATCCCTCTAAGATACATAAAATTTAACGAACATTCGATACGGACTGATGCCGATTAGTCCAATTAAATCCGGGACGGTTCAGAGCGACGCAAGAGGAAAGGCAATCGACGAAGGAAAGTCAATGGTGCTCCGCTGAATAAAAATAAGAAAAAATGCAAGCCTCTGGGAGGGGAACAACGCTTTTATCTAAATATTAGTTCTTTGAACGTTTAAGCTGAGAATTGGAACTAAATTAACCCGTAAAGGAAAATTGTACCTACTGAATATGAAGTATACGTCTTAGAAAGTACGAATAAGAATGTAATTATTTTGTATTATTAAATGAAAGATTGTTCGATAGTAACATACTGGCATACAAAACAAAACGAGACAAGCAAGGTGTGACAACTTGCTCCGATCGCGAGAAACCAATTTACTTCAATAAAATTAAATTCCTTATTCCTTGATTAATATGCATTTAATCAAATAACGACGAGGTAGTGTATCTGCGCCCTTTAGACCGCTACACTGGATGTACTTTTATAAAACTTTACAGTTTTGTACTTCAGAGCATAAAAATCGGCTACACCATTAAATTATATTACATCCTAATAAATGAAAATTTACGTCGGTTTCTTTTATAAGCCACCGTCATAAATGTGTAACTCATATTTCTACATTATTATTCTTTGGTATAAATCGGTGGTGTGTATTTTGTTTTTGATAACTGTTTTATCCATCTAATAACGCATTTATATTTACAACATAGTAAACGACAATATTATCTAGTAATGATTCCATTGTTTCCTCCTAATTTTAGTAGCGAAAACTTTGATGATCTAGAAACACGTAATATTCCATAATTTCAATAGAGCGAAGTGGTAATAAAATTGTTAGTTCTGCACTAAATAATATTATACTACAGAATAGAGAAAATATTCCGTTCCGTAATATTAAATTATTAAGCGTGTGAAAAGTAAAGTACTGATTTTAGGCTTTAGTTATAATAACACTCGGTCAGGTAAAAATTGTATAAATTGAATCAAGTTACGTCATTTTATAGACTAGTAGGAGACGAAGAACTTGGACGTGATTTTAAACCATTTATTATTATTTATTCCTGTTATAAAATTTATTACAATATCGTTGTTTTACGTATTAAACAATGATATAATCTATTTGTACATGGGTTTTTTAAGGTGCCGTAGTCACAAACGGAACTAATGCAATTACGTCACGTTTATGTATGTAGCTGCCTGTTATGGGACGTATAGGTGAAATAACAATATCCAATTATTATTAGATTGTTACACACTAGCGAATTATTTTATTAAGACTCACAAAAAAATTTATTATTTGACACAGATTTTGAATATGAGCTGTTTATTGAAATGATGTCAACTGTTTGACTGCCAAGATAGAAATATCGTTTACAAATTTTCTTAGATTTACAAAAAACATCTGTGTTTAAAATAAATTATCTTATTGGCTAAAATCTTATAACTATCGTGGTGGGGCGGCTACTTGATGCTCCGTCCTTTGTAATCCCTTTTATTGCACCTAATGAACAGCAAAACTAGCGAAAACAATACATAATATAAGACAGTATATATTTGCGGTGGCCTTTCAGTCTATGAAGATATTAGACACAGTAGGGTTTTCCTACTTCTTTACAAATACAGTTTAACGAGAGAATTTTAAAATATGTGTCAAGCACGTTTTGTAAATTTGAAATATTTTAGAGAAATACGAATACATGACAGACACCGCCCGTCTGTTATGTATTCGTATTTTTTATAGTTTTTAACTTGCTTGCATATAAGTGTCATATAAGTATCTAAGTTAATAGGTAGACAAAAATTATTTTCTAGTTGTTAAGATACATACTTTTTAAAAGGAAGAAACCCTTTTTTAAGAAGTGAAGACGAAAAAAGAAATCAGCGTAACCCGTTGTGAGAATTATTGTTAAGTATCTTTTAAAATTAAGTTGGAGTCCATTTATTATTTTTTCTTAATTTTTAGAACCGTTTGCGTAATATTAAGCTTTAAAATTCTTTTCCATATGTGTGGTTCCCTTCTATTTCCAAACAAGACAGAGTAAATATTCAAAAAGTTGATTCTGACGAATACTTCGAAATTGAATTTTCTCAAGCAATACAACCACATTCGTTTTTAAAAGGCTCTTTTATGCAAATAACAATCGGAAATAAGGCAGATGAAAATCTTTGAACCAGAATTTAAAAAATACAGAATCACAAAAAACCATGGTCTAACTGTGAGGAAATTAGGATCCTTACTCATCTACCATAGATAATATATATGTATATATATATATATATATATATATATATATATATATATATATATATATATATATAATTTATGCGTGGTCCAACACTTCACCGATTTCCATTTTTAATTATCAATTAACAAAGAGATATGTTCAATAACACATCACGTATATAAAGGCACATAATTACAATCACACTGTCAATTTTATAATATGTATTACCACAAACATTCTCTGAAACTTCATTTCCGTTGCTTTTTCTCTATTTCCTCCCTTCCAGCAAAGTATCTCCCCTACCTACATAACGCGTGGTTATCTAAAACCTCATTATTTACCACCTTGCGTTGAACTGTAATTTTAATACAAATTACTTGCAACAATGAGGTTTTAAATAGGGTACCAGATATTTCACATATCGAATTCCATTAAAAATAATTGGAAAAGGATTTGCGGAAGGGTTCGTGATATTACACGCAGAAGTTATTCATTACAAAATATGAGAAAGAGATCGGAACTTTTTTGTACTTGGATTTGTATATACTCACGAAATTTTAATAATTTTTTTGGTAATATAAGTACTTTTTGTAAATATCAAATTTTTTTTATCGGAAAAGTTCTGTTATATTAACTTAATGACATAAAATGAATAGATAAAATATACAATCAAAATCACATGCAAATATACACCGATATTTGAAACAACCCTTGAGTGTTAAATATAATCATAAGACGACTGATTTGTTGTCACTTTTAGTTGCTGTATACTTTAATATAAATAAAACTAAATATTTTAGTTGAAATAATCGAACAATCTTTTTCTATATGTGTTTTATTCACCAATCTATATTAATTGGGTAGCTTAAACTAATACAAATATAATTAAAATCGATGTATGGTAGAAACCCTAATTACTGCTAGTCAAAAAATGTACGAAATTTTTACACTTTTATTTTATTTTATAAGTAATCTGGCAATAATAAATGTGAAACATGGATAACGTAATTTGTAATTAATAGGGTCCCATGCCTTAAAACAAAAAACGAAATCCTAGTAAAATCACCCACACGTATGTCTGTCTGTCTGGCACAACAGTTTTCCTCAGAAAACGTGTAACGTAGAAATTTCCATTTTATTTTAATATGATTTCATCGAAGGTCTTAGTAACTAGCAAATTTATGAGAATATTTATAATTGAAGACAATTTAAGTATTCGAAATTAAAATGCAGAACATTTTCTTTATTGACCAAAAATTAGGTAGTCAGATACCTGATGGTTAAAGTTATCAATATACGCCTAGCAGCAATATAAAATTATAGATGCTAACATCATAAAAATAGTGTAAACAATTTCTTCGTGAAATAGAATTAAAAAATTATATATTTCTTTTGCTTCACCAACACCTTACACGTCCAGAAGAGAAAACAACACTTTTAGCTCCTCTTTGCATTTATATAAGCTAATTTGAAAAAGGGAACTACATGCGGGCCCGGCTTACACAGCGAGAGTTTTTCATTTAGTTTGAAGTGAATTTCTTTTGTGAATCATAGAACATAACTCCTAGTTTTCCTACCACCTTAGGCTTCTGAAAATCAAATTTATTTTATCAAGTTTATTTAGTTTAGGTGTAGTAGTCTCTGAAATGGGAGGGTGAAAATATTTTTTGTATATTTTTCAGTATGTCACTGAATGTAAGCTACGAAAAATAATGAAAAAAAACCTTTTTAAGACCCTTCTAGTTAGCTCTTTCAAACGATACCTCACACTATGAAATTAAAAAAAATTTCGAGTCTTTAATTTGCCTCCTCCAATAATTATTTTTGAGTGTTATTATTGGGGTATTTTCGGGTCAATATTCTTTATTACTTCCAAATTTAGTGTTTCTATTTCAAGTAGTTTCTGAGAAAAATGGTGGTAGACAGACATACCAGGTTCGTTAGTTATTTTATAAGGGTTCCGTTTTTTATTTGACATTTCAATTAGTTTCTCATTTCTTTGCAAAAATATGTGGAGTTTCATGAAATATTTGTTTTGTGATAATTTCTTAATTTCTATAACAATAGAAATAATGTAATACTTTAAAAACAATATTTTTTTTAAATTACGAGGTAAACAACTAAATTAGGTGTTTATTGTAATTATGACAAAATGTAATTATAAAACTAATATTACAATGTAATTTCATCAAAAGTTCCGAAAATGTATAAAAATAGTAGACAATCATTCGAACGATAATTTTTAACAATATTTATACGATAAATACACAAATTTCCTGTCTGATACTTTTTTATTTGATCAGCACATAAAGTTGGTACTGCAAAAAAGCTATGAAGTATTGATTTGGTCAAGGTTCAAAAAAATTTATGACGACAGCAAAGCAATAATGATTGACTATGTTTCAAAATATGTTATTTAAAATGGGATAGATATGTCGTCTCTTTTGCTCCAAAATAGGAAAATAAATGAAAATTAATTAAGTTATAATAAAATGATACATTTTTTAAAACTACTGAAACGAAATAATTTTCATCAAATTTTCAGTAATATTGGAAACTTATAGTAATACTTAATAGTAAGTTGATAGATACAATTTTTCGAAAATTTACTAAATGTCAAGTTGGAGTAAATTTCCCAAAATCTTTTGAATTACACAATACTTTGCGTCTTCCGATAATTAAAAAAAAAATGTTTACAAATGTAATGCCTGTAAAGCAAAACTTTTTTAAATTTTAGAATTAATTTTTGTTATTAACTTAAGTTAAGAAACGTTAAGAACTTCGAAAAAATTCAAGATATACCAGACAAAATATGACAATTATACAATATATATATATATATATATATATATATATATATATATATATATATATATATATATATAATTATATCATCTCTCTACAATTTGAAACTCAGAAGGACGTACCAACAAAGGTATTTTCTAACTTTACTAATATCGACATCAAACCTTTCACCACATACATACAGCGTCATAATTTTCCTTTGACCAATTTATCGATCAACAAATCTACCAAATGAAATCATTTACATGCGACTCATCTCATCCCGAATCTTTCCATAACCTAAACTTGCACTAAAATTCTCACATATTATCTCCCTGCAATCTGAAAGCCACACAAACAAGTATGTCTCCGCCCACGCCAAAATCAAACCCATCACAGCCCATCCCGAATCCTTCTACCATCTGCAATCGCACTAACAGCCTCACATATTTCCCCCAAACAATCCGAACATTCCCAGCGCGGCAAGAAAAATCTACCTTCGTTAATTCAGGGCGCGTATTAGCGGGCGCGGGGCGGAAGGGGGAACGGGCGGCGCGGCTGATGGTATCTAGACAAGGGTCGCTGCGGTGATCGATGCCCGCAAATTAGCCTGGTGCCCGCCTCTCCGCGCCACCCCGCGCCGTAATCCCTGGATCCGCACACTCCAGACAGGAAGAGTCGACGGATGTTTAAGTCCGTCGTGGGTCATGTTGCGGTAGCACAAATATTTTGTGTACGTTTTGTCACAAGTCTCATAAATAAATAAATATGTATATATATATATATATATATATATATATATATATATTTATATATATATATATATATATATACATATATATATAAATATACATATATATATATATATTTATATATATATATATATATATACTTCAAAGCGAAATGCAACATACCCCAGTCCCTTTAATTTTTCCACCACATATTCAAAATTTTTTTTAAACGTTGTTATTATGGATTAGAATTATCTATGGGATTATTTTTAACATGGGATTAGAATTTTCCAATAAAGTTACTTCCAATCATAAATATTTAATGCCATCAGTCGTCCCAGGCTACCGCCACGAAATAATCCTAGTTTAATGTGGTCTGAAAGCAAATGTATATAAATATTTATTTTTTAGATCATGGAAAGCGCTTCTCACAAGATGAATTAAATACAAATTTTTGAAGGAAACCATAATTATAACCTAACGATGTGTAGAATTCGATTTAAATAATTTTACAGTATAAAAAAACTGAAAAACTCTCTTTAAACATTAGGCAAGTAGTAAATAAGCTCAAATACTATGGGTACGACTGTTGTATAATACTGTTAGCCACTGAGATGCCCTCAAGACCATTTCTCTTCTGCCTCATCAAATCATCCCGGTTACAGTATATAACCACGGGGCTCATTGAATTAACCAAATGAGCACAAACTCGACGAATTGAGAAAGCATTGAGAATTCCTATCATCTCTCATATTAGTCGAGTGGTACCATATTATTAACTTGTCATTAGAACTGCATAAGTTTGCAAATTTTAAGATGGAAACAACAGTTAGAAGTGGGTGAAAATCGCCTTGCTAGATTTGTTTATATACATAGTTCTATAATAGTAGAGTTAATAAAAACATTGACAAAAAAACATGAAACAAATTAAATTTAAATTACATAATGCAAAAAATATTTTTCTAGTAATCTCAACACAGGCATACAGTCTCCAGGATTTAAATGTTTACGTAAATAATGTCGCTGAGGCATAAACAACACTCATTCATATGATAAGTTTATAATAACAAATCTATCTTGTCTAAAAAATGAAATAAAAAATACTAACGTGCTAAAACATGACAATAAAACAACAAACGTATTAATAATTTGACACATCACCGAAGTATTTGCCAAGAACAGGTCAGATGAACTTGAAAAATGCACGAAACCTTGACGCAAGGCCGTTAATTTTAAACAAAATAATGTAACAGTACAATAATAGAAAAATATATCTATGATATTAAAAAGATTATGAATTATGTTTACAATGTTTCAGTAGCAATAACTACATAATACGTTTATTTGGCGATACTTTGTAGACAGCACCTGTAAAAAGTAAAAAAATATAAGTGAAAAGTATTTATTTCTAAACATCAATGTCACAAAATTTAACCAGCCTACTGTCAATCGTCAGACAGTGAGAATAAGTATATAAATTCGAACTTCATTCACTATTGTTGGTTACGTAAGGATGAACAATCGCTACACTCCCTTGATTGATTCACATTCACGAACAGTTTACTTGTATCTACACATACTCTACAATATTATGTTAAGAATGATGGTAACCATCTTTACTATTTTTATGTTTCCTATACTGTTAGGCTTAAAAAGGATATTTAATGTGCCTCCTGTATTTTAATTTTTAATTGTTCGACAATGGGCTTGATTTATGAAAAAAGATAAAATTTTTTGAGTTATTTCTGTATTTTAATGTTTCTGGTTGCCTGCTCGATGAGCGACCCGGAATCGAACTCGAGTCCCCGCGGCGCGCTTCGCAGTCAAAGATCGTATTGTGATATAATTTTAAATAAAATAACAAAATAATTTCCGTTAACTTACAATTTCCATATATACAGACGACTATGTGACTTTTGTGTAACGCAGACTTGTAAGGTTGCTTAAAGCGTAGTCTAGTCTAGAAATTCGAAATAATCGATTTTTTTCATATTTTTTACTTTTAAGATTATATCCTAAAGAAAACTTTTTCAAAATTAAAATTATTTTCAGAGATAATTTAGTGACGTGGCATTTAAACCGGCTCGGCCGAAACTAATCGAACAATAGAGTATAGGGATCCTCCGTCTACCTGCGATCATGTTCCCTCGTAAAACCAGTTGAAGCCAGTTTAATTCTAACCTTGAGGCCAGAACCGCTCGTTTGAAAGAAAGAATTTCGAAAAGTGTGTTTTTTGAAGAAGAGGAAGGCCCAATGTATGGTGCAGGGATCCCAGATTAAAAATATGTAAAAATATAAAGTACCATTGTATGCCTAGACTGCGCATAACTTTACCCGAAACTTTTCCGAGACGAGTGTCATGATATCTCAAGTTCTGCTGGACCAATTTACTTGAAATTTGACGTGAGCTTTCTATATACATTATTCTATCGCATAAATGAATAACAAAATTAAAAAATTTGAATTTTTACAATTTTTAAAAAATTCGAAAAATAAAAAAGTGGTAAAAAAAATTTGTTGACTTCTTCATAGTTTGAACGATTGCAGCATTTTTTTAGATGAAGAATTAATTTTTTTTTATTTCAGATTATTAGGAGTGTTACAATCATGATAACTAGGGAGCGTAATTTTTTTGAGACTCTCCCCCCCCCCCGCAGTTCATCAACCTGTAACATTTTTAATTTTTTCACCTAATTTTTTTATATATTTTTCAAACATTATTAAATACCTGGTAAAATAATGGCCACTAAAAATATTGTTTGTTTTCTTTGTTACACCTGAAAAAATACCTAAAATTCATGCCTCTATAGTAGAATATCCCCTTAATATTAAGTTACACTACATTAAACAAACTCAGTATTGCCAATCTTGTTTGGTTTTAACTATCTTTGATTTTACTTGTTTAAACAAAAAAATTGATTACAAAATGTTGAAGACAATTAAGTTCCACAAATATTTCGATCGATTCCTTGCGAACCTTATTTGAGATTTTATCTACACTTTTGAGCTCGCGGTCTGCAGCAAGAGCGAATTCCGTCGAAGGGACTCAGCCTCAATCTGCGGCCCGCTTTAAATGAATACACTTAGCGGCCCCTCTGTGTGGAGGGCGGGTGGATCTGGAATATGTCGGGCGAATGTGTAGGGGGTTGGGTGAGTGGCTGAAGTTGGAATATAAGGGAAGGGGGTAACATTTTTTCGGCGACGTTATAGATAAGTGTTGGCGTAAATAATAAGTGAAATGTGTCATAATTTAAAATCTGAACGTTTTTCAACATGCCTACTACAATTTAATGAATAATAAGATTTAACCCTTCCAGTGAAGTGGTATATAAATCAATAAGGTTTGATTTCAATATTCTGCATAAAATTTGCAATTTTAGAAAAATTTAAAATTGTTTATTTATTGATTTATTGCCCGTTTGTCGGTCTGTCAAGACCATTTTTCTCAGGAAAGCGTGGACGTATTAAATTGAAATTACAAAAACCAAATACTTAGGTCTACATTCTCTTAGAGCTATGAAAGCATCAAGCTAACAAACGAACAAGAAGAACCTTGAAAATACAGCCATTTTGCAGCATATTTTGACAATTGCAGATAAATCAAACCTATAGAGCGAGTTCCATCCGTCGACACAGAATCATTAAATTTTGCAAGAAGCAAGGTCTTACAGTACAAAAACTGGCAAAATCAGAAAATCATTAATTTCTAGTTGTATCATGTGAAAGATATAGTAGACAATATATTTTCATTCTAAAAAATGGGCGTTTTGTAAATAGTTTAATGAGAATATTATGTACCATGAAATATTTTTAAGTATTTAAGTAAGTACGGAACCCTCGTAGTGCGAGTTCCACTCATGTTTGACAGTTTCTTTTATTTTGGTGCCCGTTAAAATTTGTTTGCAAAATGAAAAAAAAAACGCTATACTTAAAGACTATTTACAAAATTGTTCAAAAAGATAATTGTATATATATTACACAATCATGAAATATGTACTCTACGGCTAAATTCATACACCGTACATTTTAATCATCTGTCGACAATTTTGCCATTATAAATTCTGAACAGGCAAATTATTTCACAAAAAAATAATTCGGAATCCACCAATATTAAAGAACAATATGGTACTCGGTACTTGCACCTGTCTGGAGCAGCTCTTGCGGCAAGCTCTACTTACTATTCCTTAAACTTATATAATTCCTTTATATAAAATTTATATAACTCCTTAAACTTATACAAACTTTCTTAAAAATAGATATATACTTACCTTCATTTTTTTTAGTGAATCCAAGTGTATATCCTCCTTAACTTAACAAACTATTTTAATTAACTTATCAAAATAATTGAATATTCATTCAATATTACAGTTAAATAACTACAACTGACTTGAATTTAACTATACATATTGTAACGACATTAAAACCTATCAAAAGCTTATATTAAACTACGTAAGAGTATGAACTATACGATTAACGCAACACAATAAATTATGTATAAACGATTATAAATTAATAATTTGTCCTAACTACGTCATTTAATGAATACTAAATTGATACAGCCTGTGACTTCCTAAAGTTGAAACATAGTTTCAAAGTTCAAACCGAAGTTAACTTAATTCACTCGTATTTTTCGAGACAAATGGATTAAATTTAGATGTGCCTAATAAGCATTTCGGCGTTGATTCGAAAAGTTACTTTAAATATTTAAATTATATATTACACTGTATAAATATTAAACTTCAGTTTTGCGACAGTTATGAAGAGCGTCCCTAATGTCAATAATTGTTTAAATCTCGCTAAGAAAAACTTCTAGCAAATGTTTATCCGGAAATATATTTGAAAATTTTACGCTGTTCACTCTGCCGTAAATTATTGCCAGTTTTATTAAATCCTACATTATACTCTGAAGTTGGTCATATTGGAAAACACCAAACTAAAATATCGAAAGAATTACATACGTCATTAATGAATGGAAAATTTAACAATAATTAATTTATTTTCCAAGTACTTAACTAAAATTATTTACTTGATAAGTCAATATGTACAAAGAAATAGTTAGAAATCAAATAATATAGTATCAAAAAAATAATATTGAAACCAATTTTAAGAGAGAATCTTGATGCATTCAAAAATATTCTCTCTTCCTGGTCGTCACACTCTTCTAAGAGTGGTCGTGATCTCGGCGATGATGTACACGGTTAGTCTCCTTCCTCGTTCCTCTCGACTCGAATGGCTGCTTTAATAATTCTTTTTATCTTCAGTCGATTGGTAATGTTTCTAGTACACTCTGTAATACTAGTCTCTGTCTGCAGTAAGTAGAACAAAAGAGAAATTTCAAATATGTCATTGTCTATAGAGGCGAGTTCAGCAACACAGGAATGCGAAGCATCGTCGATAACTACACGATATATCTTACCTTCAGAATGAAATAAAATTTACATGAAAAAAACCGAAAAATAAACGAAAGTAATAAAACGCCTAGAAAAGAAAGGTCCGTAGTTTGTAAATTAAAAAGTGGACTAGGCTACTTACCTCACATAAATTATTTACAATACACTCAATGAATGTTACAATTTAAATGTTAATTTCCAAATAAAATGTTTCATTAAGCTCAAGCTTTGAAGGCTAATGTTCTGTGGACTATTGATTTAGAAAATTTTGTATTTCAATTTTGAATTGAAAATTTAATTTTCTTTTCCCCTTGAAAAAAACTATTCTCATTAAATATGAATATATTTATTTAGTAATTTATGATTTGATTTTGTAATATTAAAACCTATAAAATTTCTTTACGTATTTTAAATTCAGTACTTTTAATTACATCACAGAAGTGCACATTATCAAAAAAAAATTAATTTTTATTTTTCTACAATTTTTCTATTCTTATTTTTCTATATCTTTTTATTTGTCTAACTCAATTAAACAAATGTATTGAATTTTTTTAAATGAAAACTAAGGAATGTCTATGAATAATGTTTGAGGTTACATAGCATGTTTAAAATGAGATTTCGTTTTTTATTAACGATTAAAGGTACGTGATTACGTTATAAAAATCGTTATTCGAAACGTTATGAATTACATACAGGTATGTGGCTTTGATTAATTTCGGTTTTTTTAGTTGACAATATAAGAAAATATTAATACTTATTTTTCTAGAATTTGATGAATAAATAAGTATGCCGCATAGTTAATTTATTGTAATATTAACATAATTCATTCAAAATCTTTCGAGTTTTAAAAAAAATAATTTAAGTTAATCTTATATACGCATAAATTTCGGCTATTTACGAATCGACATATACTTATACAGACCTCCTTGCTATCTAAGACGAAACCTCACAGGCTATATATAACAAATGTCGCAAAATACATACATTCATTATATGTCGTACCAATGTACCAAGGTCGCAAAATACATATATTCATAATGTGTCGTACCAATGTATAAAAGTCACAAAAGACATAAATTCATGATATGTCGTATCAATGTACCAATGTCGCAAAACATATACATTCCTGACGTGTCGTACCAATGTCGCAAAATATATACATTCATGAAACGAAAAACAAAGTCCCATTTTATCCTTAACTTTTCTCTATACCTTCAATATTACACTGATTTACGTTTAACATTCACTACTGTTCAGTAAGTACCAAAATATGCAACTATTGCTTTAAATAAAATACAGCTAGAAACTTTTGCGTAACAACAAAACCGTAAATAGAGATCGAAAATCGCCCGTCAAGCTTTTGCGGCAAGATTGAAGTCAGATTGTCTGCCGGTGAGCGGAGTTTCCACTTGAACAGCATTTTCCTGACACAAAGACACGCGACGAACGACGCTCACAAGACGTGATCGAATTTTCCGAGCTTTGGCTCTGTCCATTGCACTGTGCTCTGCTGATGTGTAAGCGCATTTGGGACCTTTACTGCTTATGTGATTATGTTTCCCCTTTTACTTTCTTTTATAAAAGTTTAATCTTCCGTTGCTATACATACGTCACTTATTTTATTTTTTGTTAATTTTTGTCTGTCACCCTCAACTCTTCTCTCATTATATTTTAACTCATATGGTGTTTTAGCTTAGAACCTATATACAAATTGTTTAGTGGCATTTGGCTTAAAACATAAATTTTAAGCCAAATTCCACTAAAAAATTCAAAAAAGTCGATATATTATTAATTTGTGCGTTATAAATGACTAAATTTACCTAGACTCTTAGGAATTGTTTTCAGTACGATTTTTTGGAATTTTGTTATTGTTTATCAACTTACCCAATTTTTACAACTATTCACACAGATTTGAATATTATCGCACTTTACTCATTTGTTATATACACAAAAAAATTATATTATTTTACCGTTTAGATTTTAAAAATTAAAAAAATAAATAATAACTCCTTTCTAAAGTATATTTAAGCTATTAAACTACCTATTTTATTTAAAAATTTATACAAAAAATATGTTACGTACTTTTCTAATTCTGTACTTAAACCTCAGAAAGTGACTAAACATTATTTTATGCCTTCATTTTCTTTCCGTTCATATCAGGTAGAAAAGGAAAACTTTGCGACGGGGCCACAAATTATTTCAAAAATGTAAAAAATATTTTTAAAATGTAATTATGTTAGAGAGTTTGAGAGTTTTATGCCCGGATTATTACTTTATAAAATGGGTCTTGAAATTTAAATTGAAGTTACATTGCTGGAATAAAGAACCGAAATGTTATAGTTTATAGAAGATATCTAATTAATAAGAAATGCTATCTGTTTGCAGTGCTAGCTATTAGCTAGATAAAACAATAGACAGACTTGTGTACAAAATCAAATATAAATGACACTGGATCATGGTATCTTCCAACGACTACAAGAGACAATCCATTTTTAGTAACAGTAGAGTTGATTTAACTTTTTCACAAAGTTAGAAGCTTTATTTGTATTGAAACTGCCGACCTACTCGTTATAGATCTCTGAACAATGAAATGTATGTTTAGTAAAATTTCTTTGTAATTCGATATTTAATTAATTTTCTTTTTATAGTTATAAAGGGTTAAATCTGAATGCTTAGTTAAGATACAATAAGAAGTTGTCACATCATACATATTTAAATTTGTTCTATTTCCCAGAACAAAACGAAATGGAAAGATATCCTTTCCTAACCATTAAATTTTGGTACTCATAACTCATTTAATTTTAGTAAATTTTAATATATATATATATATATATATATATATATATATATATATATATATTTATATATATATATATATACATATGGCTACTTACTGCTTTCGAAAATTTTATGATTTTAGTAAAATGTTTTCACTATCAAATTTTTTGTAAAGTTGTAATTTATAAAATCATTAATATATAATGAAAACCTCAATACTTTCTAATGTATCAAACACAAGCTGAAATGAATAGATGTCTAAGAAACAATATATTTTAACAAGTTTCGACTCAATGAAGTCATTAACCTCAATTTAAAATACATCTTATCTACTTTATTGGCAAACAGTTTTTCTCAAAGCCCTTTGTTTTATCATTATATTTACAGGAAAATAAAAAAAATATCTCTTCGCATAAAAAGTCTGGATAATTTTAAGATATTTTTCGTGATTATCCGCTTACATTACCTTTCATTACGAATTCACTACTCTGTCTCTATTTATAATTATTAATTTTTATAAAACATACAAAAGGTAACCACGAAAAAGACGTATATACAAACATAAAGCACAGGCCTGGGCACAAACTTGCCTCTAAGTTTCATCCAGGGCACATAACTTGCATTATAAATTATTTTCGTTTCAAAACAACAAAATTTCAAAGGGAATATTTATGACTCGCACTCGCGTGTTTGCTCACATCCCCCATTCTCCGTAGCCTTAGCTTTGTGTTCCGGGAATTTTCGCCGCTCTCAATCCAATCGACTTTATCCGGCCTCCATGAAATATTCGCTTTCAACTCTGTCCTTACGTCAAAAGTATTTAAAGTGCTCTCTGGATGTCTAATCCCAGATGAGACAAAGGTACGAGTCCACCCCGCTGTCTTCGTAATTTAATTTTTACTCCACTTGGGCAATGACTCCTCTGCAAGGGAGCCTTAAAAGAGATCAATTACAGAGAGCGGTGTACAGCATTTAGCGAATGTATTACAGTTTTAAAGACAATTTAAAATTTTGCCATCTTTCACTAAATTGCGCTGGCTGCTGGCTTAAAGCGAGGACGATTAAAATAAATCTGCGGCAACTTTCTTCATTTAGAGATCATCCCATTTTGATTAATAGAATTTTTGGTATATCTTGCTTTCTTTATTTTTTGAAGCTAGTAGCATAAAACTCTGCCATTTAATGGTTATTAGCATGTTAGAAATTTTCTCTGTCATTATTAGTTATTCCATTATATTATCATAGCATTTATTTTATGTGCACATACCATTGTATATTGAGTTTTTCTTCAGATTTTCAACAGTATTCTACTTTCTTTTCTACGGTATCTTTTACTTTCTGCTTCTTCTGTTTGTTCGTATTTCTGCCTATACTTTTAATAGGGCTTAATCGTTCTTTTAATTTTCATTTTTTTTCTTCTGAAATACATTTTTGCCGAACTAACAGCATTGTTTTACTTTTATCAGCTAATTTTTCATAATTATCTCATTTCAATAGCTCTATTTTTTATTATTGCTTCGTTTTTATAAAATATTGTCAATTAATTTAAGTTATAATTATTACTTCAATTCCTTTCCTTCTGTTTTATTAATTTTATGAAAATAACGGGATATTTGATCCTGATTAATTCATCTATTTTAATTAGTCTAATCAGTAGGATAAATTTGGTTAATAATAATTTGATAAAAGTGGAAAATATTTCAAATAATATTAATGATAAATAATAGAATTTGCTTTAAAAATAATGTACATATACAGCGTAAAAAGAAAAAAAGTGCTGCTCAAATTAATTGATAGTAACTATGGTACATGCACATATGAAAATGAAAGATTACACATATGGAAATGAAAGACTACTGTCAATCAAAATGGAAAGAAAATTGTTGAAATTTAGATTAATTATTAAATTAGTTTAATCTTTTAAGCACTTTTCAGATGAATTTATTTTTTTGTTATATTTTGTTTTTTAAAATATTTTAATAAACAATGCAATATCAATATAATTTTTTTTTAAGTATCCCCAAAGATTCTTCTTATAAACTTATTAATTACTGTCTTCAGCAGGATTTTTTCTTTCTACGTTTTGCCTTATTAATATTAACACATGTTAATATTTGTATATCCAAATTAACTCCAATAGCTGTCGTAGACTTGCGTCATTAGCAATTAAACAATGTTTAATATCCAATATAATACATACATAGCAAAATTATATTCAACGTCAACATGAACGATTTCATATGATGAACCATTATAGTTCCAACCGACAGTTGAGCAAACAACAAAAAGCGTCGAAATTTAGTCCCCATGTCACAGCCTAGCCGTTAATTGAAGCTTCCACGCAAATATATTACTTTGTTTAAAAGCCCCCGGCAGTATTGATTTCCGTACCGATGGATATGCATACTCGTTTTACGAACGTCCTGCTTAGGGTCACTCTGTTTTACTTGTTGCAATTAAGGGCACGACCATTAACTATAAAATATATTTATACTAAATCGCTATTTTGTGCCTTACAATGTGATTCTTTAGATTTGTAACTGCAGAAACCTGCCAAGAAACCTATATTATGAAGCATGAGATATGATTTTGTGATTAAAATTTTGGTGCACTTTTGTAATATTTTTATCACTACCTTCCTTACCTAATTTGTAAAACAGAAATAGACAAAATGTTCGGCAACAGGTGGTGAAGAGAAAGATATATGCATATATTAGGTTCTCATTAAATAATGAGATATTACTTGCGCATCTCCGATATTGATCATTATGGCAGAATTGCAGAACAAATTTTAATATCTGTAAAAATATTCACTCGTATTGTCGACATGTGGTAAAGGAGAGAATATATGCATCTATTAGGCTCTCGTTATAAATAATAAGATAAGATTCGCGCATCACAGATATTGAAGTTAATGGTAGAATTTCAGAACAAATATTAATATCCGTTACAATTTTTTCTCGCATTATCGACAAATGAGGAAAGGATATGCATATCTTAAGCTCTCGTTACATAATAATATATAATTAGCGCATTGTCGATATTGACCATAATGGTAGAATCTCAGAACAAATATTAATATCCATAACAATTTTTACTCGTATTTTTGATAAGTGATGATGGGGAAGATATATGCATCTATTAGGCTTTCGTTAAATAATAATATATGATTATCGCATCACCGATATTGAACGTAATGGTAGAATCGCAGAACAAATCTTAATTTCCGTAACAATTTTTACTCGCAATTCAAAAAATGAGTAACGGGAAATTATATGCTTATATTAGGCTCTCGTTAGACAAGAGATTTAATTAGCGCATCGCCGATATTGAACACAATGATGAATGAATGAATCGCAGAAAAAATTTTGATATCTGGAAAAATGTTCACTTTTATTATCAACAAGTGGTGAAGGGGAGAATATATGCATCTATTAGGCTCTCGTTGAATAATAAGTTATAACTCACGCTTCACAGATGTTGAACATAATGGTAAAATCGCAGAACAAATGTTAATATCCGTAACTATTTTCACTCGTATTTTCAACAAGCGGCGAAGGGAGAGATGTATGCATCTGTTAGACTCTCGTCAAATAACAAGATATAACTCTCGCATCACCTATATTGAACGTAATGGTAGATTCGCAAAAAAAAATATTATCCGTAACAATTTTTAGTTGTATTTTCGACAAGTGGGGAAAAATAAGATATATGCATCTATTAGGCTCTCGTTAAATAATAAGATTTAACTCGAGCAACATCGATATTGGACATAATGGTAAAATCCCATAACAAATTTAAACATCCGTAACAATTTCAATCTTATTTTCGATAAGTGGTGAAGTGGAAGATATATGCACTATTAGGCTCTAGTTAAATAATAAGATACAACTCGCTCATCACCAGTATTGGACATAACGATAGAATCGCAGAATAAGTTTTAATATCCGTAACAATTTGTGTTGTGCAAAATGGCTATGTAATTTCTGATTACTACTGAAAAGTGTTCAATCGTTCATTTTTGAAAAGTTTCACCTAAACGTTGTTAAGTCTTCTCAGTCATGAAATATAAACCTATCCTAAGTAGATAATATGACCCATGTTAATAAATTATTTATAAAGGGTCATTATATACATATCTTTCTTAATACCCTGATGGTCAAATACGGTCGAATAAATTAAATGCATATATTTTGGCAATGGGTATACAGGCTGTAGATAATTTTCTAAATGGAATTAAAATATATTATAATTTATAATGTATAAACAAATTAAAAATTGATCATACTTACTGCAAGCTTATAAAACTAAGCTTACAGTGGCGGATTTACTGTTAAAACAGTAATCTTTTACACTATAATGAATTGAATGAGAAAGATAAAACTTTAAGTGATCTATGAAAGTCAATTAACAATTTTCACAAAATAAATTTATTTGCTTTATATATATTAAGCATATAGAATTAATAAAAAAATAAGTAATATCACATGTAATGTAATTTCAAACAACATTTAAACCAAGAAAATTATGACACCTTTGTATAATTGTATTCAGCTGATTTCATAATTTAGTAGCATACATTGTCGGTATTTTTCATAGAATATTAAACCAAAATATTTAATTTTATAAGCTATAAAAGTAGTATAAATAAAAACGTCGTACTTTAGTAAGGGTAGTTGGTAAATGTTTTATAAAAATTAAGAAGCTGTGTAGACCCAGTCGATAAGTAAATGACATGAAATCTCCCTATCTCTTGCTATCAAAAAAAATTTCTAGGTCAATTGCGTGCATTTTTTGTAAAGAAATTTAAGGCAGTTATCCATAATTATTAAATGAAAAGAGGACTAGTCATGAATAATATGAATCTTATAGAAAAGAATTTAAAAAATCTCTAAAATCATTTGAGATAAGTGGTTAGATTTTTATTTACATGTTTTATACCTTAAGATTTTTATTTAGGTAGGACAATAAGAAACATTCAGAATGGTCCCCAAAGGCACAATTATTGAAATGGTGACCCCATGTCACGTAATATCGCCCGGATCAAATCACGATCACGAACAAAGGCGCGCACGTGGCGCTCGATAAATAACGCCCCGTAAAAAGTTATTTGTCAAACGTAAAACCAAATGCATAAATGGCTTTTTTATTTCATTAATGGCGCATCTCACGTTTGGTCAATTTCGAATTTATGCCACTTTTACGCATCGTAAAGGATAGATTATGGCGTGGCGTACATTATTTATATTTTTTTATGTTTACGTGATGGACCTTGGGGTAAATATGTATCCTCGATACATTTTGTAACATTAGTTCTTTGTGGTGTATATTTTTCAGAAAATTAGCTACAAGGAATAGAGGCTGTGGTGAATTTAGTAAAACTTTTAAAATTACGATTGGCAAATAATTTGACCCAATGTAAAATTAACTTTCAAATATGACAGGAATAATAAAGAACCTAAAAATTAAGCACTGAAGTTCAATTTAAAGATGAATACCTCAAATACTAATATAAGGATTAATATAACCAAAGTACATAACTGCCCACCACTGGTAGATATCATTGAGGGGTATTAAACATATAAGGTTACATTAAGCAGTGAGAATCAGATAGCCAAATTAGAACATCGCATCAGAAAAGCCTGGACTACATTTAAAACCAATATGTGTAGGTCACAAAATAAGCCACCATTTCGCCTAAAACCAAAACTATTCGAACTGTATATCCTGTTCATTTTCTTCAATGGAAATAAGACTGAATGGTTCATCCGCTAAGAAATTTGAGAAGAATTTCAAGATAAAGCCTGGAGTGAAGTAAAGAGTGACTTTTCACAGAAAAATATGCAAACGGAAACATATGAAAGGAAAAATATGAAATCGGAATGTGTAGATCCGAAACAAAACTAAAGAAAATGGATCTGGACGGACACATTGCTGAAATGGATGCCAGTCAATGGGCTATGAAAATCTTACCATTGAAACTACAGGCCGATGCCAGGACACGAGATCCTCCACCAAAACTCTCGGTGGCCGATGTCGGGCAACACTCAGGCTGTAATTGGATGACGTGAAAGGAAGATTGCCGCGATTGTGAGAGGACGTAGGAGATATGTGTCCAAAACTGGATGGAGAGGCACATATGATGAATTTATACATGTGTATAGAAAATACGAAATGATTTTTAAAATTATTTCAGTCATGTAAAATGTGTTATTAAAGTCAAAAGTCGTAATCAGTTCTAATGGGAAATATTGGTAAATATTGAATAACTAACCAACAGATCGCGATAATAAAATACTATAAAGTCGAATTTAATGAGTTAAAGAAGAATATATAAACCACACATTTATCGTAAATTTTCATTAGAGGAGCTGAAATAAACGCGGTAACAAGCAGTTTAACGCGCGTACTGGACAAAATGACAATATATCTCCAGAAACCTTTGAAAAGAAATTTTAATTCGGGTAGTAAAAATACATTTTTATAGTTTTATTTTAACATAAGCACATCCATTAATGTGATATAAGTGATATTTTATTAAAAAGGTAGATACTTACTTTACAATAATTACTTTTTTTTAATAAATGGTGTAATTGTCACTAACAATACTGAAGTTTAATGTACAGAAGACAAGGTATATAAAGAGAAATTACGGCCTAAAGCGCTATCTGTTTCAGTTAATCAAATATGTATTTTAAAGTATTGTGTTACATTGAACTGAAAACGATTCTGTGTAAAAACAGAAAAAATAAACAATAATTAAAATAAGGCATTGCTCATGAAAAATGTAAATTTCATCTAATTTTTGGTTGCATACATTATTTACATTGGTAGGAAAGAGTGATGTTGACTAAACTAAAGAATGTAAATTAGATGACTCTACGCTACGCGAGAAAAATTAAGAATTAATTTATAATACATTTTGAACGTAAACAAAATTCCTTTTATCCCATATATACGCACACAGACACACACACACACACACATATATATATATATATATATATGTGTGTGTGTGTGTGTGTGTGTGTGTGTGTGTGCATTTGCGTGTGCGTATGTGTGTGTGTGTATGCAATATTTTATGGTTACCTTTGGGGTAGTTTTGTCAGACAATGTTGGATCAAGTTATTGTGAAATTATCTCAAAATGAAAAAAATTTGAATATCAAAAAATTACTTTTTAATTTGCAGTTCATCTAAAATAATACTGGGAAAAAAATTCCAATAAAACTTGACCTGCTAGCGGGAATAAAAAGACTAAAGGTAAAAGAGAGAGAGTAAGGCAGGAAGGGGAATGACTTTTTTAGACTACTTTTTAATGCATGAGTTGACGACGAATTCCTAACATTGGGGTGAAAAACTGTAAGCAATACTGAGTTATAAAACTGGAATTGAGGCATAATAAATTTTGTTGTTTACTAAAAACGTTGAAAAGACAGGAAAGGACATGCAACTGTCTTTAATCAGGTATTTTAATCCATTTCATTTTAATTTTAAAGTCAATATAAAATTTAAAACAGTGTAATATTTCGATGTCTTAAAGTGGGAATGGGAGTGGAATTCTACTGAATTTCGATAGCTGACGTCATTAATGTGAACCTGTTGATTTGTTTGGTCAATAGACTCAGATCTTATAGAGTTTTAAATAAAGAAATGAAGAGCCATTTAATGACAACTATTGTAAACCAGTCATCTTTATACAAGAAAGGAGACTCTGTCTATTACTAATAATAACCTTACTAAAAAATTCATATTTTTACCCATTTGACAATAATGTTTAAATGCTGTCAATAAACTAACGTGAGAAAATATATTATGTTGACAAGAACAAAAATAAATCGATATAAATAAGAAACAATTTAAAAAGAATTATAACACAAGAAAGTTCTTTAATCAACCCTATACCGAACGACTGAATCGATATGTAGCAAAAACATTTATAAAAATATTGTTTAAAACTCTACACACCAAACCTAATACGCTTGCACAAGATGATATGAAGTACTATGATACTTGTTCCCAGAAGAGATCAAATCTTTAAAATACATTGAATAATAATTTGGTTTTGAATAATTTGACATTTTATTGTCTATGTAAATAATGGAGTAGTATTATTATAAGAATGCAACGTAACGCAAAATCGACTTCAACATATAATAGTGAAAAAAATTCCTTTCGAAACGAACGTTCAGCTGACAGGCTCAGCAACCGCCATTTTCTTTCCAAAGTACTTCACCAAATGAACCCAGCTCATCTAAAGCGCAATACATCGGTACTTAAGGTCTATTATCATTTGTTTTTATTCAAATGCTGCATCCTTTAAGTAAATTGTATTCGATCCGGGCGGACGAGGCACCTTCGAGAGATAAATACGTTACGTATCATCACGTAGCGCGCATTAACGTAACGCGTTTACGCGGTAACGTTCACGGCGTTTCCGCAATAGCTTTGCTGGGTTAACGACGTTTTGTTAGCATATCCTTAATAATAATGTACCTGAGTTAGATTAGATAAAAACTTAATATTACACGAATTCGGGTGGTAGGATGAAATGATGAAGCGAAATATGCTGTATATAATTATTGCATGCCATTTATGTTGAAGTAACTTTTGTAAGTATTCAGTCTTAGAATGTATCATGTTACTTTATGAATAATGCAGACGTCACGAAATTATTAGCCTTTAGGCGGACCTTCATATGCTGTATCACTATGAAACCTTTTTTTATGATAGTTAAATACTTTAAAAGATAGCTAAAGCATTTGATCTTACGACTGACTTTACAGGATATTCGAATGTTTCCTTCCATAGTCAGATACCAACAAATGTACTATATACTTCATCTTATAAAAGTATTTTGAATCCTCAGAAGCGCTTGCAAAATCTATATTCCGGAACTGAGGGATATTATTTATATTATCAAATAATACTATCGTGAAATACTTTTGACTATCTAGATAAACAATAAAAGCCCTATAATTTGCGGTTGATGTAGAAAATAATACGTCGATTAAATCTTACTTGATGCGCAACAAAACAAAATAGCATATAAAAATGCATCTCCTGTCATATATAAATATGGTACACAAATGTCATCGTCGACCAAGTAGTTTCGTCTTTTTGTTTCTGCTGTAAAATGACATGACATTGTTCTTTTTTCTCAAGCTACAAAATTTTAAGCAAAAATAAATACAAGGATAACGCGAGTGCGATGTAGCATCCCGATTTTTAAAGCAAAGTTGTGGCACCCGTTATTGTCGTCAGTTTACTAATGTATAAGTTAAATAGAGTGAATGAACATAAAGCTGAATGCATAGAATAAAATGTTGAACAAATTTAGCAGCATTTATTGAGGTTGTATGTAATCTCGTCTGGGTCAGACATTACTTCAGTCTTAGACATATGTTTTTTTCCGAATATGGTGGTACTGTTGCTTTTTGCTGGATGGCAATGTCGTTCCCTAAATGAATGAAATTGAATATGATGTGAATTAAGTACATCAAGTGTCAGAGTGGAATTGCATTGGTGTCACCCCATTTGTTTTTTTGCCGTTTACTCTATCAGATCCATTTGTTTCTTTTAGATCCATCGGCGTTTTCTTGGTAATCAATGCGTTAAACTTTACTTACATATACTATAACACAAAACTTATAAGTCTCCGCTATTAAATTACTAAAGTAAGTCTCAGAAATAGTCAATAAATGGACCCGCCTGTAATATTGTATAAGTAGTAAAGAAATTGTTTCCCTTAAAATTGAAATTCCCCCAAAATTACAGAATCTTTTCAAGATAGGATAATTTAAAAAAAAAATGATGAAATACACAAATTGTAAGATTACGTGGAAAACGAAAATATTATCATATTATTTTTTCATGAGCCCTTGACACGCTAATTTTGTAACTTAGTTTATAATGTTCTAACACTGAATTTTATTATTGTGTAAGACAATAATAAAATTCAGGTACATTTGTTACTAACAAACAAAGAAAAAAAATAAACGACCACTTATATACCTAAATTTTTCTAACATAACTAATAATTATTTTTATGTATGATTTTATTAATAGATGAAAATTATTTTATAATTGTGGTTATCTTATTTAGAGACAATTTTTAGTTATATTCAATTACTTTAAAAAATAACTTAAACGGTTAAATTAATAATTATTTATTACTTTTTATTTACTTACACACACACAATTATCGATACATTACAGGTAACCTATTCGTGGTTTATTATCACTGTATCCTATTCGTTGGTAAAATAAAGGTTTAACAAAGTTTGAACTTTTAAATTAATCATGAATACAAAGTGACAAGAATTACAAAAGATAACGACGATACATTATGCCAAATTTACTTTCACTCATCATAAACAAATCACACTCTGGTGCGACCGCAATCAGCTGGTTGAGTTCATCTGCTCATACCGCGGGCACTGGAGAGTTTAATATTATTCGGTTCTTCAGATAGTATAGCAGAAAGGTGGTGATCAAGTGACCACAGAAAATTGTCAGGTACGGAGAATAAAAGTTTACTCCATAAAACAGGGCATCGGATTTTTCCTTTTAATAGCTGGAAGTAAAATTTCATAAACTCAACTTGTCTTCCAAGTTACAAGGAATAAAAATCTATCATACCCAAGAGAAAATCAGTAGGAAATAAAAAAGGGTAAATAATCATACCGTCTCATATACATCTAGCAAAAGAACTTCTGTTGAACGCGTTCAATAATTATCAAGCTATAATTGGCTAATATAATGTTCGTCTTAATATACTCAAGCAAGATATATTCTTATTTTAAAGATGTCTAAGCTTTAAATTTAGGAAACAAGTTTTTGCATTTTTTACATTATTTCATGAGAATACAAAAATATACAAAAAACTATTCGTTTTGACAAAATTTAAAAGCTTTACAATGTGTTTTAAGGCTGTATACTTAAAAGCAAAGTTCAAATGAAAATTCTCAAATATAGGAATACCATTCACGTGACCATTAGCATTATAATTTATATTCTTTTTTGGGGAAGCTTGGTCACAAATTTTATCAGAAAATACTTTAACACTTCTAATTTTCACATTCACAGACTAACTCAATGTGTCTCTACCTGAGTTATTTAAAAAAAATTTCATTTCAATAAAATTTGAGTTTCCATGTAAAAACCACAATCCAAGTGCTTCAAAATCTACAATCATTTAAAAATTGCATCCACGTGACCGAATTAATTATTAAACAGATTAGGAATATCGTATTCATATGTAAATCATTCATCCAACTCAAGAATACACTCTCCACACAAACAATCGACGATAAAAAAACTTGTTCTGTAGTAGAATCAATAAAATAACGGATAATGCCTTCTTCCACTCAACTCTTCCTTACGGTTCGCCTAGATAAAGTACACTACCGTTCCACTTTCACTACAGTAGCCAACACTGATTGCGATAAACTCGTTCGCTCGAAAGCTCCGATGAGCTTGAATAAAAAAGTTGGCCCGCTACGCCGTAACCGTACAATACAGAGACGGAGCGCAGGAATAAAAGTAAATTGTATTAGGCAACATTACGGCGATACGGTGCGACGGTGTCCCGGCAGCATCTTGGCGCAGAGCCTCCCAAGATGGATCATTTCTGGCGCCGCCGATTGCGCTGATAGCGGCCGGATGTTTGTTTGAAATACGTACTCGCGATAAACTTGAGCGAGTTCGCCGAGATTTTCCCGTATTCTTAGGTGCGCGTACAGGGTGAGACTCGATTACAGAGTAAAGTAAAAAATGAATGCAAAAGTTGGTTAAGTAATATTTTTTTTAATCCATATTAACTGAATATTTCCAACTATTAATGGAACATACTTCACTAACCATCTTAAATTGCTACGTTTACTTTAATATTACTTTATTATTAATTTATTATTTTTGATTCCTATAATTAATTATAACTATTATAACACCAATTATACCTAATATTTATTATATAACCAGCGGTTAACCGTTACATTCTCCGCATCCAAATTAATATATCACCGAATTTGACAGTCGGTAGAGTGGTGAGTATTTTGCCATAATTAGAAATTTGTAATAAAAATATAAATATTGTAATTAATTGAGGATATGATGTGTACTATCAAGTACGAAACAAATAAATTAAAATAGTCGCAAATGTCGTTGCTGCTAGTGTACAAAGTCATTACCTAGTATTTTCATCGACAACTGTGTCGATTTAAGTTTGCTAGTAAAATGATCATAAGTAATTTCAGCGCGGTAAAGATAATATATATTTTAAATATACCAATAGAAGACATATAAATATGTGTGGATTTATCATTATCGAATGCTTCTTCTAAAAATTTATCAAAACGCATATTAAAAAATTACATTGTTTCATTAAACATGAAACGAACACCTTCGTTGCATATGAGGGAAATTAATTCCTTGATAAATTCCTTTTGTTTGTATGAATTATCTGCCCACAGAAATAACTTTACTGCTTGAATTCAGTGTCCCAATTAAATTTCTCAATTTTATAACATATATTAACACTTTCTTAACATTTCACAGCAGAAGTGTTTTAATAAATATCCGTGCTTAAAGCGATGTTTATGTGATTTCTATAAACACCTAACTAATAAATTCCAATGTTATTTACCAAGGAGATGTTAGTCAGAATTGATTATGCGAAAGTATATCTTACTCTTACATAATCAATTCTGACTAACATCTCGTCAGTAAATGACATTGGAATTTATTAGTTACGTATTTATACAAAACATCGAAAAGTTAGGAAATAAAATCTCTTGAGATGTATGACAGAATTCCCTTAATTAATTTCATCGTATTTAATGAATATGTCAAGTACATATCCGCAACTTTTATATTTATTTCCCCAAAAAGGAACTTATATTCACTGAATCGAAGTTACAAGCACAAAAATCTAATAAATTAATACTCTCTTGACAAAACCTATCCCATATCCCATTGGACTCCTTTTAACGCAGTATAATTACATATATGTTATTGGAGAAATTACTAATAATGCCTCACTAAAACTTTCCTGGAAGTCGAATAACTAGTTATTGAAATGTTCCATTGCAGGTAAGTTGTATATTGTAATAATATCCTCCGTTTGACACAGTATAATTACATATATGTTATTCAAAAAATTATTAATAATCCCTAACTAGAAGTTTTCTGGAAGTCGAATAACTAGTTATTGAAATGTTCTATTATATATAAATTGTATATTGTAATAATATCCTCCATTTAACCAAATATAACTACATACATGTTATCCGAGAAATTACTAATAATTCCTCACTAAATGTTTCCTGGAAGTAGAATAACTAGTTATTGAAATGTACTTTTGCAGGTAAATTGTATATTGTAATAATTTCCTCCTTTTGCCACAGTAAAATTACATATACGTTATTCGAGAAATTATTAATAATCCTTCACTAAAAGTTTCCTGGAAGTTGAATAGCTAGTTTTTGAAATGTTCTATTGCAGATAAATTGTAAATTGTAATAATATCCGAACTACACACGATGATAAACTCATCACTCTTATTACTTTTATTTTTTGCTAGTTTCACTTTAAAAAACTATGATGAATACTTTTTGATATGTCAATGATTCAATCATATTACATTACAGGTTATATAATACTTAATCTCATATTAATATAATTTATTATAAAAATTATAAAAATGATCTCAAGTGTCCGTCACATCCCTACACTGCCTCCCTTATCTCCCCTGTATGCCACGCAGTTTAGACTACGCAGATAGTAAGTAGATCTAGATTTATACACGCCCTACGTGCTTACGTAGGGGTAGTCATCGATTATCCTACTCGGATAAGGCTCGCGTTGATGCGAGGTAAATGCTACGTGCTAAAATTAGGTTGGATTCCTTTTTAGGTCACTCTCGTTTTTAGTTCGACGTTCGTGTGACGCCGTTTATTTTTGGACTTATATCGTTATTTCAAAGAGTATATAAGTATTCCAAATAGATTTAGATGTCAATCGTTTATACAAACATGTCAGTGTACATTGTTAGGAAAATATTAGGTTGAATGAACATTTATTTTCACATATACAAGGAATATATTTTATTTAATAATAAGCTTTTGGATAAAAATATATCATGTGGCGGCCAGTGACAGTTCGGTAATGTTCGGAATTTTTATCAATGATTCTATTTGTTGGAAATTATGTCCAATTACCACGAAATTACTCGCTGATTTTTGTCACAATGGTTCATAAAGCCGTTTAAGTGCAGTAGAAAGCCTAATGTTATGTTATTGTCGTTTTTATGGTGGTCGTATTTTGACAATTCGTGTTGTGACTATAGTTTCTTGGTCGACAATCGTTTATATTTTGGGTCAATATTATTCTACACTAAAAGTACAGCCATTAAACTACAGTCATTAGAGTAATGAATACAATAGGATAAACGTAAGACCATGGACGTTTTGTCGAAAAATTCGCAGTTTAGAATCTTTTCATTGAATTGATATTTCTATTATAAGCCTTGAACAAAATGAGTAGAATATAAGATGGGCTAAACTAAAATTGTGAATATTATATTACCTATATAATTTCATGTTTAATGTTATCTCAGAGAATGTTGACTGTGGTATTAAACCGATTTAGATACAATGAAATCAGATCCAAAATTCTAAATGAAATTAAAAGTTGACCTTTTAAAAATATGACCATTTTAAGTGACCTCGCTTCTAATTAATTAATTATGACATATTTATTGAGAGACCATTAATTTCACTAATATATCATTCTATAAATTTTAGATCCATTTACAATGCGGTTTCCATTTATTTATTATCCTGCCAGCACCAAAATTTTTAAAATGGTTTGTCTTTTCCAAGAGTAGCAGGAAATTTTGCTCGCGTATACTAAAACACTGTATCTGTAACCCCGATGTTTGGTTTAAGTTCAAACACTTAACCCTAAAATTACGGAATAGACAAATAAAGTGTCTACCTGGCATACAATAAATATTTATTTCATTAAAACAAAAATCACAAAATGGATGCCTTGATAAACGACACGGTCATATGCCATGTTGATTATCTTAAAAGGAGTAAGAGACCTAAAACCTTCTCTGATATACCTTTCTCACTGTTATAATATTACTTTCAAAGTTACAACGTGATTATAATATAAACCTGCTAAGTAAGAGTAGAACCAGCACCATGAGGATTCTTTGCACACTTATGTAAATATAATATAAAGATATAAGGATACATAGTGTCTCTACTAAAATACGAAGTATGAAAACCCAATCATTACTTTTACTGTAATGCTGTTGGTTCTTTGTTGGTTTACCAAATTACCATTCTTTACTGATAATTAAAAAAAATATACTCAAAATTTTTTCCGTAATGCTGGATATAAATAAAAACTAGCCCCTGTTTACGCGTTTTGCATCTCTTTGGAATATGATCTTAAGTCATTTTATATACCATTTTTAGTTTTGAACCATGGATGTAAATAAATTACCTACAAATTGCAAGTACCTTTTTTATTTACTTTAGAAGTTAAAAATCTCTCATAGAAAAACAAACAAGCGGATGGACGAGTTGATTGATGAATAGACGATGTTGCCACAGAAAAAGAAAAATACCGGACATTGAAAAAGAAATCACTGCAAAATGGAATTAAATATAACAATAAGTTTATTATTTCTGATTAAAAATATCTCAATATAAAAGACATAAAGTTATCAATGTATAAATATATAGTGTGTGTGCGTGTGATAAACACAATTGTATATCTAACTTTTATACGGACTTTTATATTTCTCTTAACCCGATTAATAAAAAAAGGCATTTTATATAACACATAATTTAAAAAAAATCAACAAAACATTTTATTATTATTGCTATATATGAACCACCTTGTCTTCAGCGGCAGAATGGCAAATACGATTTTAAGGCAAAGTAATTAATCCATAATTCATTCATAATTTTCCTTCCATCTTCCAGGCCTATCACACGACTCGAGCTACATCCTCTTCCGGCTAGGGCAGCGCGTTTCCGCCGGCGTGCGCGCTTTTGCGGAATCAGGGCGAGCGGACGCGCTTGAGGCGACGCGCGGCGCTCTCGACACTTTCTCTGCGCCCGCCCTTGCGCAAGGCGTAGGCAGGGCCGAGGCAGAGTTCTTCGTAGACGGAAATCATTCTAGGGTAAGAACGCCTTCTTTAGAATACATGTTAAAACTTTCTTCACTTTCTCAGTTCTACTCTCAAATTACGCTGACGAATGGTATTCAATTGAGTTTAAAATTTGAAATATATTTATTTTAGGATTATATTTGAATCAAAACGTTTTGTTATCGATGATATTACCGATCTTGATGTTGCATAACTAATTTATTGTAATATGGAATATACTGTTATTTTTTTAATTACTTTTTTTTATCAATTTACGATTATTCAATAAAGTCTGTGTCGGTAGAGCTAAAGCGGAGTTCTTCTTCGGCACCAACATATAAACGGTCACTTCATTCTTCTTTTCAATATTCAAGTGTAGTCCATTACGTCATTTATGATTATTTACTTAAATTGGGTAATTTATTTAAATAAAGTTATCTTAAATTAATTTTGTTTAATATCATTAAATGTTCTCTGATTAGTAATTTCCATTAAGTCAGTAGCGTCTGTGATAAAACACATTTGAATTTGACCGATGTATCTTTTCATGAAGTATTTTTTCTAATATTTACCTACACGTACATAAATTTATATCCCGCCATAAAATTTTTCGTTTAAAATATTTTCAGTAATTGTTTGTAGGTTACATTCGAACTTCCGAGCGCTCGTGAGCACTTGTCACAATATTATGATATGCACGCTCTAGGGGTTAGTAAGGTTGGGTTAGTGTCAAGTAAGTAAAACTATAATTGCATTATTGAGTCTTTAAAAATATTATTGAACTAAAGGTAATGTAAAGAGTGAATTATAATTGAATATGACTTCAAGGATCTACTGAAAATTGAAGAATTTGAACATTTCCCAAACATAATGATATGAAAATTATTCTCTTGAGAAATATTCTGATGCCAAAACTCTCATTTATTTTATATTCCATAAATTTTATATAATAATTAGATCATAAAATAAGTAAATAATAAAACAAGTATTTTCGCAAAGAAACAATATAAATTCAACGCCGGCATTTGTAAATATAATTCAGCTCACTCATTTGATAACATTTATATACTCGTTCAAAATATGCCTCAAATTTAAAGTTTCAAAATTTATAAACGCAAATAAGCAGAAGTCAACTTGCTGCCTTATCAGCCTATTGGCGGTTGATACCCAAGATTGCTCGGGTTTATTTCAGATTGAAGTAAATTATTTACGCTAGGGAGTGAGCAATCGATAAATTATCCTTTAGAGGGTTGGAGTTTCTCTTAGAAAACAAAGCTTTCATGGTTGACTTTCTGTGTTCTGCAGTATTATTCGCGCAGAATTATCTCAATTTTAAGTTTAATTATTTTAAACCATATGTTCCAAAATTATGTACAAAATCAGTTCCATACAGTGCTTCAGAAAACACGACATACACATACATTGCGTAGGAAATCAATATGCAGCGTTCACTTCCGCAATCACTAAACATCAATCCGTTTGCTAAATTACATCGATCGTTGGGGTATATCGGCAGAAAAAATTGGGAAAATCAGATTATAAATAAGTCGGTCTCAGCCCAACGAGCACCATTTAAATAGTGTTCCCTGACTTTAGCTCCTTCCAAAAATTACGGAATTATGTTCTCAAAGTATGGACGTATTTATACGTGAAAAGAATTTTAGAAATCAGACTTGAAGTTCGAAAGATTGATGTAAACAAAGAAACCAAAAAAAAAATTTTTTCGCTTTGTCAATGCTCTTGTCATAGAAATTGTACTGTGGACTATATATAGTCCACAATCTCCTTCAAAGTGTTGTTTTCTAACGTAAAAATAATTTTCTAAACATCACGTGTGGTTCCAACGATAAGCACAAACAAATTTTTCCCCCTCCTATATTATTATAAATAACGTATTCGTTATTCCAGTAACAACTCTCTTAGTCACCATAAGCTCATTAGCGGTTTATCATTAGTTTATCAGTCTGAGCTTTCATGAGTTAATCTGTATATTAGTAAAATTATTTTTCACTATGCTTTGGGGTTTAATTAGCAAAAGCAAGAAAAGGCAGTTTCTCTTCCGACTTATCGTATTTTTTTTCATAATTTAAAGTAAATTTAAAAAAAATGTTTTTGATGCCTTTATTAATTATCTAATTAAAATAGTTTCTGAGGATAATGACTTCGAGACAGAGGAACAGATGATTACGTGTGTGATCTTATTAGGGCTTCCGTTTCTTCTTACCAAAGGATGACAAATGTTAACATTTAAAAATGATGGTCAATACCAATATGAATTATATACATCAGATTAAAACTATTTTCACGATGAAATCACCTTTATTTCCAACAATATAACTTTAATCGACTCATACGCACCGCATGAAAACCTATGTAAAGATCATTATTACCCACGGCTACTAAAATGGGATTTAAACAATCCTTCCTTGTGTCGCGAATATGATCGTTTATTGTACGTATTGACACATGAATGTCTCGAACTTGTCGTTAACTACACAAATTTACATTGACACACGAGTATTATCGCAAGGCCCCTCGTAGTCGCACCACACGTCTCAAGCCACATGTCAAGCTCGAACCCGATTCAAAGATCAGCATTCCGATATCTGAACACCGGCGTGATGAATCGGTCCCCGTACTGCTTGCGCGAGGTCGCAAACAAACTGTAGTAAACCGCGAGCTAGATATAAATTTAACTTATATGTACAGTCAAACGACACAAATATATTTATTATTTAAAAAGTTTCATTTGACGTTCTTGTTCCTATTATTTTGGCATTACATGGAAACCAATTTTGACTGGATTGGATGTCTTGTATATTTAGAAATTAAATGAATTATAACCATAGTAGAGTCTAGGCGATGGAGAGCATATTCTCAAGATGGAGCTGAAAGACAATTCTTCGAATACAAAGAGAGCTATAACTATGGCAGAAGGGTCAAAAAAGTGTTATTGAGTTAGGTTGAGAAGAGGATAATTTCCACAAGATTAATAGGAACTTGTTTTATCTCTATTTGACTTTATTGCACCGAAGTAGTATATTCGTTACTCGGTGATGATTCTTGCATATTTTTTTTATGGGAACGATTTGCATACCTTATATTCATTTAAATAGTGTGGTTATTAGACAGTTCCGATATATTTCAAAGTATTTAGGATTTATTTACTTATTTAGATTTTAATTTGTACTGCACTCTAAAGAGTAATAGTACGAAATATTCGTTTCTATGCAAGTTTTCGAGCAGTTGAGACATTATGAAATAAATTCCGGGATTTAGTAACATTATTTAACAAAGCAAAAAATATTTTATAAAGTAATTATATCCGGTCGATTGTCTTTAAAAGTTTATGGGTAAATATTATTGTGTTTAAAAGTTTATAGGTAAATATTATTATGTTAAATATTATTTTGTAATGTAATTAGTAGAACGTAAGAATTTCAATTATTATCAGCAACTTATGTAGATAACGCTTTATAAGTACGACGAAGACTTCGAAAGACCGACGAAGACCTCGAAGAAGACTTATCAATGAAAATTTAGATAGAAACTCTGATAATCAATTTTATTTATTAATGCCTTCTTTGTATGACATTTGTTATGTGAACTGATTTATTTACTCAATATTGGAATTAATTTACCGCAACTGTCCCGTATTTTTTGATAAATAATATATAATTTTTATTTTGGCGACCAATAGTAATTACATCTGCAATATACATAATGCTTTATTTACAGCAGGAACTATGGAAATAAGTGAACTCGTGATATAATAAATGTTACCGAAATTTACCTTTAAACTTAGATATTGAACTAACAAACAACTTAAATAAATAAAAAAAAAAGAAACTAAAATACTAAACCAAATGAAATTGTTCAGGCTTCTACCGAAGCACAAATAATTTCGTCACATTTTCATCTGCCTCATTAAATTTTCTAATCCAATAATTTTAACTTAACTGATTTAAATCTTTTCAATTACTTGGAGTATATAGGCCGTAACAAAGTATATCCGTTTAATAAAATAACAGATCATGTTCTCAATGTCTCCCTATCTCTTTCATTCGTCTTTAATTTCCTTCTCACTTATTTTCTTCCGTGACCCTCCCTAAATGAATCAAAATACTCTCTGTTTTCCTCGTGGATTCCATTTCAAAACCTATCAATTTACATCATTTCATTTTATAAATAAATTATCGATTCAGTCAGATATAGATTATTTCCGTTACCGATTTTTTTGTTCTAATAGGAGTCTAATTGCTTTTTATTTCTCCCGTGAGTTTCATTCCTAAACCAGTCACTTTATGTCGTTTTCTTATATAAATTAATAATCGATCACTTATATATTCTTACCTATTTGTTTGTTTGCATTGTTTTCGGCATGATCGATGAGTACTTATTCTTTTTTTTAATTTAATTTAATTTTTTTTCTTTTTAGATTTAGGGAATAATTTAAAAATAAATACTTCCATGCTTAATCTTTACATATGTTAAATTTTGTAATAGAGTAAATTCTGTACCTAAAGACAATTTTAAAAAGAGTTATTAATTTAACGCATATAATGATAAAAGAAGACAGAAAATATGTTTTTCGAATTTTAGTCATTTTCTTTTATAAATAAATAATCGATTCAATTAATTATAGATTATTTTCTGTCATACATTTTTTGTTCCGCTTTGAATCTATTTATTTTTTGTTTCCCCTGTGGATTTCATTCTGAAACCTTTAAATTTACCTCGTTATCTTTTATAAGTAACTAACTAATGTAATGAAACATAGATTATTTTATGAATTAGAGTTTTTTCCAGGCTGTGTCTAAGCGTTTTTGTTTCTCCTATGGATTCCATTCCAAACCTGTCAATCTATGTAATTTTGTTTTATAAGTAACTGTGTCAATTAATGATTTTTTTTCGTTTTGCACATATTTTTTTGACAAATCAATCATTGAATACAAGAATTCTAACTTGAAACTAATATAAAGTTTCGTAATTTAAATTATTAATGTCTGAGAATACTTTTAAGTGACTAATAGTTCTTTTTCAAATTTGCCTGTGATTCAAACCTCTGCGTATATCTTATAAACATTTATTTAATTAAATGAAGCCATAAAATATTTACTGCAAAATTCATCGACAACCGCCTAAAGTAATTTAAATTTGAAAATAAATTTAACTTCGTCTCTTATTTAACTTTGGAAACATTTATTACACAATATCCTTAAAGTTCTTAGTATAATACAAAACCTATCTAAACAACATTTTCCTCGAAATCCCTAACGATATATACGATATTAAATATCAATAGAATTAAAATACCGTCGAAAGACTTCTTGCCTAAACTCAATTTATTCGCCTCTAAAAACTCTCTTCGATTTCTTGTTTAATTAAAATGTCGTAATATTATCCGGTATCAAATAACGTCAACATATAATGAGAAACTAGCTACTTTAAAGGTAACGTATTCTGATATTTAAAAGCTTTTGAAGCTAATGATCAAAGAAAATTTTCTTCGTTACTTTGTGTACTTTGAAGGTATGTGGTTTCAGTGTTTGGACTTACTTGAGACATTCACTGGCGGTGACAACAGATAACTTTTCCGTACCCTGTAAATGTTTTCCTGTCAGTGTTATATTTAAAGAATGAGGGTTTTAGATATGTGAATATACGTGTCTGTATATACGTATACATACACTCGTATACAATGCTACCTACGTATACATACACTTATGCTACATATGATAAGTATTAAATAAAAGTTTTGTACGAGTATACTATTAAGGAGGAGTAAAAATATATTGTATGTATACTTTATATACCCACAATAATGTTAAGATTAAAATCTTCCTTACTTAACTTTGATTTACCTATTTGTTTGTTTGCATTGTTTTCACCACGATCAATGAGTGTTTTTTCTATTTTTTAAATTTTATTTTACTCTTTTTCTCTTAATATTTAGGGAATAATTTAAAAATAAATACTTCCATGCTTAATCTGTTCATATGTTAAATTTGTAACATAGTAAATTCTGTACTTGAAGAATATTTTAAAGAGTGGTTGATTTAACGTATAGAATGATGAAAGAAGACAGAAAATATGTTTTTAAAATATTTGTCTATCTGCCTACCTGTCTGTGGATTAATTTGTTGTTCCATCTAGCAAAATCTACTGGACGGATTTTGATGAAATTTGGTATGGTAATAGTTTAAACCCTCGAGCAACTTATTTTTGTTATCTATTATCCTTTCAAACTTTTATTATATATGTATCTTTTTTCTTAAAATCATCATAAAATATTCCCCGATTCTTTTGACATATAGTTTTCAGGCTCACAGGAATCAGAAAACTATATGTCCAAATTTAAAAGACCTTTTTTTTCTTCAAATGTCTCATACCGAATGTTGAATTTAGTACTTTATGCCTTATACGAGTGTCAATTCGTCATTAGATAATTTTCACATTGAAAAGACTTTATTTGGAAGAATTTGAAACTCATCCTTGAGTTTCATTAGTTCTGACTTTTATGGGCTAATTTTTATGTGGATATTACAAAATTAAAACAACCCACCTGGTGAATAATGAAAAATATGATATTAGTACTGTCAATGCCATCTATTGGCATTTTTAGGAAACTTTACGCTCATAGATATATTACGATATGGTATTGCCAATGCCATCTATAAAAGTTTTTAGTAAAATTTACGGTCATAGATATTGTAAAAACAAATAAAACATAAAACTATATTAGTGATGATGATAATAATAATAAAAAACATAATATTTCCGACAGTCCAGTTGGATTAGCAATGGTGTAATGGTTAGCGCGTTGGCGTGGGCGTTGAGGACATACCGATCGACTTTTTGTTTACAATAGAAATTGCCACATTAATGTGTGTTACAAACTTTTTAATCCGCTTTTTAAATTATAATATTATCAAAATAATTGAACAGCTAACGCTACATAATTATATGGAGGTTAGCGGTATTTATAACTACATAATTATATGGAGGGTAGCGGTATTTATAACTGCATAATTATATGAAGAGTAGCGGTATTTATAACTACATAATTATATGGAGATAGCGGTATTTATAACTACATAATTATATGGAGAGTAGTGGTATTTGTAAGTTTTACGCTCATATAAAATTAAGTCTGTGTGTTGATTTTTTAAAGAATTCTATTTTTTGTTCATATTTATTCATCTTTCATCTGTTGTTGATATTCTTAAGTATGACGGTCATTCTAAACGATAATCATTAGTGCACATGAACGAAGTCGCAGATACAGCTAGTTTTCTTAATATAAGGACCTTTTCAAAGCATTGAAAGAATTATGTAAATATACAATACATATGCAACACTAAGACTAAACTTCAGTATATCTTGTAGAAACATTAAAATGCCCAGTGAAAATTCTTTCGTAAATATATAATCCATCTAAACATACTATAAACAGTAGCTAAGATAATCTCACTATTTTTTTCAAGTAATATCTTCTTATTCTAATTGGCTAAACAATTTTGGACATCGTTCACCCAATTAGCAATCACTGCGGGTTTTCGCGCTTAGCCTATTATTATCTACGTTATCAACTTAATATTGATTATATACGTTGCTCGTGTCAATAACTTTCTATAAAGATAAAATATAGTTATAACCTATATTTTATCAATTTTTTGTTCTAAAATCCCACATAAAAGTTGTGTAATACCTAATAGAATAAAAACTTTATTTTATTGTGGCTTTTCATTAATATTTTCGCCTATATAACTTTAAAATGTGTTGTCGCTTTTCAATAATATTTTTGTTTGCAACTTGTCAAATATACGTATTATTTATTAATGCGTTATCAGTTTTAAATTTCTGACAATGCTACATTTTTCGAAGGCGTATTAAATTATGGCTATTATCCTCATTAAGTCTTTCATCTAAAAGCTGAGTTCTTTTATGATTTGCACACATCATAGAAATTATCTTAGTAATCGTCTATTTTCATAATAAGAAACAAATCTTGTTTTAAACAAATGTGTCCAACTTCTTCACTGACTTATTAAATATAATAAGATAATAAGAAAGTGTACATACTTACTTCTAAACCTCAAATTAATACCTCATAAATCCTAAAAACTAAATCTCCTCAAGACACGGCTCCGCAATACGAAAACAAAATACAATACAAAAACTTATTGTTCATCGTACATTGTCTATGCGGCGAATTGTACTCGGAACAATGAGCCGGCGTTTGCTCGCGACTGTCGGCACAAAGCCGCCACGTATGACAGTCTATTCATGAGGAGCGCTGGAGCCATAAATACTGACATCAGCACAGCCACGCGAAGGATGATAATGCGGACAGAGACGCGAGAGAAATCACGCCCGCGCGCTCTACGAGCCGTGCGGTGTTCCCATACGGACTGAACTTCTGATCTGATTCAAGGTATGAATGAGCTTTCGAAAGGGTTTTCCCGTTTCTTTTACTCATTTATATAGTACAAATGAGTCTAAGTTTAATACGTGCTAAATATTTAAACCTAATTAATGCATCTTACCTATTTTATAAACATATTTTTTCTGTACCATTACCTATACGAAAATATCGATTTTCAAAGTCGTTGCATATCTGCATTATTAGTTTAATCTTTTAGATCTACGATTTTATGATCTATATGGACAGATAAGAAATTAGTGTTTTTTTTTAATATTGGTTATTTTCCAATATATTAAGGCACTCAGCGTTATCATTTGTGCGAAAGGCGGTATTTTCTATAAGGTCACCTTAAGCATTATATTAGACACAGTGATTCGTCTTTTTGTCTCTTTCTCCAATACTTTTTTGTTATGCTGTAGCGCTAAGTGAAACGAGCAAAATTCTAATAAGCTTCGCCTTTTACCATCGAACAGTTTAAACCGATACCCTTCCTACAAAAACTAAAGGAAATCTAATTGGATTGCGACTGAACAAATAGCAGTCTATGCGTTTCGGTCTATTGATGGTGCCAATTGTTTTCAGTTATAATAGGATAACATTTTTTTGTTAAAGGCAAATGAAAATTATTTTTTGTCCATATACTAGAAATTTACTGATAAGTTGGAAGAGTAAAGAAAAGGTAAATAAAACACATCTTCTACGAATTAAGAATTGCATCATTAAAATATATGACCCACCAAATAGTGGCGGTGACTCGTATAAGAAATTTCTGAAATATATTTATCAGCTAACTTTGAGTATTTATAACTTTGTGTAATATCCGATAATAATTGTCATCAATTAATGGTCTACTAGTAGTTTGGTTTTAGTCCTAATTTAAGTTTCAATGCCAATGAAAATTTGGCCCTTTGGCTTTTTGGGAGCGCACTGCTGAAGCTCTATAGTGAAAATACCGGATCCGGATCCGTTTACGAAATATTAAATTTTAAAAAAAGGTTATTTTTGTTAAAACCCCACTCCCTGCTATATCACTATTTTGAATACCTTAAAGTTTTTACAGTACTCGTAGATGTAATGAAATTGGAAGGAAAATTATCACAGCCTGCTAGTTTACGAGTAATGAGCCACCAACTTTTGACATATCGTTGGGTCTGTAAAAAGTTCAGAGAAACTCTATACAAATAAGTTAAAAAAACTATGTTGCGTTTTAAATTGCACATACGTAATTTAATTGTATTGTCAGCGAAACAAAATTTGAATAAATATATAGATATATTGTATATTTTATATTTGCATTGCCGAAATTATATTATTTGAATTGGCATCATATTTTTATGTCAATGAAATATATTGCCAGTAATACATTCACGTTGTGAAATTATATTTATATTAATATTTGGAAATAAATTAATAGGAATACTATGTACCTTAAATGTTTAGAAGTACCTCAATATGTACAGAAACCTCGTAGTGCGAGTTCAACAAGTAATTAACAGTTTTTTTATATGTTGCATATTTCCTATTAAGTATGTATATTTCTATGGGACAGATTCGTTTAGTAGAACGCCATCAAAGAAATTAAATTCGAATATTCAAATCACCAGACCAAATAAATTAAAATTCTTTTAAACAAAGTAATTTAAAATTAATTTATAACAAAATATATGGCTCAATAAAATAGTGACAAAATCTAAATATTTATTTTTAATATGCAAACATTTAAGACTCTTCATGGTCACTCGTCACTATCTTAATTATAAAAAACGTGTTGAGCTATTCAGACCGAATTTCGGGCGGAAATTCCATAACAACATAATAAACCGAATGTATATAAACAATTTCTTTATTTTTCGATTAGCAGAAATTCCATAATTTTTCTTCAAAATACCGCATGTCGCAGCATGTTAGGGTGCATTTACGCAGTTAGCTCTTCGACATCTCAATAAAAACGCTTATTATATTTTGGGGAACAATTTCAAATATTATTTTGAACAATATTATGGGCGAGTCACAACCGGAGACTTAATTTACATTGGTCCAGTTTATCTATACATTGCCGCCGGAAATATATAAATACACCCTAACATGTTGCGACATGCGGTATTTACAAATAAAATCATCTGGGTTCTGCGTAATAATTAAATAAACGATTGTTGACATATATTATTGTGTTATTATAGAAGTTTACGTCTAAAATTCTGGAAATATTAGCGTGATTTTTAACAAACAATTCGTTGGTATTGTCATACATAAAAAATTGTGACAAGGATGAGACGTTTAAAAAAGAAATATTTCGTATTAAATGTATCTTAATTAAACCGTATGTTTTTAATAATTTTATTTTTAATAACTTTTTTAAAAATAAGATTTTTTTACCTGATCGACTAAGTATACCAACTTCATCATCTTTGCCTGTACATGAGTCTGCTTCGTAAAAGTTCAAATCCGTGATCCGCATACGTAAAAGATATAGTGAGATGCAAGAAATAAAATAAAACTATGTGTGTGTGGTTTATTAGAAAGTATAAAAGATAAGAATACATTAAATATTTATTAATATGGTTTTTCTTAATATACCTCCACAGTGTTTTTCCAAGTAATTCATTTTATATTTTCCATAATCGATGCAAATATAATGACAATTTCTAAATTAGTTTAAAAAAGTAACATTTTTAGCATATTTTAATTTTATTGTTTTTTCTCAAAATTTATATATTTCCTTAAATTAAAATTTTACACTTTATTACAAAAACCAAGTTAAATAAAAAAAATAAAAATATTGAAATAATTTGGGCTATAGATGTTTTCATCAAAGAAACCTGGTGATGCCCTTTCAAACCACAAATAGAAACTATTCTGGATTTTATTTATAATTTTTGTAATATTTTCCATTATTATATAATATTTTTCATTTATTAAACAGAAAATAAAAACCTATAAAGTATGAGTATGTTTCGCGCTAGTGACGTTCCGCATAAATAAACATTAAAACGTTTAAAATAAAAATATTAATTTTGTTTTCCACAATGTATCTGCTTATATTTATGGTTATTTTTCTATCAATCTAAAGACTAATATTCTATTTTAAAATGTATGTATACATATATACACTATTCCTTGTAGCTCGTAGACTAAATGTGTATACAAAAAGATGTAGTTCATCAATCATCCAAAGACAAATACAAAACAACAGAGGACCTTTGAATCTTCCCATAAATATGGAAACGATTATTGTTAAGCGGATCAAGTATTATTAGATTTTTCCGTTTGCAAATAGAAATGGAAAACTTGGAAGTGATTAATTAGATTAAAAGGTTTTCTCGTTTCCTTTTTTAAATTGTAATTATGAATTTTTTACCTAATTTAAAATTTATAAAGAATGAAACTCAATCAGTTAAAGCTCTATAAACTTTTCAAAGCTACTGAAGTAGGTACCAAAAGTTTCCTTTGTGATATCGTCCATAATTCATAACAATACGTTTAGTATTACTATTAACTTTTATTCAAATCAACTCGATTATTTTATATTTATTATTTACATAGAACTTGTTTGGGTTACTTATTTGGCCTTTTCTTAAATTCTTGGTTGAATATATTTGGCGTTAATTTTGTAGAAATTCATTATTCACAATTAAATGAAACTACGTGATGTAGTGGATCTTCAGGTGGGATATTAGCAAAGATCTTTGCTAATATCCCACCTGAAGATGTTGTAATACAACGAAACCTAGGTCGTGGTAAAGAAATCAAAGATAGTAGAAATAATACATCACGTAGTTTCATTTAATTGTGTTAAATTCTTGGCTTAACAAACAATCTTAGCATCTTAATTCTTTTTATCTTAATTGTAATTTAGGACTTTTTTACCTAATTTAAAATTTATAAAGAATAGAACTCGATCAGCTAAGGCTCTATTAACTTTTCAAAACTACTGAAGTAGGTACCAAAAACCACAATAAAAGTAAAAGCTTTCTTTATGATATCGTCCATAATTCATAACAATACATTTAGCATTACCATTAGCTTTCATTCAAATCAGCTGGATTATTTTATAAACAATTTTTATATAGAACTTGCTTGGCTACTTATTCGGCCCTTTTTTAAATTTTTGACTTAAAAAAGCATCTTACAATACATTCAGTATTACTATTAGCTTTCATTCCAATCAGCTCGATTATTTTATATTTATTATTTAAATAGAATTTGTTTAGGCTACTTATTTGGCCTTTTCTGAAATTCTTGGCTTAACAAAGCATCTTATTTTATTTTTTAAAGTAACAATCTGTAAAGATGGTACTCAATATCCTTTTTATTTAAATAATATACTATTTTAATAACCATGACTTTATTCAAAAATTTGTAGGCTTTAAATTACTTTTAAGCTTTTGATAATAATATACCTTTTTAAGGACTAAGATGCTTTGACATAGATATACTCCTTCAGAAGATATAAAGAAATCATCAATTGAAACACTCTAAATGAAATTGAAAGATAATTTTGACTTACTTTACTTCTTGCCCTCTACTATTTATTTTCTGTCTGAGTTTTCACTAAAACATGTGTTATAATACTTATGTAGCCAAATAAAGATGAACACAAAATCACCTATTTATTTTTAATTCAATTTACTGCAAATATTTTTAAACGAAAGATATAAACGTTTCCTTTGTATCAAAATTACTCTAAAATTCCGGCAATCAGTCAATATGCACTGGCGAAGAGCTCACTTTTTTCAAATGTATCATTCACCTGCAAAAACAACAGACGCAAGCGCAATAAAATTATGCAACAATTCGCAAAGCTCTGGCCCTCACTGACAACAGAAAGGAAATGAGCAACCGCAGACAACTTCCGGCGATGTTATCGAGCTTCGGAATTACAAGCGACGGGTAGGCTGCCAGGATGCAGCCGACGACGGTTTGACATCAAATGTATGTCGGGGTATTATGTATGCAAAATGTGTTCTGCGCTCCGTGGAGGCGAAATTCCTAGACGTATCATTCGCCCCTATTACAGTGTTGTCTTCTCGGGATGTTTTGATAAATTTTAAATATAGGTATTGAAAATAGGTTACTTGAAAGTTTTCCGCCAGAACCTTCAACGCTTTTTTTTTAAATCTTAATAGATTATTTTCCATTAATTATAATTCAAAAACAAATTCTGCTAATTGCATATGAATAATAATGTTCGTGAAGTAATTATTTCTTATAATAGCCAAATTTAAAAATTATTTAAGGCCTGTGTCAAATGTTATTTTGAATAATATTATGTACGAGTCACAACCGGAGACTTAATTTACATTAGTACAATTTATCTATACATTGCCGCCGGGATTATATAAACACACCCTAACAAGTTGCGACATGCAGTATTTGCAAACAAATTCATCTGGATTCTGCGTAATAGTTAAATAAAGGATTGTTGACATATATTATTGTGTTATTATAGAAGTTTAGGTCCAAAATTCTGGAAATATTAGCGTGCTTTTTAACAAAGAATTGTCATACATAAAGATAGTTACAAGAATGAGACGTTTAAAAAATAAATACTTCATATTAAATTCATCTTAATTAAACCATATATTTTTAATAACTTTTTTTACCTGATCAACTAAGTATACCAACTTGATTATCTTTGCTTGTGTATTTCATGAGTTATTCGTTGACCAAAAAAACTGGTTGTAAATGAAAATATGTAATAAGAATAAAAAATATAAATTAATTCTAATTTTTTATTTATATGATATGGAAAACTTTATTTGTAAAGAAAATTTAATTTTCAATTATTGTTTTCGTTGCAAAATGATTTACAGTAATATGATGAAAAAGTCACAAAGGCTGGTAATTTTAATATTGTTAGTATTTTTTCGCTGTAAAAATTTATTACGCGAATACAATGCGAGCTATATTCGCACCGTATCTCAACAATAATTGTCGACAGTCACTTAAATAACAGGTACGCAGATAACCTAAATTAATAGAAAAGATATATGGAATGAATACTTATATTATAAATGTGAAAGTTCGAATGGATGAATCTACAGATGGATGTTTGCTATAATATAACTCAGTAATTTCTAAGTAGATCGATACAAAATTGGGTCCAGAAATAGATTATAGCTTGAATTATATAGCTCAGGAGTATATATACATGTTAATTTTTATCACGCAACCTGAATTAATTTCTGAGGAACAACAACCACATTTAATGTTCATTATTTTCTTAATATATGTTATTATATTTGTTGTTCATTAGATTCTTATTTCAAGTAGTATCGTTTATAAGAAACATTCTAGATCGATTTTAGTGTGTATTAACTCGTACTATCTATCCTGAATCTCGAAACTTGAGCGTTGTTCCCGTGGAACAATGTAGAAAATTTGTTTTTTTTATTATTTATCACGATATTAATTAACGTGAACGGATTATGAAAAAAAGAAATGAAACTAAAATAATTGTAACCCGGATGATATCTGACATTTTCCTCCTAAAATTCTTTCCTCGCAGCCTTTGGAAATAATTCTAAAAATCCTATTCTTTCATAATTTTTAGGTTTCCGTACCTCCAAAAAAAAGAACCCTTATCACTTCGTTGTCAGTCTGATTGTTGAATATTATGTACCATTAAATGTTTATAAATTGCTAAATGTGTAGGGAACCCTCATAGTGAAAGGTTCACTCGTGCTTGATGGGTATTTTTATTTAATATTTTCAGATATAAGGAAGGAATTTAATTTCAATATAACTTTTTCAACTTTCAATATAATTTGAAAGATACAATACCAAATTTGGAAAAAAATTGAAAAGGAAATTAAAAACACCTTATAACAAGCCCTTGTATCACCGTGTATTTAATATAATAATTTTTTTTCTCGTATTTTATTCATCACTCCAAAAATTTCTATATAAATACTCAAAAAATTCGAGTATCGAATACTGAAATGTGTATGGGTTAATATTTATTATCATATCCAACTTCAAATTTATTCGTAATGCAATTTCTGAGAAAAACGACTATGATATACGGATAGATGGCCGCGTGAGTGATCTTACAAGGGCTTCGTTTTGTTATGGGGTACGAAACCCTAAGAAGACAAAAGAAATTAAATTTTTCATTCTGAACGATAATTCAGTAATACCTCTCTCGATAAAAAAATGTCCATTCTACTTTTCATGCAGGGCAGGGAGGGGTGGGAGGACTAAATGAAAAAGATACTAAATTTGCTGTCGATATCAACATCTAAAGCATTACATGCATAATTTCATGCGAATAGCCCTATAAATCTAAAAATATTGAGAAGACGAACCATTAAATGACAAAAATTGGAAAATTTCACTCGCTTACCATCCTCTTATGTAGGAGTAGAACTCGAACTACGAGAATTTCGCACTTAGGTATGTGTAAAAATAAGGAGATTAATGTTGTTTTTCTTAAAGAATTGGCAAATATTAACATTATTTTTCGCTATGTGTATATATCACTTACTATGTGTATATATTACTGCTGTGTTTATATTTACTCAAATACTATACTTTCATATTTATAAGTATATTTAAAAAATAAAGAGATTAAAAGGCAAATCATGTTTTTCTCAAAGTATTTGCAAATATTAATATTATTTTTCGCTATGTGTGTATATTACTTACTGTGTGTATATTTACTCAAATACTGTATATTTGTCTCTTTTCATACTCGTTATTAAAATACAGGACCAATATTAGAACTCAGTTACAGTTTCCTATATAATACCATTTTGGATATAGATATTTGATAGCAATGTAGGTCTAAAAATATATATGATACAATAGAGGTCTAAATCCAGGAAATTTGACAGTCTATCAAATTGTTATTTTTCAATGAAGAAACGAAAAAACAAATTGACACTCCGTCCAAAAACCATTTTTCGGCAATATTCGATTTACGTATTTGCAAAAAAAAACAAATAACCACTTTTAAAGATTTTTCCTCAACCTCCCTTTCTTTACTTCGAATGTTCCTTAGATAAATAATGTTAAATCATGTTTAATATCATTCCTTATTTTGGGTTAAAAGCAGCCTATAGACAGGGAGACAAACAACGTTGCCACAACGATTAGCCTCCCTATGAACCCTTTGTGTATGGAACCTTAATAGTCACCTAAGAGATTTTTGAATTAAATAAATAAATTGTATTCCCAAGAGAAAGTAATCCATGTTCATTTGTGTGTCAGATGTATGCAAAATTTCATGAAGATCTATCAAGGGATTGGGGCGTAAATCGAAACAAGTCAGCAAACGAACTCATTTTTCCATTTGAAATATTTCCTTATTGAATATAATTAAAATTGTATTGTGCGAGATAGTTTTAAAACACTGAGCGATTTTAAAACAAACCATAAGTAACTGTGCGTAGCGCGGGCTACGATTTCTCTCGCTTGTTATAACTACGCTACGATAACAAATGTATATGATGGCACAAAATTCAGACATTAGTACCATTCATCCCAAATAATACCCTAAAAATCTATTAAGACTATGTTTGATACAAGTATCTACTGCTTCGAATGGCCGGAATGTAATATGTATAAAGGTATAATGATTGAGATTACTTTCTTTACGTCATTATTTATCTTTGATTTAATGGATAGATATTGGATGAATTACCAAAATTGAGACAGCATATGACGATTTTTCGGAAATTACTGATTATTGCAATATAGACAGTAATAGTTGTTTATTTTTATCCGACAAATTTTTGCTATTTTTAATCAACTTTGTTTCTACATTTTGAAATTATTTATGGACAGTATATATTAAACAATTTTCTTTTTTTCTATATCTTGATTTATAATCCAATATTACTTACTGAGTTTCCAAGCACATACAAAACACGTCTCAATATTTCAGTATTATTTCAATTTAATATGTTTTATTGTGTCGCTGTGGTATTTTTAAGGCGTGAGAGAATAGTACGTTTGTGAAATTTAGTGTTGAGTCAGGTTTTATTAACTACGGACAGTATTTATTTAAAATATTATATGTTGTACACATTTGTGTTTCTTTTCTGTTTTGTAATTGTAATTAATACAAACTAATTTTTTATCTTTTGTCCTGATTTTAGTCCTAAGACATACGAGGAGGATGTACATCATTATAATAGAATATACATTCTTCTAGTTTGCAAAATACATAATATATCAGAAAAAGTCAGGTAAACATAAAATTAATTATGATAATTTTCTTTATTATTTTTTGTTCTATTTCGGAGAATTGTTAGTTTTGTAGAATATATATCCTCAACTATAAAACCGTACAATTTCCTTAAAAATCGATAAAACTAAACTATTAAAACGATATGCCAGTGTCCAGCTTATCTATCGGTCGTGTCCAATTTTCTTGAAAACTGTTTAAGCTCTCGTCATGAAATTCAGGTAAGATATAAAAACAGTATATGTCGAACAATTCCGTGATATTTGAATTGTTTTCCAAGTAATTTGATCAATTTCGAGATGGATACAATGACTTGAAAATTTCGGGGAAAACAATTATTCGCTTCTAGATCAAAGGCTCACTAAGATTTAACAGTTAATCATTTTTAAAGAGAAAAACCGCATTAAAAGGCCTTTTACAAAATTGTATTTAAATTGTTTTTTTTTTTTACATTTCACGTGTCAGAAAAAATTAATTCAGAAATTTGACCGGACTCCTAGTGCGTGACCCTAACTTACCATTTATTAATTTATTTTTCTTACCTGCACTTAGAGAAACGTGATATGTATTTGAAAGGCAATTCCTGCAAGAAACTAACTCTATGTCACAGTCAATAGTTTAACACGTTTTATATCTTTGAAAAACAACCAAAATACATTCCAACTTATTTATGTTTGCGTTTTCTGATACGGTAATGGATTAGATATTTAGATGATTTTATGAATTACACAAAAAAAAACTAAATAGACAAAAAAAAACCTAGACTGTCCTAACTAGTTTTTTTTTGTTTTTAATGTCGTTTGAAATGTCATTTGCATTTTTATTGGACACCATTTACATTCAAACGCTCTAAATTATCTTCACTAAACGCAATTTAAAAAGTGTTATTCTAAAGAAGCCATTCAACTCTATAACACTTTACGAAACTTTTCTCGATTCGACAAGATACTTCGTGCTGCAATAACAACTTCAAACCTACGATCATTGATTTCTTATCCAAACACGTATGTGTCTTTTACAAAACGCCACCTTGGAGGACTTTACACAATTCAACCCTTTTGAACGTGATAGTATTAAAATAATACAACACAAACAATACAGTGGGATTTTACACATTTAAGAGTCAATCAGACCATATATGAAAGGTAAATTGTCTCATATTTCTTTTATAACATATATACTCATTTTTACATAGCTTCTCTTATATTAAGTTAATAAAAAAAGTCATATAAACAACTTCACATCATAAGAAATCGCAGTACATTACCTCATGTAATTAAACATAATTAAAAACTCCCGAAACCGTAATTAAAACTGTTGGAAATAATGCTTAACGTTAACAATTATTCGAGGATTTTTTTAAACTCACAATTTTGTTTCATTTTACTTTTATTTATGAGTTAATACATTTAAACTTATATTCTTCAAAGAATACTGAAATAGAAAATGATTTTCTGAAATGTACTAAAAATCTCCCATTTCTTTTATATTTCATGACCACGAAGACCCAGGATTTAATGCCTCAAGGGGGTAATTGCACAAGTGCGCCTTTCAGGAATAGAAGGTTTTGTACGAAAATACTTGTCTTTCAAATGAAAAAGCTACATTGAAATATATGCCTCTTGAATACGTTACATTTATGCGTTAATTTAAATAGAACGTATACTATATTTCCAGTGAATAGTATTGAAAAATACACAAAGTTCAACGCGTTTTTAATTTATGTTATTATGCATATCAAAAAACCAGTGTAAAATTAACTTCATTCGTATATTTCGAAAAATTTTAATATTTCTCACTGACTTATCAATTAGGATGGTCATTTACCTGAGAAAAACTACTCGAACTACTATCATAAATAAAGTAAATTTAATCTCATAACATTTATTATGAATTTATATTACACAGCTCTTATTTTGCTACAAACGATCGTTAACTGCAAGCTGTATAAAAGCTTTATAATATATAGATATACATCTGATATAAGCTTTATTTACATCGCAGGCTTATTCAAATATCAGGGCTATACTTAATATTTAGAACAACTTCATCATTAATCAACCACAACGTCAAACTGACAACTAGCAGATAAATAATGGCTGAAAATTCTAGAAATTTATGAACCTTTAGTAAAGTAACTACTTCGTATATACGAACCTATTTTTATAAAATATCTAATTCTTCTTTTGCTGGAGCCAATAAGCGTACCATTTTTCAAGTTTGTGGCTTTATTGTTTTCGTTATGCGGAATACTGTAGACAGGCCAAATTGACACAGTTGAAGGATGTCTTCAAGTGAATAAATCTAAAGCTTCTACAGAAAGGCTTGTAAATTATTGTAAAATAAAGATTAAAATTGTATGTTCCTACAGTAAATTAACGTTAAACTAGGATCTTTATACCTAGTTAAATGCATGTTGGAATTTACTTAAAATAGAATTTCGTAGCTGTATATATTTTTTGACATTATTAACGCAAATTAGCCAAAATTCTAATTTAAAGTGCTAGTCAAAAGTTTGTACTAGAATTTTTTAAAGTCTTTCAAATATGTTCAAAAATTATAGGTGAAAGTACACATTACTCGTTAATTTCTTAGATGAGGCTCAGAAATAAAGAATGGTATATTAAACATTAAAATTTATGAAAGACCACTCAATTAAAGTCCGCTCAATAGGGTGTGTGAAAAGAGTTTTACATAACTGTGGCGAATATTTTTTTATAATATATCCTTATATATTGATTGAGATATTTATCTTAATAATCAACTATGGAAATAGTGCTTTATGTCCGGAATTAGAAAGAAAGGTGCACTTGAACAATTATCCTCTTGAGGCATTCAATCCTGCGACTTTGAGATCATAAAATATAAAGGACATGATATATTTCTAGCACATTCTAGCAAAAGTTTTCTATTTCAGTATTCTTTCAAGAATATAAATATAAATATATTAACTCATAAATAAAAAGCAAAACCAAACAAAAGTACTAGTTTCAAAAATCCTCGGGTTAATGTTAAGCGTTATTTCCAACAGTTTTAATTATGATATTGGGAGTTCTCAATTATTTGTAATTATATTGTGGTTTTCCATGACATACAATTTTCTAAATGATTTTAATTTGAAAAACTAAAGAAAAGAGTCGCTACATAATAATCAGCACCCACATTATCATATAAGTACATAAACATTTGACACAATTTACCTGCCATATTTGGTCTGGTTGACTCAGAAATGCGTAATATCCCATTTTATTATTTGTGTTGTCTTAAAACTACCACGCTCAAGACGGTAGATTATACGAAGCCCTCCAAGGTGGTATATTGTTTATGATATATATTTGTTTGGATAAGGAATCAATGATCGAAGGCTTTGAGTTGTTATTGAAACACGAAGTATCTTGTCGAATAGAGGAACGTTTCGTAAAGTGCTTGCTTTTTGGGACGCGCTAGATATCTCCAAGTGGGAGCTCTGTACATTCAGAGAAACTGCTATTTTATACGGCTATTTTTATTTTTCAACAATTTGTGCATTGGAAAAATAACTACCACCTGGCAGCAATTTGAGCAAGTTTTTAATTTTAAAATAACACAAATATCTTTTTAATTTGAGTCTGCCAGTCTCTTACAAAGTTTACTCAACTTTCATATAGCAAACAAATTAGCATCCAAAAGGCTCTGCCAACCTTTGTAAAAATATAAACATATAAATAAAAAATATAAACCATTGTAAAAATATTTTCTGTTATTCAAATTGAAGATATTTGCTACAATTACAATTTCGTACACAAGTCCTGAGTTTGTTTTTCTGGTCAAAATGGATATAGAAAATTTATACAGCATTATTCGTTTCAAGTATCTAAATTTTTGCTAAATATTCGTAAATAAAAATATTTGCAATCCAATTATATGTCGGTATATAGTTCTTCAATATACTCGTATATTTATGTCTTATCAACAAACATTTCATGTATGTTTCTGCGCATATAAATTATTTGCCCATATCGGATTTGCCCGTGCAAAAAAAAACTATCATTAAATTTTATTTTAATCGTTCTTTTTTTTAATTACGATTATTTATGGTTCATTTGCTAACACTATTCCGTACTGTTTAGTTATGGATCCTGCGTGCGATATATAAATATCTGCAAAGAAGGTTTTTTTAAAATAAACCGCTAAAGTTGAGAAATATGGGATGAGATTTTCTACTGAGAGCCTTGTTGATTTTAAAGTTACAGGCATGTAGGTAAATTCATATTTGGACTCTTTGTTACAAACAAATGAATATCTGTTTTACCTATTTTCCAAATTTATCCCTCAAGAGATTTAAGAAGAGGATGATATAAAATATGTTAACCCCACCAAATAATATTTTAATACTTCTTTTTTATTGGTCTATTAAGTTTATTATATTGTGCCACATGGGACAAGCGCAGACGAAGTTAAAGCATGTTCAAATTATTAATTTCATGGTTTAATGTCAAAATCCTGCCTTTATATATTAAAATGAAAATAAACCTTCAGTGTGTCTTGAAAGCAGAGGAGTTCCTAATTTATTACCTGATATTGGCGATGGAAAATGCGAAAACCTATATTCTGAGTAACGATTGAGATTTTGGGGAAGATGCATTCAATGTAACTAACATATTATACCTGTAAATTCACCTGGCTCTAGTAGTTTGCACTTCATGATTGAAGAAAAGAGCGGTTCTCACTCCAACAAATGACTCGATAATACTATCAACAATAAAGTGCTGGAGAACCTGACAACAGAGTTTATAAAGTACGAATCTCTGTACAAATTTGCCTGTATAAATACGTAATGGAAGCCAATATTTTTACATACATCAATGAAAGAGAAATCGTCTTCATTGTCCGAAACTCTCTGATTTCTTCAGAGTACCATTTTGAGTTCAAGTGTCTGCAATTTCCTGTAAAACTTTATTATATTATGAACATAAATAAGGCACAGAGATTAAGTTTTAACTTGGCTGGTGTAAATATAAGGAATGTCTGTTTCTTCGATTGCCAGTTATATTTGGCGTGCCCACAATCAGTTCACTTGATAGTTTTGTCATCCTCCAGCCAACGAAAAAATTCAAAAATATTGTGTAGAGGGAGGTCCTGAAAGACCACAAAAGACCACAAAGGACCAAATGACTAATAATCTAATGTGTTTCTACGCGTCCGAAATCACAGGTATCAGCTGAATATTATATGTGTTATAAAGCTATACATACTAATTTTAGATATTTATACGAATGTAGGATACAACACTTTTTTCACTTTAACAACTCGTAATCACACCCATTTAGTTTCAGGTTTGATGATATGTAGACTGGTAACGATTCTATAAAAAAATATTCTTCAGTGAGAGTATTTTGTTTTGTCAACGGCACGCGGTTCATTCCGAAATAGTTTCGCAGTCACAAATAAGAATATTCCCTGATATTCTAATTTGACACATCAACAACACTTTCATATTCAATAGCCGCGTTGGTCTCCTTAAATATTCCATGAAATATACATCGCTCACGGCCCGGCCGAAGGGGGCTTCAAAACTTACACAATTCATCGTCCGGCGGACCGTTCTGCGAATAATTGAATAGATAGCTCAGACGGGCGGTGCTATTGCCGGAGCTGGTCCGTCGCTGGCCTTTCTGAATAGAAATTCAGTAAGAGAATTATCAACAATAAAATACTTTAGTGAACAAATATGTCACACAATATATTTACGTTGTGCCAAGTGGCTAAATTTTACAACAAATATTTATGTTTGCAAGCATAATCTCGAGAATGACTAGACTTAAAATAATTATGAAAAATAACCTGCGCACGTGTTACGTTATTTAAAAGGCAACTCCTGTTATTTTCACAAAATTTCGTGATTTCTACATCATAATTCAGTAAAAAATTTAAGATTAGATTATAATTCCAGCAGATTAAAAGACCACAAGCGCGGCGGAATCAAACTTTGAATAAATATAATGACATAGAATAAATCCTATTATTTACTACGACTTCGTATAGAATGTAATGAACATATTAATTTAATGGATCCGTCATAATATTCGAATGCCGTGAGTTAATAATAAATAAAACTATGTTAAATTAAATTGAATCCTGGAAAGGAGCACATAATGTGAGTTTGCAGGAGTTTGCACATACCAATCTTCTCTATTTGAGGTTAGGGTTCTAATGCGTTAAATTAACAATTTCAACTTCTGTCAATAAAAACGTTATCTGTTGCAGTTAGATTTGTATATCATAAAATAGTTAATGATAATCATGTTAGTTTATATTAAATAAAATATCTGAATAACATCATGTGACAAAGAACGTGTCATTATTTTATTGCATTTACCGAATATATGATCATATATATGAATTCTATGCCTCACTGCTATCTCACGTTTGTAACCAATGTAATTAACAAATTTACCTACTAATTATGAAAATTGTCCTAAGTCTGTAAATTTTGCAACGCTTTTATCAAAATGGAACATGTTTATCCAAAATAAAGCAAGTTAAAGGCTAAAATTTCAAAATTATAAAATATTTTATCTCCAATGGATATCTTTTATATATATTTAGATTAGATAAACCTCTGAAATAATGACTTATACAAATTTATAGAATTTTCATTAATATATTTTGTGTTATAAATATAAAAACGTACGTGCACGTCAAAAATTGCAGGAACACTTTTAAACACGATTCCTCTTCAGTTTCATTAAACCTTATCAACCAACAATAAAGCATCCTCGGAGTGCCTTTACCGTTTCATTATACGTAAAGTGTTCCACATTTGCATATCTACATTAGAAGCTTCATTAAAGTTATTTTTAAAAGGAATAATATATCACAAATGCCACAGAAAAACTTCTACCATAGTGCCACAGTACGAACAGCCAAAGTTTAGAGGCTTGCCGGAATCGTCTGATTCAAAATCCACCCGTATGTATGCAGTAGATCCTGCACAGTAGGCGCGGCCCAAGTGATGTTTTATTCAGGTCGCGAGCGCGGATCTACATCGTTCGTCATTGTTTTTTGCGGAGGGAATGTGACCTCGCGAGGCTTGGACGTCTTGCTTGGCGTAAATTATGCGCGATCCTGGCGCAACTTTTTTGGCGGGCGTCAAATTTGATTAGATAACCAGCGAAATTGCGCGGCGGCCGATGTGCGCCGCTTAATGTGGGAATTTTTGCAGACCGGGGGCTTGTAACACGGTGTTTTTCGTTGTTTTAAAATTTAAGCAAATAATGCCGCAACGGGGATAGAGAGAATGTCGTGTTGGATACGTGAGTCTCTTTACTAGATTCTGGGACGGTTTAAACCTCATTAACCACCGAAGTAATCCTAAATGAAAATAAAATAATGTGAAATGTGGTGCGAGTAAAATTTTAACTATGAAATTAAAGTGCACTTAAAAACGACTTTGATGTAAATAATACAGACAAAATGTTAAAAATATCCGTTACTTTTCAATATTTTACTTCTTCGAAAAAATCTTGGAATAGTTGTGACATATATCTGACAACATGTAAACGAAACAAGGACGGTTAAATAAAATGAAACATATCGTAATAAATCACTAGAAAATCACAATATATTTCTAAAAATCTTATTAAATATAAATATTTTCAAATTATTTTAATTAAAATCACACGATTGTGCAATTATTTTCTAAATGTCACAATTCCTAAATATTACATTAGCTCAAGTAGATACAAACAAACGTAACAGTAAGTATATAAATTATTTAAATAATGCCTTACATATGACGCATGCGTTAAGATTGAATGTTTTCTTAATCAACATTTTAATGACTCTTTCCTCTCAAAGATAACACTGATACAATTTGATTGAATAAATCAATATTCAATCAATTAAAAATATATCAATGTTCAAAAATATATAATCAATTCAATCGATAACACTTTGATTGAACAATTTATAAACGGAGAAGCGACGAATAAAACTAACAAAGTTTCAAATTTATCCCAAGTAACTATATAATTACCACGAAATTTGTAGATAATAAATATAAAACGAATGAAAGTTACATTTATGAATGTTTTGCTAAACTTATTGTGATATACAGGTGTAACAAAGAACGTGTTTTTTATTCGTTCAGATTACTCAGTGCATTATTGTTAATATATTTGTCGTTTGCTTTGACGAAATAATTAAATTTCTTTTTCAGAATCACAAATTTGGCAATATTTTTTTCAATAACGATTTAGAATTTTCATATATTTGAACAATAGAAGCATTTTTATTACATCTTAACGAAAACCCCATTGTATACGTTTATACAATATAGAAGATAGAACGTGTCTTTTTTGATACAGATAACTCTGTTCATGAGACTGAATATATTTAAAGTTTATTTCTGTACAAAAATACGAATATTTGTTTGTTTAATTCGCAACTTTGATTTTGAATTGTCAAAAAATATAGAAAACTCCCTAACATTTTTCACACGATTCGATGCACAAAATCCCCTATATTAATAACAGACACATTTTTGGATACAGCCTGTATAAGTAAGAATCTACAAAATATAACGCAAATCAAAAATATAGTTAAAATTTCGATCAACGCAACTTATTTCATGGACGTTTGTCCAAATAAGTTTCTTGCCGACAAAAGTGGTCAATTGATAGAATTTTATAGAACCATTTGGGAAACTTTCAATTATTGTCCAAAGGAAATATTTCCCGATAAATATTTGCCAAAAATCGCATGAACACACCCCTCGATGGACTCATCGTTAAGTAGTTTGGCCATAACACACAGCACAGGCATTTACTGCAATCGATATTAAACAAACACTATGGCAAAACGACATCACGCGCTGTGTACACATACGCACCTTGTCAAGGTATAGCAATCCATTTAGCGAAATAAAGTCGTAGCCACACCTCGTCGGCGTTGCGGAAATGAAGGTCGTAAATAAAAAGTTGGGCCGCCGTGCTGGTTGCATCTCATCCATCCGTTGCTATAGCGCTAAACTTATACAAGCTGTACGTAAACAGGATGACATGTGTAAGTAAAGTTTCATGATGCTTTAAAGTAAGCTAAAATTTGGAGATATGATACATAAATTCACCTAAGCAATATATAAAATTTAGTGTCATTTATCATTTCTTTGTAGACTTTTATCGCAATGAAACGAATATCTGTATCAAGATCCTTAAAACTAAAGTGTTTCTGGAAAAGTAGATGAATTGAAAAAAATAATGACATAAAGGGTATTATGTGTAATAATCGAATAAATTTTAATTATTTTTATTTCTCCATGTTTTAAAACAAATCAACTTCATATTTTTTATTAAATTGAAACAAATTTAAATACGAGTTTATCATTATATACAAAGCAAAAACATAATGAATATTTAATTTTCATTACGTTTAAAATAAGTTTAGAAGTTCCCTTTTAATAAATATTGATTGGGCTGTTTAAACTGTCATAAGTCGTACAAGATTATTGGTTAAAGAAATGAATTTAAATCTAAAAAGCGCCAATATCTCCTAATGATCTCCTTTAAAATGTTAATAATAGTGAACTTCAATATGCCGGGCTTCAAAATTTTACAAAAAATACAAAGAATAAAACAAATGACAAATTTAAAAGTCATTGCCGGCTGTACAATTGCGTTTTTTTATAAAATCAAGTGTTTGAAATTTTTCTATTCAATAAAACAGTAGTAAAATTAGAAGTATTAAAGATACCAATAAAGACTTGTCACTGTTTAGAACTCCTTTTTAAAATCACTCTTGGCATAAAAACAATTACTTATTCCGCAAATTAACGTGGATGTTAAGTCAAAACTTATGTTTGTGAAGGCCACGGGAAAAATAATTATTCTCAAATGTTATTTCTTCGTGATTCCTTCATACGGTGTAAAACTTTGAAAACGAGTACTCATACTTAGTCAATCTCATAAAAAATTACGTTATAATACAATCATGTAATAATTGAAATTTGAACAGTGAACTTGATATTATAACAGATTTTCTAGTTATAGGATTATAATGGCTAAAGGTTGCACAGTAAATTTGATTCTGTAGCAGACATCAGTCGTTTGTTCAGATTTTCTTCTAGTTATAGGACTACATTGGATGAAATTTCCATTTTAAACTCGGTTTTGTAATATATAAATTTGTTATATTCTGATTCAATTTAAATGAAAATATTTGAAGTAATTCTTAGGATACTCTAACAGTGTGTTTGTATATTGTAATTACAAGAATACAAGGCTAACCTTACAAAATTGATTCGATACTATAAGGTACAAGTCATTGTTCATATTCTCATTAACTGAAGATGCATATTGTTTGAAATCATTCACAGAACACAGTAACTGACATGGTCATTCATTTAATTCTCCGATTTTCTAATTAGATTATCGCCATCTAATTAGATTAATTCTTTTTCTAATTAGATTATCGCCATCATCATAATCTTACGCCAAGAATTGCTGATTATATTCTTCTAATTAGAAATGGTTGGCTGGATTAGGTCTTAATTAATTGCGAAACAACACTGTTTGAAATTATTTACTTATATCTGTTTTTTCTTTCTTTTACCGCAGAGGCATTTAAATGTGTGAAGCAATCAAAAGGATGTATGTTAAAAGAAAAACTTCAACTTAGACCGAGTGAAGAAAAAAGAAAATCTCTATTTTAAATATACATAAAATACCTATCCACGTACATCCACGAACTTGTGATAAATAAAAGTTAAGCAAAACTTTCGAGCGTCACGCGTGGCTTGCTTAGCCATGCCGGGTAGTACCAGGCTACGTTGTTCGCAGTTGCTAGGTTTGTTGTCGTCCATCCAAAGTTATTTCGCCTGTAAACAGGTTGATTTGAAGGCTTCCGCGCGTGCTATTGTGAACTGGCTCGCGACTCCGCCTCACTGCCCTAAGTTTTGCAAGATATGGCCTCGTCGAAAAGTTCGGGGTGCAGATACGTACCAGGCTGCCAAGAAGCGGCTCAGTAAATTATGGGGTTGTTTTTATGGGCTAGATAGGATGGGGGATATCTCCTTGCTAGTCAATAATATTGCTTGTGTCATCATAAACGATTATGAATAAAAGAGATTTATAACTTATAACTTAAAATCATCAATTACTGTTATAACATACACAAAGTTGGCCGAGAATCAAGAATTTATTTATGGAAAATTAGTTTGCGAAATTTTAATTACATATGACTAAATAAATGAATCAAATTCTCATCGAAGTAGTGAAATTTTGTTACAAAAGGTAATGTGGGAATTGTATAATAATACCCATGTACTATATTCGAAAGTATAACAAAAAAATAGCACTTAAAATACATATCGTATATCCAACAACATCGCAATATTGTCAAAAATCCAAAAAAATGGAAATAGTTCGGAAAGATCAAGTATCAGATATAAAAAAAAATTTTCTACATTCTTCTATTTATCTTGTTTTTTATTGTTTAATATTCTTCCGTTTTATCCGTTTAGTGTTTAGTATTTACGACTTAACATGATCTACTTGCCCAAACTTTTCTTTCTTTGCGTTGATATAACGTTTTCTAATAAATCAGTCTTTTTCATGCCTTCTGCACATTTGATAGTTATATGTTATATGGCACAAAATATGCGTAACATGCTTCTCCATCTAATGTCTCAGTTTTGCATATCTAGTCTTTATGATATCTGCTGATTATTGTAAAAGCAATAACATATAACTATCATTTGTCTTATCGAATTTTGAATTGTTTCTCGTGTAAAAATAAATAGCACCTTTGACGTCATTTCATAAGGATATGATATTTGACGAGAAAGTAAGGCTTAAAGAATTTTGGGCTAATAATAATAATTAGCAAGGAAAATAAATATAAGTATGGGAAATAATCTAATTCGAAATTCGAATTTTTAATTGTTTCTCCTGTAAAAATAAATAGCAACTTTGACGTCGTTTCATAAGTGTGTGATATTTGACGAGAAAGTAAAGCTTAAAGAATTTTGGGCTAATAATAATAATTAGCAAGGAAAATAAATATAAGTATGGGAAATAATCGAATTCGAAATTCGAATTTTTAATTGTTTCTCCTGTAAAAATAAATAGCACTTTTGACGTCGTTTCATAAGTATGTGATATTTGACGAGTAAGCAAGGCCTAAAGAATTTTGGGCTAATAATAATAATTAGCAAGGGAAATAAATAGAAGTATAAGAAATAATGATAATAATAATAAAGATCCATGTAGAAGAAATAGGTCGAATAAATATGAACCATAATGATACTATGGGTAGACCAAACTGAGAAATAACTAAGATAGTAAAATAAAAACATGCGATAATGAAAATATAAATTGATTGAAGAAAGTATATCATGATAAAAGGGTATAGAATTATATACTTGTTGCAAATCCTACCTAGACAGACGATAGCGTAAATGTATTTATTGTTAAACAGATAAGCGATCTCGGTCTGTAGTAAACATGTTAATTAAAGAAATAAATTCAAAAATATCAACGTAATTTACTGAATAATTATTCAAATGTTACAAAATACCATTTAACATTCAAAACATATGGCAGAAACACTAGAGAATAACCCAATAAAATGAAATCAGAAAAATAAGAATAATGGAAGGGCACGTGAGGTTTGATATACCATTAACTACTTATATCTCATTTAAGAAAATAAAGAAATGGTGTTCAATTCTTCTTGCAATGCATTTTTATTGTGATAAATATTTAAACAAATTAATTAGAAAAAATATTTATAAACTTCAAAAAGGGAAAAATTGCAAATAATAATATTTTTTAAAGAGAATATAAATATTATATTTAAAAGGTTTCCCAAAAACAATATTAAAATAATTTTTATTGTAAGGGTTTTTGCGTTTCTAATTCCAACTTGATTCGTAGTTACAATACTAGTAGAGTTATTAAAAATCCTCATTTCATTGAATTTGATTTTATAAATCATGGCCTATGAAGGAGATTACGAGTTACATAATGCTTAGAATGCTGTAGTTGTGGCATTATGAATAAATTAAGCGTTTAGGTTTCTGTGTAAGCGAGAAATATTTATTAAGTAACTGGTACCAAAAGTTATGTACGGATACCCCAAATATAAAAAAAATAGTATCTAATTTTAAAACATAAACATTGTGCCAGACGCAAAACGACAATACTTGTGAAAAAAAATCTTACGCCAATAATAATTGCATGAATTGGAGACGAACATTTATAACATTATTAGCTTAAAACCAGGCACGACATCTATCTAATATGATAGCTAATCAAATTATGACAGTTATTTTTCCAGTAACTCTTTTAGCAGGAAACATCTTATAGAGAAAACGTATATTCAAATAACATAATAAAACGGCCTTAAAGAGAACGTTTATTTAAAAAAAATATTATGAAACGATGAAACATTTTGAACAAGAAGGTAATGATAAATTAACTATTATGAAAAAAAATATTAACAAATACTATACACTGAATTAGTAAAACGGAAAAAAAAGTAGACGCCGGAATAAAATATAAATGGAATAATATAGCAAGTGTTTTGTTGAAACAGAAATGTGAGATACTAAATAGCAGCAGCATATCATCTTTAGATATGAGATAACAATTTTAGAGCTATAGAATAATTATAATTTAAAAAAATTCTACACAGTATATCTACAGTTTTACTTCAAATATGTTTTCGTGGACTCAAATTTTGGAAGATTACTTTTCTCTTCGTGTCTATATAGTAAGTATTTAATAAATATTACCATTTTATAAAATGTAGCGAAACATCGCTGTTCACCCTAACTTATGTACTCATACGAATATTTTAAATGAATATTATCCTTTTTATTTTTATGTAGCTAACACCAAGTCAACATAAAATATATTGATCAATTCATGTAGTAACCAAAATCGATTAAGCTGCAAACTTTCGCGTAGCTTTCAACTATATTGAAACAATCGTTAAAATTAGTTTGACTTCTCGTAATGTTTGCTATTAGGTCGCGTCAATCGGCTAGCTTCAGTTGGGCCACGCCGATACGGAAGCTTCTGCACGAGTGCTTTTAACGAAATGAAACAGTCGTTCGAGCGCACTTGTCGTCGAATGATACATGCGAAGGGCCGACCAAAGAGGCACCGCAGGTGCATCGAGAGCTGGTCGAGATGGGATTAAACTTGATGTATATTAAAATCATATATTTTGTGATGATGTGACGCATAGCAACAATTTTGTAGATATCTGATTTTGGAAGACAGTTCAGATTTTATTCGCAGAGCATGGAAATAGATTGTAAATATTTAAACAGGGATATGAGTGATATAAATATCTGAAAGTGAAAGTGACATGTTGAAAAACGACAATGTTGAAGCAGGTTAGAATTGAGATAGAAAAAGAGAAAACGTTTTTAAGATTATTAAAGTTTTTAAATTGTTTTAGGTGATATGTAGAGAATAGAAATCTGAATATTTCAGTTAGAAATTGAATTCACCTAATATTCTACGAAGAAGTTACTTTGTGAGTGCGGTTGAAATGTATTTTAGTTATATCTAAACAAAATTAGAACAAACACTTTGAACTTAAAATGTCTTTAGTGGTGTGCCATAATACGGTTTCAAAAAAAATTATATATTGATAAAATTATAATAAATTGTAGTAAGTGGATAAAAGTCAATTGAGGATCTCTTTCAATTAGGAATCTTAATAGTTGTCCCAGCCGGAACTCATGAAAAACGAAAGTCCAAATTTTATATTGATTTGAATCCATTTTCTTCTATGTAATGGTCTTGTATGTTAGACATTAAATGTTGTTAGCTGCGCTATCGTCGAATTATATTTTATAATAAAAATTTTAGAGCTCAAGACAGTCTTTCGAGAAAAGTCAACCTCAATACTATTAGCTGGCCCTAAAACTATATTATTTCCTTGTCTTACAATTACCTAAACATTGTCTTCTCGTTTTCTAACTATTATTTATTAAAATTCATTTCAGGAAATTTTCCTTTTCTTTAACCTTAGCCACTGTCAACCCCCAAATCTAGATTGGTATTATGTCTCTCAAAGATACATATTTCACAATTCACTTTTTCTTTCAATTGCCAGATATATAAACTGCTAGAATTAAAATTGCGACAATGAAATGAACTACGTAATATAAAAGCAAACGTATAGTTTAGACTTATACGCTTTCACAGTACTGAGGATTAGCTAAATAGAAATTTATCTCATTACATTTTTTTAAATGGTGGAAACGAACGGTGTTCTTCCATCACAATAATGAAATTCTTAAAGAAAATACCAATATCTGAAGCCCCTGATGCTTCTCAGCCTTCTCACAAAACGAATTACCGTTTGGAAAAATCCTCCTTCTCGTTGAAGTCCAATTATCTAATTTTCAAGACGAAGGGACTTCTTTATATTCCTAACGTTCACAATGACATGGACCTGCGTGGAAAGTGAAGTATTATTATAGGTAACACAATAATTTTATATCCCCGAAGGCTTTGCTCACAACTTGCCTGTGACTAACTAGGGGCAGGGTTCGACCGGGCGTGCACACGAACCAACGACGCAAATTAATTTATTCGCCAAGGGCCAAAATCGAAATGGGGATCGCCGTGGGAGGGTCTAAGAGGTCGTGAAATGTGTACGGCTTTCCAGCAGTCCTCAAAATTTGCCACCTTTTTTTACGTACCGAATTTATTTCGCATCGGAAAATATAGTTTTTGGAAAAATCAATACTAACAGAATAAAACATGTCTTAAAATGTATTTAGAGTTTTTTAGAAACAACATAGCGGGAAACTTGAGAATTCCTTAATTTAAATACTGAATGACTTATAACAAATAGTTAAATCTTGCCTTTACTGATAGTCTTAAAAAATCTACATCTTTTCGCAAAAAATAGTCAGCAAATGCTATGAAGCGTACTATATAGCGGCCGTGCTATTTGCTACTTCAAAATTCAATATCACAATCAAAATACACTTTACATGGTTGATATATTTTATGAGCCGGTAAATATTTTCCCAATAACGCATATATCTATATTTATGGTCAGTACAGTAACCAATTATGGAGGTATTTGACTTAAAGTCACATATAAAGCCGGATTAATACAATTCTAAAAAATAAAAATTGACTCTATTTTCTATATAATGTAAAAAAGCAAATAAAAACAAAACAAATATATGATACATATGTAAGTCACGTTTTGATCATTTGTCATGTAATATAATTATTGGAGATGTGTTCATTTTTATCAACCGCTGATATCATTAAATAAAGTTAGTACAATAGAACTTCCTGGAAAATTGTTCTGTAATAAGTAGAAAAATGGTTAGTTTTTTTTAAATAAATTAGGAATTTTTAAGACATAGACAGAGAATTTAAGCTCTTCTGCTTTGAAATATTTAATATATCAATTAAAAATATTGGTAATTAAATTACTCAAAATATTACAAATACTTTTAAACTTATACGAAAAATCAATAAAGATAATCAATCTCAAATGGCTATAAAATATCTTTCTAATATTAAAGGTTTAATAGCCATTCAGCGCATTGAGCTTTAGAATCACTGACACATAGCCCGCCCCACCCCTGCCAAATCTCATTCATTAGACGTAGCGTTGGTCAACTGGCGTTTGCCATTCTGCCCACGTGTGTGCGTACTTACGTTCGTCTTGTTAACCTTTTCAAGTTTATTTCTTTTTTGCCTTCCTCCTTGCTTCGTGTTGCCTTCTGCTGGAGGGATGTAATACGTTCGCAACTACAAAGACCTACTTATAACGTGCGTAGTTAGAATTTTGTTATGAACAGAATACGGCAAAGTTATTCAACTAAGCGTTTGCGTAACTTAAATTTATTTTCATGAAGCGTATTGAAATTGCCTAACATGTCTACCTTCTTTACACAAGCAAGAGAAGTTCGCTGCTGATATTAAGTTTCAAAGTTTCAAAATAGTTTCTGAATGTTTGCACGTATATATTCAAATTAGTTATTATTACATTTTATTGCGAGTTCGTATTCTCTGATTTACTCGAAAAGCGATCTCTTATATATATTATATGATGTTAGATGGATAGTTTTAAAGTCCAAAATCGAGAAGTTTAATAAAATTCAATATAACTTCATTTCAAGTCACGTTTAGAATTTGTTATCGAAGACACCTTGAATTCTAATTAACGTCCTTTCTGGTTACGATATTAGTTTTGGTCGGTAATATTGATTTAATGCTTACATATTTATTATCACACCCACAAATAATAGACAAACAACGAAGTTATATTATAAATGTTTAATTTTATGTCAAATAGTGTTGAGAACAACAAAAAATTACTGTCACTATCCAATGAGATGTCAGATATAATTGGTAGAAATAATATGTATCGTAAGGCTTATGGAGATGTTGGCCGTTTTCCTTGCCGTGCTTAACAGCTTAATTCCTTGTAAAAAATAGATCACCCCTACTCTATTCTCTTCAGTATAATAACATGAAAATTAAGAACAGATGAACAGATGATGAAAATTAAGGACAGAATTACGGTGGTAAGAATTTGGGAAAGTTTTTGCTAACTCCTTCTTCTATCTACGTTTTTTTATAATAAATACGTAATTTTCTTAAGTCTATGGTGAGTGTAACAAAAAGCAAGAAGAGATGACCAGGCGGGAATTTGGACTTCAATTCCTTATTTAAAATTAAATAATTAGATTTTAGAATGAATTAATTAGTTGTTAGGTTTAATTTATTTCTAGTTATTAAACAAATTATATTTACTAAAAACATTATCAATAATACTCACATTAAGTTAGTGATTTTTGACATAGTTTATCGAAGTTCTTTATTACATTTGTTATTTTCGAAAGGCTGTCTGAACTTAAAATCACTCTATTATCGTCAAATTGCTCTCCGTGTCAAATTGCTCATCTTTCTAAACAAGGCTGCGATAATACATATCTATTACTATCTTAACTCACAAAAAATGTTTCAACTAACCGCAAATATTCGATCCTACAAAATTATTATATTTTTAAGTTTATGAATTTAATTAACATTAATTTGTCGTTAACCTTCAAAGAATAATATACCTTTTACCTTTTAAACACACCTCATTTTGCATAAGGGTAAAAAACGCACCGCTGCCTAATGTGTTGGTACGGATGATCTTACTGACTTACTGTTTCAAAACGATTCCAAAATCAAAACGATTCCAGTTAACTACAATACTTCAATACTCGATGACCATTAATAAAGCACAATGTCAAAAAATTAAACCTCACTGATTTCGACTTAACCGTCGTACAATATTTTTCACACAACTATTTGTACAAGGCCCTGCTACTTGTAATATCACAATATAATGTTTTCGTTCAGGTACCTAAAGTAAAGACTTAACATTGTGTATAATTTTTTTTTCAAATACTATTTATATCCACACTAAAAAGTACCTATGAGAAACCGACTTGGGTTGCTAATTGAATATATATTAAAATCCAAGAATATTGATATTGTTTATGTGGCTTGACATAAAAGAAAAAGAGTTACTAGTTTCACCTGTACAGATTTATATACTTGTATTCACGCAGAAATTCTAATGGATTTATTTATTTGGATGTAAGTGTTCTTTACTTTTATTTACATATCATTATTGGAACTAATAAAACAAGAGTAGACTCGATTCCTGCTTGTAAAGATGATAATTAAACTATGTAAATTTTTTCATTCATCACAAATTTCAAAAGTAGAAGCTACTCCTTGTTTTCTGTTTAAACAATGTTATAACGCATATTACAACTTATTTATCTTCGTGCATGTCAGCGTTATTTAGTTTTGCTCTATTTTTACGTCGTTAACATTATTTTCTACTATTTTAAAATATAAATTTAAATGTTCCGCTTTTCTATTAAATTCTCAATAGTTTCCCTACAGCTGTCAATTGAGAAGTACAAAATATCACAATTCGAAAAAGCGATGATCGCCAAGTGCAAAATTTCTATATTACTTCTTATGACAGAAAAAAGCAGTAAAGTATGTGTTCATGGTTGAGGGACATAAAATTATAGATTTCTTCCCAACTAATGCCAGATCTGGAACTATAGAACAAGAAATTACTTCAAAACCTAAGAGTTACCCATAATATTTTGGAACGAGTTTACTAAATACATATGTCATCAAGAGCTATAATTGACTTCAAAACCAATAAATATACCGGTCACCCCCAAAATGAAATAGCATAAAAATAAAGGATAAAGGACTGTAGTTTAAAGGGATAAAACAGTTTGGCGTTGTGTGATGATTGTTATAAGTTTTCGTGTACAAAATAAGATATAAAAGTCAATATTTTTTTTATATCTCATTCCTTTTTCGAGATGCATTTGTTAACGTATCCTTGAGTTAACATTTAAATATCAAAACTTTACTCATGGATTGAATATAATGCGGTCCACTGTACATCGCGTCGTAAAGCTTCGGTGGTTTCACGCGACCGTCAAAGCTTTGCAATGCGACTTAACGAATACTTTCTTGGGATTTAAATATCGAGCGATACCTATTTTATAAAAAGAAACCCAAGTTTTTTTTTCTTTATGGAAATTATGCTCTTCATAATGAAAGATTAAAATGTAATTATGAATGAAAAAATGCTGAAAATAGAATAGAATTGAGTTGAAAACTATATAGTTTCCCTGTGATAAATGTTAAAATGATAAAATGTTGCATATTAATCTCGTCTTATATTTTCTATTTAAAAGAACCTGAAAAAATCTTATCGTACCTATTAACCAACAGTCTGTATAGAAGATTATTTATATAGCATCTAATAACTTTCAATCAAATTAACCGAAATTGCTTTTGCATTAGTTATTTGAAAATATAAGTTATTCTGCATTCATTATTGGTACCCCAATTGATGCAACTTTGCTGTCACATTGCGTCCGCCACGGTGAAGCTGCCTTAAATTTATTAAAATATAAAGCAAAAAGTTTCCTATATTAACATTTTATTGCACGAAATAAAATAAAATGAAACAGCTTACGACGCAAACAGTCGTCAAAGTAATAATCGCTTTACAGCCGAACTTTGTCGAATTACGCGAATTAAAAAGTTTCTCTCGCGCGGAGTGCGAACGAGCGATCTCGCACGCGTCCGCGGCGCGCCAAATTGCGCGAGATGACGCCGCGAGGGTAAAACCTGGAAAAGGAAGGGAGAGGTTTATATAAATTGTTATCTTGACTAACGATAGCTCACCAGGCTCGCCTGCCCTGGTGACGCAACGTGACAAGCAGATGCGAGTTATCCGGCGTTAGATTTAACCTATCGGCGTGTAAAATATAACCTATTACTAAAAGTTAATAGTCACTTCCGTGTCTTGAAGTTAGCGATATCATTGTAATAGAAAACTATACTAAAATTAACTTTTTTTCAGTTTTATAACCTATATCTAAACAAGAGAACCTTTAGATTTAAAATTAATGCAGGTATAGTGTTTCATTTCATTTTCATTGTATATTAAATACATAAGTTTTGTGGAGTGTGATGTAACCGAGAATCGTAAAAGTTTAATAATAAAACCGAACAAATGCATATCGGGCCGCACTCGAAAAATGGTTTCGTAATTGTCTATGTCTCTTGAACTTGTCGACGCAAATTAACCAAAATGATTTTATTTCAAGTTCTGTGTTGATAACTGCTAGTGGCTAGAATATTTTCAAAAGCGTGATTGGAAAATTAGAAGAGTGGAGACACATCTTGTAAAAGGTACTTAAAAACGCAACAAAAACTGGTAAAGGGCACTTTCACTTCAAATTAAAAGTTTATCCAATGAATTGAATGGTACATCCGAACAAATCCTTCCCATCAATGGGAACGTAAATCTTACTTTTTAAATATTTTTCTATATATTTATGTATTTTGATGGTTTTAATAATGATAATTCTACGTAATTAAATTGTCTAAATTTTGTTCTAAATTTATTTGATTGTATGTTGATTGACAAACGAACGTCACAAAATTATTAAAATTGTTTTTTTGTTAAGAATCCCAAAAACAGGTATTTAGAAACTACTTAATATAAGTAGTTATAAATACAGGTTTTTATATTCTACAATGCCATATATTGGGTGTAAAACACGACGTAGAAGTACGTCCGTCTTTCAGGCTGTGATTGGGTTTTAATGGGTTTTAGAAAATCTCAAAAAATTTATATTTCGAACAATTACGCTCAAGTAGTTTGGTACTACGATTCTTAATCAGGTATCAATACTTGTTTTGTGTAACCACTTTTTTGTTTTAGTTACATAAAACAAGTATTAACATTCTCTAAAACCGATATTGATTTTACTACGGCGTAGAACTACATCTCTCTCTCTAAGTCTAGCAAAGGTTGTCTAACCTTTGCTACGTCATTATGGAGGTTGAGATACGATTAACATGTACGTAAAACCGACCCTTTGTTATGGAACCTAATTAAAAAAATTAACACGCACAATCAACCCTAAAAATATAAATGAGGATTACTGGGATATTTCTGTAATATGAATAGTGATTTCGAAAATAACGCGTATGAGTAGAAAATAAAAAAAAAACATGGTATGACAAGAAAGTTGACTTGGCAACGTTGAAAAATTGTATAGCCTAAGAGTAAAAATATGTGCAACAGCAAACTAGAATGGAGGCTGACAAGTACTGAAATTTTACCATACGGTAAACTTCCATGGTTTCAGTGAATAAGTAATTAACTATATATCTCATATACAAAATTTATATCGAATATGGCCATTCAAATTTTACAGTCGCCCTCAAAAAATTTCGTGCTACTGATTAACACGAGTCAAATTAAGTTACATTAAATTTTATTCGAAAATAGATAATTTAATGTTTTCTTATGTTTTACTGTTATATATGTATCCTAATGTATATATGTATCCTAATGAAATTGCATCTATCGTCAATTGCTTAAACGAAATGATCGGTAAGTACTGAATTAAAATTACATATAAAATGTCTTAATTAATTCAATTAAACATGCCCAATTAAACACGCCCTGTATTAAAATCACTGGTTACGACTGAATCGCATCGATATAATTTCATGGTATAAAAATTTGTTTGAATAAATATATAAATATGACAATAATTTTTTAACTATATATAAATAACACGGTTTTGAGATAACGTAGCAAATGAAATGTTCGAAAGAAATAATTTATAGCACAGCCAAACATGTTATAACAAGGAATTTTAAATACTAAATGTTTAAATATATCAAAGTAAATTATGATAAAAACAAAAATTAATAGGCGATATCGATAACTAAGCCAAAAAAATTTAAAACATTATATCAGACTCAAGAAAATTGTATTCCTTTTGAATTTTCACGTTTTCTGGGATATTTATATATATTCTTATTATTTCTTATTTTTATATATATATATATATATATATATATATATATTCTTAAATCTATACTTTAGCGATACATGTAACGTTCCTTTAATTACCTGCGAGCACCATTTTCCTATCAAGAAATTATTTAAAAAATGTCATTTCCTTTTAATTAAAACTTGGATATTAGGTGAACATAACTTAAGATATCATAATAAAAAATAGGAGCTATTTTACGTTATGAGCTTCTATAGTATAGTGCTACGACGAAAGTATCTACGTTCATACGTACAGCAAAAGATTAATAGGCATCTTGGGTCACAGACCTATAAAACGCTAAATCCCCCTTCTTTATACTTCAACCTTATAGCAAGATCAAGACAAGCTATCAAACCGCCCACACTACTATAAATCTTCAACAAATACCCAAAAATATTCAACCAAACGAAATGAAGCCTGTAAATAATCCCGTTCACAATAATAACGTGAAAATTCGGGCCACCCGCCCAGGCGTCGGCGCGGGCAAATGAAAATGTCGGGAAATTTGCGCGCAATTACACGACCGCCGGTGGCTTCTAAATCCAGCTTAGCGCTTTCATAAACTCGCCAATTTGCCGCTACGGGCCGCGAATTGCATTCGAAAAAAACCTAATAGCGTGAATTGGATTATATTTCACGTAACCGTACGTAGTACGTTTGTACCTAGACTGTTCACGGTACGCCATTTTATAATACGGTGCCACGGAAAATTGAAAAAAAAGCCCACGCGCTCGTGTTACTGCGCTGTTTATTGGATGGTCTTTGAAAACGCAGGTCAATGTTCTTGTTTTGTTTATGTGTTTATTTACGACGAGTTTGTTCTAAGAATACTTAATTAAACAAAGAATTTGTAATTAACATAAATAGTTATGGTAGGGTTACTGATATCCTAATTGCATAGGTATTTTCTATGTAATTTTAAAGTTTATATTTTGCTTTAAAATATAGGACAAGTGACGGTTTATATGGTTTAGAAAATATTCCACTGTAACCTAAGGAATTCACTTATAGATCAAGGAAAAAGAAAATCAACTGGCTTGTGTACTTTAAAACCTAGGATATATAAAAATATAACGGAATATTATGAATTTGTAATTAACATAAATAGTTATGGTAGGGTTACTGATATTAAGAATTAGTAATTAACATAAAAGACAATTGACATTAAGAATTTGTAATTAACATAAAGAATTTGTAATTATTATAAATAGTCATGGTAGGGTTACTGATATCCTAATTACATAGGTATTTCCTACGTAATTTTAAAGTTTACATTTTGCTTTAAAATTGTAGGACAAGTGACGGTTTATATGGTTTAGAAAATATTCCACTGTAACCTAAGGAATTCACTTATAGATCAAGGAAAAATAAAATCAACTGGCTTGTGTGCTTTCGAACCTATGATATATAAAAATATAACGGAATATTAAGTGACATTAATGCCAAAGTTACCTTGATGAGGCTTTATAAGGTTTACACCCAAAACGATTCGATAAATGAAAGTAAAATATCCGTCTCCAATTTTAGAATTTTCAACTTCTAAATATTTTTCTTTTCGGATGTTTGATTACTAAAACGAATATAATGTTAAGACTTTCATAGGTCTATGTGTATTTTTCTCTGTACGAAAGGGATTAACCGGAAAATTAAAAAATTAATTATAATTAAAAAATTAATATAAATTTTATATAGTAACTCTAGGACAACTTAGTTTTTGTTACGTCACACTAATCGACTCCAAAGTTATGATGATGTGAGTATTGAATTTCTTGAAACATGTTTACATACTCCCAATTTTTGAGCTTCTGGTATCTTCACATACGTGTTGCGTAGCCCATATACCATATACCTAATGCAGATCAAATATCTATTCTATTACAGTGAAACCTAGAAATCTTTATTTATTTATTTTCATGTATCTAATTGATACATACGGCAATCTTATTGCTACTAGAGCAATCTCTCACAGACAACCAGAACACCAATCCAGCCCCGGCCGAAGGGCAGCCAGGAATCGAACACGGTTGCCGCGGTTTGCCGTGCAGTCAAAAGCCGTACACCATGGTGACGACGGAATATTATGATTGATATACATATATTAGGTTGTTTCATAAAAGACCGAAAAAATTTTTTTTTTCATTTTCTTCACTTTCAACTCCTTAATTTTATCTATTCCACTAGAAAATACACCAGTAATTTTTATTTTTTTTAAAATTTATATTTAAGGGTCGCTACCCACTTTTGAAATTCGAAAAAAAAAGAATTTATTTTTAAGAGTTTATTAATACCAGAAATGAGTGTTATACATAGGTTTTAGGGAAAATATTATACTAAATAACAATAACTATCGTTCCCCTAAATTATTAAGTAAAAAGAAAAAAAATTTAGTGGATTTTCCTTATTACAATTTGAATTTTTCTGCCTATAATTCTTAACTAACAACATTAAGTATTGCTTCTGCTCTTCGTCATTAGTATGTAATTTATTGTACTCTTCCATCAATGCAACACCCCTCTTAGCTTTATCGTTAACGACTCTCATATGTTGTACAATTCTTAACAATCTTTAGCCGATTTGAAGTATTCTTCCTCTTCCATAGCTCAGGATCTTTCTGAATGAACTTGCAAGAAATTCCAGTGATTCTGAAAGAAATTCGTAGTGTTTGTAGATATTAAATTTTCGATGTTTCTGTTTATGATTGCATCATATTCCAAGGATGCCTGTTTTGAATTGTTTTCCGTTCCTTCAGTTTTCAGAGTCAAAATCATATTACGTTTTTAATCGATAGAAACTCTTTTGTCAAAAAAAGCTAAAGCAATTAGCTCTTCGGAAAGATACCAAAGATGGCCCAACATTTTTTTGATAGCGACTTTGGCTACAACTGTGTTATGTTTTTCGAAATCAACCAAATCTTTTAATATCTGTAAGTCATTCACTGAGGCCATATGAGCCACTGGTGCTGTAAACCAGTATTTTACTACAACAAATATACAAATATCTGTAATGCCCTTAGCTTACTTAATTGTGATTTTAAGCTAATGCTCAAACAAAAACATTTTCATTAGGTATATAGCTTTTTCCATCCGTCGCGCACGGTGCATTCCAACAAGGGCTTTGAATGAAATACCCCTTTCAGGAATCCCTCCCAAAAAGATAATTATCAAATTAATGAGCTCTTTGTAATCGTCACGTGGCTGAAATTGTTCCAGTTGCTTCTCTGCAAAAGCGATGATATCTTTCGCGACAGTTTGAACGCCATACCATGTAGATGGTTCGGAAATTGCAGTTTTGAAGTCTTTTTGGTTTATTTTTGGCCAGTAGCTTTTAAATCTTTTGAAAATCATAATTTCAGGACCACTAGAAGGCCCTACAGCTGTTACAACAACACTTTCGAGTAAAATTTCTAGTATGTGATGCCGGCATGCAAACCAAATCAGTTCCTTTTGCATTTTCTGTTCTGGAAGAATACATGCTCCATTTATTCGTTCTGTATTAGATGCTGTTGTATCAAAACACATACATTTTATTTTATCATATAAATTCCACGACAAAATAGACTCGAAAATAGGAAAAGCCATTGTTTTTTCCTTGAAAACAGAAAGGAAGCTTGGGAACAGCCGATAGCTGGTCGACTCCTTTTCCAGATACCAAGATTGGTAGACGATCTACTATTTCATGTCCGGTTATGTCCTCCAGCATCTTTTCATCCCAGTGCATAGTAAGTGTATTTAATGGTTGGAAATAAGCGTTAATAGACTAAGCAATCTGTTTTCTAATATGCATTCTTTGGAGACGTATAGAAGAATAGCTAGCATTATATTGTAATACGTCACAGCCCAGACGTTTGAGTGAAGAAGCCAAAACAACAATTGCTTTTCGGTCTGTCAACTTAGCGACATCGAGAATAGTAGATAAACTCGAATCTAAAATTCTTTTTTGGCCTCGCTTCTGTGGTTTACTGAAACCATAGCTTGAATAGGGCCCTGGCTGAGGAGATATAGGATGACTTTGACTTATATCGCTGTCACTTTCATTCCCTGCAGAAGAAGCTGAAGAAGGTAGTAAATAACATTTCTCAGTTAATTTCTTCATTACTTCTTATTCCTTTTCTATCATCTTTTGCAACTTAGCTTCCTTTTGTAAATGTTTTTTAAGTTTTTTCGCATGGCTTCCATCGATATTACCAATTTTTCCTCTACAACTAATTTCTCTTTGTCTTAAGAGAAATTGCTTATCATCTTCAATAGTTATCATATTAAGGGCATTTGAATGGGCAATTTCAAACAAAACATTTAAATTTGGTTGCCATTTGTTTTCTTTTTCTTTTATTGCTGCTGAGCGTTTTGCTTTATTTTCCTTATTTTTTTTTAATTCTGCCATTCTTTGAAATATTTAAATTATTTTTGTGATAACATGTTGTTTTTCTTTGGTTGGATTAGTTGATTTTTGCCATAGTGTCACCACATCACTTGCTGTTAATAAAGCCGATTCTCTATTTGTGTTATTCATTACGTTTTTATAATGAAATAATAAACACATCACTTCTTTTACTGACGATAATTTTGTTTGCACCAATTCGGGACGAGATTGTCCAATTAACAATATTCCAGTCCTATTTCGCATTTTTATAATATTCGATGTCATTTTAGAAATACAAATAAGAGAATTAAGCTTAAGTAATCACATTTACAATCAAACACAATCACTTTGACTCGCAACGATATCGCCACTGGATAAGTGTGTAAAAGAGCAATGCATTGTTTATATTAACCAAATTGTGGGTATCTACAGAGAGCACTGAGGTGCCGACGAAGTGAGTAAATAAAGAACTGTTTACATTAGCAACTAAATATCGTCGTCAAAATTGTATAAGGAAACCATATCCAACATCGCAATAAGTGCTAATTTTAAGGTAATTCTTAAAATTTATGGGGTAGCGACCCTTAAATATTAATTAAAAAATCCGAAATTTAATACAAATTATTATTTTTGTAGATAAAATAATATTATGGGTTGAGAGTTAAAATAATTAAAACTTGAATTTTATGAATCACCCTAATTTATATATATATAAATTAAGGTGATTCATAAAATTGAAGTTTAAATTATTTTAACTCTCAACCCATAATATTATTTATGATTTTATATAGGATACTGAAATCTGCCTGTATAGAACCCTAAAATTATTTTATTCCTCGATCAGTATGTAACATACTTTTGGGCGATGTCTAAATTTTTTATTATATTCCCTATGGCGCCATCTGTGAAGCAGTGGCAGAACTTATTTCATAGGGTGTCTTCTAAGCTGCAGTAACATAACCCCTGATTGTTACCTGATTAACCCCTGATTATACTTTATTTCAATTTCTTTTTAAGTAACCTCTCTAAAGAAGTCCACGAAAATGAATTCGTGGGCATGGCTAATTTTGAATAAATGTATTTAAGCATCCGTAAAAATGTTGAACGAATATAATTACAAAACGTAGTTTATCGACAAATTATATTATAAAAAATTATTTGCGTAAAATTATTATTATTTTTAGTGAAACGATCCTCATTATATTGTGAGGTTCCTTTCTTCTGTCTATCAGATTTTCAGTATTATATATATATATATATATATATATATGTGTGTGTATATATATATATATATATATATATATATATATATATATATATATATATATTGTACTTCACCATGCATAAAAATGTGGTATAATTGTAAAGATTTGTGTATCATTAAAATAATTTGTGTATCGTTGGATAAATTTTTATAGTATTGAAAAGATTTAGAGGTTCTTTTGGCCTTTTTAAATTTAAATTTCCATTTACGATTTATGTTGATTTATCCGATAAACCTCATTCAAGTTCAAGGCGACCTCCTCAATTGCAGGAGATTTAGAAAAATTGAAAAGCTTTACTAAAACATATCTCCCATTGAGTTTGAGTTGTTTGGCAGAACTACTTTCAAACTCACATCGCAATGAAGATATTCTGTGTGGCTACTACATGAGCTAACACCCCTTTAAAGTCAGAGGACAATTAATGTATGCATGGAGCTACTTAGTTCACATCGTACCAATGAGCGGCTAAAGTATCCGTTTACAGAAGGTGAAAGTGGGTGTCTTATGTGTATTATTTCGTCTAAACACCAGTGGCTAGGAACTGGAGGAAAAGGTGTACTTATACCAAAATATGATATTGCACAAAAAAAACTTTGGAGTGTATAGTGGCGTATAAACGGAGGTATTTATGGAGTCATTCATTGAGAACTCTGTCCAGCTAATAGTACCATTACAACTAAGATTGATTGTGAGACATTGAGCAAAGTCATCGCTAAACTTCTTTCAAATGACAGCAAAGTTTATTTTTTACATGACAAAAAATACACTCAACCCAACGTAGCACAGGTGACGCGTAAAAACCAATTTCTCTTGAATGGAGTGTGCTACCTTACTTTCCGTTTACCCACTTTACCTTTACCCACCATACTTTCCAAACCTCTCCCCATCTGATTACCATCTGTTTCGCTCTCTGTTTAATAATTTACACAATAGAGAATTTAAAGAGGAAAGTCAAATCTAAATAGAACTTCGCCACTTTCCAATCAAATGCCCAAAGATTTCTGCAAGAAAGAAATTTTAACTTTGTCTACATATTAGCGATAAGTGTTAGATACCGACGGTGTTTATATTATTGACAATTGATTTTATCCTCTATATATAAAAAGTTGAAAATAATGTGTGCAGAGATGGCGGGTTTTTTAATTGCCAATCCACTATATCGTGTTGGTATCAAATTAAAGACAGTGAAACGTACATGTTAAAAAAATTAGTGAAAATATTGATATAAATAAGAAGCGCGAATCACTAAAACCCGACGATTCACTGAATAAAAATCGACAAACAAACATCTATTTCTATTATTTATATTTGGTAAATGTCATTTGGCTGCTATCAACAAATTTTACTTTCTATTCCTAATGATTAAGTGCATAGAGGTAAGCGTGAAAATTTGGTTCATACATAAAACTCTTTGGCTTTGTCTCCTCTTTTCCATGTACTTAAATTACTAAATATTTAAATTCAAATGTATCGATATAGATCAATGCTAATTATCGATTGCAATTATAATACCAAACATAAATAAATTCTGGTTTGTAGTTTCTCTTAGCGGATAATTTTATCCGTAGTCATTAATCACATTTTTGACTGTTTATTTTCTTCAACCAAGGTTTAAAAATAGAAAAAATTCTAGCTAGTAGCAGTTGGATAAAGTATTCAGATGATATTATTTTGGTTAATTTGGGAATACGATTTCAGGAGGTGCAAACAACTATAAAATCCTTTTTAGGGTTCCATACCTCAAAAGGAAAAAAGGAACACTCGTAGAATCAATTTGTTAACCCTTTGTTTATCTATCCGTCAAGACCTTTTTTTCATGAATGCGTGCAGATATCAAGTTGAAATATGAATGATATCAAATACTTAAGTCTACGGTCCCTTGGGCTGTAAAGAGATCAAACATCTATGTCAACGTATTTAAATAAACCCCTGAAATAAGGCCATCAATACCACATTTTTTGACACTTGGAAGTAAATCAAAACCTATAATTTCCGTTGACCTAGAATAATAGGATTTGGCAAGAAGCAAGTTCTCACAGCACAAGTATAGAAAAAAATCTTTAATTTATAGTAATATAAATTAAATAAATATATTACTTTTAAATATATGTCTGTGAAAGATACAGTAGGCTATATATTTTCGTTCCAAAAAATTTAAATTTTGTAAATAGTTTAATAAGAATATCATGCACCATTAAATATTTATAAATACCTAAATGTGAAAGGAATCCTCGCAGTGCGAGTTTCAGTCGTGCTTCATAGTTTTTTTTATATATGGCCCGTATGGTTTGGAACCATTATTAATTTTTACATATGATGAACACATTGCTAAAAATATGTGAATATGTGGTGTTTATTACAACACTTTCTTTTAATACTGTGTGTATGTGTGTGTTTGCGTGTGTATGTGTGTGTGTGTGTCTGTGTGTGTGCATGTGGAACAAGGTTATATTTCCATAGGAAAACTAAAAGTATTACAATATGTTATGGAATTACGTACATATATAATAAACCGAGTTGTCGCTATTTGTTAAAATTAAATTAATCCTAAAATCTGACTACCGCTCAATCTAAGAATTCTATTTAGAAGTAATTCAGTTTTTTGTGTTATGATGATATCTAAAATATGTCCATTCAGCGGGATTCCACTGCATCTTCTGTATGAGATCGTTGATTTGGGAGTCGGATTTGATTCGCGATTGATGTTTCGTGGGCACATGGCGGATATAGCAAAAAAATCATGTCAGAAACTTGGATTCGTGTTAAATAATTCTAAAGATTTAAAATCTGTATCATCAGTTCGTCTGCTATACATTTCATTTATGCACAGCCGATTAGAACCCAACTCCATTATTTCGAGCTCACACGAAGCCAAGATTGATGGTTGAACGTGTGTAAAAGACGTTTTATCGTATATGCATATGAGACAGTATGGTAACTTCTCCTTTCTATTTCCTACTAATTTCCTCTTGATTATGTTAGGATTCCGTTCCTTATAACTTATTAAGATAACAATATTAAAGACATTTATATTTTATCTATTAAAAAGAAAATATTCGATGCCCTATATTATTGAGTAAACTGTCATTTTTCGAACTTGATAATACCACGCTCTAGAACCAAAACATATCAGAACTCTCCAGTTCCTGCGGTGTTCAATTGCTTAACAATCTGATCGCGGTCACGCCAGAGTGATATATTTATGACGAGTAAAAGTAAATTTGTCGAATTATGTCGTCATTGTACTTTGTAGTTTTCATCTATCTTTTATTCATAATGTTATAAGTATAAAATGATATAAGTGATGATAAAAGTTTAAATTTTGTTAAACCATTAATTTCTTATCAATACGAATAGTTTACCTGCAATGTAACGATAAATATGTGAGCGTGTAAATAAATAAATAAAAAATTAGGGTTAACTTCATCTACCTATCATCGCCTTGTGGTCGAAATTCGACCATAATTCATTAAATGCATTAGTGTGAACGTTATAGAAGTTCTTTTGTCAAATAGTAAACCTCTTTAATAATTGCACATATATTTTTTAAAATTTTGTTTTATTTCATCAGCTGAGAGCATTTACATGTATGTCATTAACCTCTACTGTTTGCCATAATTCCATGTAAAACTATGAAATTTAAAATTTAATGTTAATAACATCACATAAAATTCGCAGCTCGAAACTCGTTCAGTAAATCTGATATTTTGAAATTCGTTAGCGACAATCTCTACTCTGTGCGACTCTTTGATCACAGACTGTTTTGTTTTTGACATTGACGGTATGAATGTAAACAATGAATCTTTTATTGTTGAACGTAAACAATGAATCTTTTAATGTATTTGTAATATATAATTCAATATATATATTTAACACATATTTTGTATAAATTTTAGTTTCCCGCACTCCTCCATATAAACTTTTAACTATGCCGAATTTTATACTCCTCCGTACGTGCAATATAATAAAAAGGTGTACAAAATTGTCTCTTCACATATTATTATATAGAAAATTTCAACACTCTTGTCATGAACAGCCTCCAAAAAATGTAAAATATAATCGTATGTGTAATCACAATCACACGCACATGAACCACAATTACAGACACACTAAAAAAGTGCTCTTCTCCCCTATCTGGCGTAGACATCTCGACAATTCGTTAAAGTGTTCTTTGTTCAATTAATTGAAGTTTATTTAATCCACTGTCCATTCCAAGGGGCGACCGCCCACTGTTTGTCATCATGCTACAGCGCGAACGTCCTGTAGCGAAGATGTTTTACACTGTAGCTACGAGAGTTGTATTAACCCATTGTGAATCAGGACATAGGCACATGTAACATGTGTTACATACATACGCCAAAATGGTACATTTTATATAAGGTTTTTGAATGTACCAACGGCAACCGTACAGTAAGTTAATCGTAAACCTAATTATCACTAAGATCAGTTCGTTTGTTTTTGGTCATTACACAAAATATTTAAATCGTATAAAATGTTTCATTTTAATTCACTTTTGGTTTTTTTTTAATTTCAATCTCCATTACTATATCATTTTTACCTATTTACATAGATATGTATAGATATGTAAACTATACATATATATGTATATATGAAGTGTGTGTGTGATATCAAATTTTGAGAGCCAATGACCAACGGAATCGAAAATTACAATTCTTTGCTGAACGTATAGCCAAAACGAATAAATTATTATTATTATAAAAGTTGGTTTCTTTGGTTATTAAAAAATCCTAAAACATTTAAAAAAAACCGCTTCTTGGATTTTCACTATTTTCATTGCTGTAAAAATAATCACAAGATCAAAATAATAGAATCACAATATATTTTTAGGCTTTATTTAACTTTGCTAACTCTTTCTCTCTTCGGTGAAATATTGAAAATTTTATGTTATTGTATATTTAGGACTAAATATTCAACCTCAAAAGTAATAGTTTTATATTACCTAACCAAGTTACTGTCCCTTGTTTTAATAGTACAATTGACTTTGTTTTTTTATTCGGTACCTTATGGCTGGAAACAAGTTAATTTTGGCTTTTGTTTGCAAGTAAAAGTTGTTTACTTTAGTGACGTAACCAACAGAGCAAAGAAGATTAAGTAAAGTACAGGTAATAATTTCGTAAATTATTTTCATGCAATATTTCTGTTTTTTAATTATTTTCATGACATTAATTTTCATGCAATATATCTGAAACTTTTAAGTGTCAAATTTTCCATGATAATTAAAAAATCGATATAAGTTTCAATTCAAAACGCAGCCATTGTGTAAATTGATTTATATTTAAGTTTTAATTTTATTTGAACACTTCTAGATAATTATAATTTATTTTAATGTTTAGGTTGTTATTATTTCTCTTAAAATTTCAATATTATTATATAATATATTCTAATAACAGTATATAAGTTACGCTTCATATTGTTTTTCCAAAGTCAAAACAAAAAAAGCGAAAAATACTTTTTTTAATTTTTTTTCTCTTGGCTTTTCATAAATCTTTTCTTTCTTTCTCAACAGCTCTTATTAAACTTACGCAGGCTTTAAAGGGTTAAATTTTCTTTAGCTTTCTCCTCTACTATCAGGTAACTCAACGAAGTCCGGAAAATGTCGCCTGTAGTGCTCGCTGGGGTTGTTCGTCATTGATTAGGGCTCGCTCGTCGCTAATTGGAATTGCTAACAAAAAACGAGGTAGTTAACAGTGGAACATCTTTCAATTAATTTTTTTTTGTTATAATTTTGTTAATTGAGAGATTTATATTAAAAGGCTGTGTACTTCTTTCTGTATCTGTCGTGTCAGAATGCATATTTACACCTAAACAGGGAATGAAGAGTATTTAATTCGAAATTAAATACATTATTTGAAAATAAAAGTATGTTTAATTCTTTTAACTGAATTCAATTAGGAGGGAGATGTAAATTATTTATAATAATTTCAAAAACAGGAAACATTTAAAACTTTGTTTGTCGGTTGTAACTTTTTTTGTATTGAACCGATTACAAAAATATTTTCACAGCTCGATAGAAAATAATCTATTTTGGTAGTTATGCTGTTACTAAATTTAAATAATGATGAAGGAAATAATTTGACTAAATATATTTGGGCACCCTTGCGATGAGTAAGGTTATATTTAAGTCAAAAGGAAAAAGGAACATTATGTACTACTATCTTACAAAGGGTATGGAATACATTTTATCCTACTATCTTGCGGCGAATTGGGATAAAAGTTGTGACAAGAAAGATATTGTGTTTATAAAAAATTAATTAATTATTCGCGTTTTAGAAGATTCTTAGATGTCTTAGAACAAAAATAAAACAAATGCTTTGTATCGTCTTTTGAAATTTAATTCGGTATCGGCGGTACAATATCGCCAATGTAGCCAAATCGGCTGTTTTCAAATATTGAATATATTTGGCGTTAATTTTATAGAAATGCATTATTCACAATTAAATTAACTATGTGATGTAGTATTATTTCTACTTTCTTTAAGTTCTTCACCACGACCTAGGTTTCGTTGTGTTACAACATCTTCGGGTAGGCTATTAGCAAAGATTGTAATACAACGAACTAGGTCGTGGTAAAGAACTTAAACAAAGTAGAAATAATATTACATCAGGTAGTTTCATTGTGAAAAATAAAATATTTACGTTTTTAAAAGTGACGGTTTCTAGAGTAGGGTAGCCAAATTGCAAATACGAAACACCACTCTTCTTCTGTCACAGCAACGTAAGGTCAATTGCGATGACAATTTACAAATAAATATAATCGAATTATATTAATATATAACAAAAAAATGTTTAACGAATATATAACAAAAAGTTTTTTAAGTAAAATTATGTATTTTACATCATAATTGACGATTTATTTATTTTTTCCTAATGAACCCAGTGGAATGAATATTCATTAAATATATATGTTAAAAAGTATTACAATATTTTAAATAAGATTTTTTCTTATCAAGATATGAACCTCCAAAAAAAATTTGGAACGAGGTCATCTCTCTAATTAAAATAATTACGTGGGGAAAAATAATATTAATATTTTTAATATTTTATTAGAAAAATTGTGTATTTTTGAATGTTTATAATTTAATACGTAAGGGTTGCGTATCATTCAAATGTGTACGGGACCCTCGTGGTGGGATTCTCCATAAAATAAGTAAATTTTACATTTTGTAGCCATAACAATTAAAAAAAAGTAAAATCGTCTTTTATATTAGAAGATTGTGCTCAATTAACTTAATTTTACTTGTATCCAACACCGTCTTCAAAAAAGAAAACAAGTTCCTTTTCCGAGATTCCGTACCTCAAAAAAAAAATGGAACCCTTTTAAAATAGTATATGTACCTGTACGGAATTCTCTTTGAGATCTATATTTTACTGTGTAGTAATTGGTCTTATTAATGCGCATATTTTGCTAACGTTTCGAAATATTTATATGGTAACATGGAGTATATAAACCACCCAAAACTCTTATTTTCTTATGTCGTGTGTGATATTTTATGAAAAAACTAGTTATAGGAAATTTAATTACTTTTCGGAAATTTAAAAAAATATAATAATATGAACCACAATATTTTAAGAAAAATGTAGTAATTGTTCTAAATTTCATAGTTTTTAAGATACTGTATTTCTATATTTTGGGAATGCAACAAAGCATAATCAATAAAAAAATTTGTATTTTTAAATAATTATATAATATGTTATAAGTACATAAGAGTACAATGCAAGTTTTAATGTAATTGGTGAGTTTTAATGTTTTTGTTTCCATCTAAACTTCTTTCACTGAAAAAGTCTGCAATTTAAAGATGACAATAACGGTTAAAATAATTAAAACATAAAACAGAGTGTTAGACGAATCAATTTAAATTCAAATTTCATCAATTTCGCATCTTTGATTGAGAGACTGGAGATGAAGGAATGCTATGAAAATCATGTAATGCTAGATGCTGATATCCGCTTGACTAGGCAATAAAAATATTTCAGCAGCAATTTGTTTTAGTCACCCTTTTTTCATATCCTAACTTATCTATAATAAACAATCTGCGATAATTTGCCGTATCCACCCTGACACTTTTTTAGGTTAATAAAATTGTATTGTCGTATACTTGTAATAAATCCGAAGATTGTTTTGATATACGTTATAAGAGTTAAACTTTTTTATATCAAAAATATTTCCATCAGTTTGTTTTAGTCGCTCTTTTTCATTTACTAACCTACTCACAATAAACAACCTGTGATTATTATCCGTACCTATTGGTGTACTTTTTAAAACGTATCGTATTTGTCTTGTCGTACGTATTTGTCTTGTCGTTTATCATAAACTTGTAATAATTTGGAATATTATTTTGATTTAACCCATATGATTTTAATTTGTTTAAATCAAAATTGTTTGTATAATATGTTTTTCGGTCAGAAGAGGGACGGTAAAAAAACTGTATTAATTAACAATGTATATCTTTGTAGTTGTTGTCGATATTAATGTTGTCTACAACATCTGTTGTTTTAATGTATCTATGATGATTTCATCATTTCGAAATGCGCCCAGCACACTTGGACTCCGTTCACTTAAATCGGTATTGCTTTTTATCTACCCGATCCCAAAGCATTTTGGAAACCTTATACTTCTGTGGAAACTATAAGCGATATGATGGCGATGTTTTATGTTTATCGGATTAGCCATTTTTTGCCGAACCCTAAAAGTAAAGGAAAAACTAAAAATTTGTATATATATATATATATATATATATATATATATATATATATTTACAATTGAGTAACTTGAATAGCGAAGGAATGGTCATAGAAAGAGGTATCATATTTGGGGTAAGCAAAGTAAAGAAGAAAGAGAAAAATTTCAAAGCGAAGTACAAGGTTGATAATATAGACTTAAGTTAATCCGGGTCGTGGGGATATTTCAACATATTAATAAGAAGGGAGAGGAATATTTCCAGCACAATAAAGAAAATACCTTTCTGTGTGTGAAATTATTTCGAAAGATACTATCTTTCACGGCGTTCTTTCATCCCCTTCATCATCATGCATACCGAGGATTACAAATATTCCTCTTATTAGACCATGAATATCTACTCTGGTCTCTATAGTTAATTTTCCGCATTAAATCTGATCTTTGTTCAAATGATCTCAATATTCAAAGAGAAACCGAATTCTCTCATTTTTATAATTGTCTTTACTCTATTACACAACTTTTCACAAAATTATGTTACGGTTTTTGAATTTTCTTTAATAATTATTACTAAAGATTCAAAACAAATTAGAGATCTTTGAAATTTCATTACGCCTGACGGTTTACTTATCATTCTCGCAGATTCTGTAATATTAGTTTTATCTAAGAGAAACTTTGCTTAAAGATGTTTTACGTAAAAATTTGAACTAATATTAAGCAAAATATATTTTATTTATATGATGTATAACGTGGATGAAGCTTCTCTCATAACCCCCATTGAATGAGATGCCACCAAGTAAACATTTAGATCATGTCTTTTATTTTAAAGCCTTATTTGCGTAATATAAAGCTTCAGGGTGGTGATGTTCAATAACGTGACTTTTATCTTGTAATTCTTGAATAATAAAAAAATACAGATATAGTGCTTGATCACAACATTCATAAAAATAATGTTTGAAATTTGGAATCACTGAATTATTTTTGTATAATATAGAAATACTGATGGTACTTTAATCAATAAACCACAGACTAAATTTATAATTTGTACTCTATACGATAGTATTAAAAACTAAGATATTAAATACGAAAAGATTAAAACAAAATATGCAAAGTAAAACGCTTGTCAACATGGAGATATATGTTCCAAGCGACATGAAATGAAAGAAGGAAAACCGGTAATAAAACAGTAAAGCTGCATTCTTATTTGTACGGTCTTCCGAGTGCACGAAAAACAATTTCTATTTTAAAGTCCGCTTTTTGAATTTTTTTTGCTCGTTTTGTTCTATTAACGAAAAATTCTTAATACAACATAATTTGAATGCAACATAATCCTAATATACTTACTAAGGGTATGCTAATTATTATGTTTTCATTAAGTAAATTAAATTGATCGATAGATTAAAATTTTAATTTTTTACATACATATATTATTTCGGTAAGTTATAATGATACATAACCTAAAAATTAAAACCAACTGATATTTTTTTATTAATTATGAGACTGTTGCAATTTCATCAACCAACATCAAAGCCGTTTATAATAGTAAAAATAATAAAGAAGCGAAATAATTTTGTGCAAGAATTAAGAATATCATCAACATTCTGAATAAATTATCAATACTAAAAGTCCAAAAGCCTAAAAGAAGCATCATATATAGTATAAAAGAAGCATCATATCAAGTGATTTCCAGAATCAATTAAGTCTCGCAAAGTTTAATCCAAAATTTTCGTCAAGAATCTAAGTTGTAACTTTACATTAAGTCTATCTTCGTTGATTCAATAAACCAAATTAAATTGAACTTTTCAACATTATCGATCATTGCTAATCTCATTTAAACATGTGATAATATCTGTTTAACCCATATAGTTTTGAACTTGAACTTAACTTTTAGAAGTTTTGATGCTCAGTACTTATGAATTTTGAAATGTCAAACCTCAACCGAACAGCAATTCGCTTTAACTTAGAAAACGTTTTCAATATATCTTTTTCATTTTACAATATTCTTCTTCAAACATTTATATTTAATGAAAGAATCACTAAAATATTTCACGTTAATATTACGCCCTAATATACATATTATTTATGTATGTAATTATTTACTTATAAAATTGTACTATATTACTTTTATGTAAAATTCGAAATAAAAATATCTGACTACACGTTTCCTAATAAAAATATATCATTAACAAAATTCTAACCGTAGTACCTAGCACAAATATCAGCTGTAAAAAGTCATACATATATATGTTTAAAACAATTAATGTACTTCCATTAAAACTAATTACTACCTACATAATATTGAATAATTTTGACGTAAAGAAAACAAAAAAGCCATCTTAGCTCTGCGTATTTAACGTCTACTATTTAATTCGATTTGGCCGATCACTATAAATACTGTTACATCAACACTTCACAGTATGTAGTGAGTTGCTTCAAAACTATGCAAAAAACAACGTCTCAAAATAAATTAGGCATTACGATATTAATACCTAAATTTCTATCAAAACAACAACGTCACCATTGCAACTACGTCATCATCGGAAAAAAATAATAACACGACAACGATTATTAAAACTACAACAGCACCATCGCAACACCAATAATACAATGACAACGATTGTCCAAATCCCAACACACCATCGCAACAATAATAATAACACAATTATTGTCAAAACAACATCACCATTATAACAACAATAATTACACGACCTACATGGTCGTGTAGATTATGACAACTACCTTTTTACTGCAGGTGCATGGCTTATATACTCTTTTAACGCTGATCCTACCATCACCACCCAGGGGCCACCTCCTAGGGCTTCTAAAAATATCCGACGATTTTTATTTATTCGTGGTCCATTTACGATTTTGCATACACGTAACTCTTATTTGAACTAACGAACATCTTAATGTAAATTAATGACATCAATAACGAGTTCTGACAAAACACTTTTTTTCATAATATTATATTTATATCATTCACATTTTCAGATACTAAGAAAAAATATGTCAGTTAAAAAAACATTTAATTGGGAAAAAGCATTATACAAACGAGATGACAATAGTGAGAACAGTCATGCACTCGATGGCTGAAAGTGATTGATTGTATTTTAATCTATACTATTAATAAAATTGTAATAGAGTGAATTTTGTACATGGAAATATTTTAAAAAGAATGATAGATTTTGCGTAAAGAATGATAATATAAGCCAGAAAACTTATTTTTAGAATTGTTGTCTCTCTGTATGTTAATTTATTCGTCGAATAAGCAAAATTTACTGGACAGATTTTAATGAAATTTGTTATGGTAACAGTTTATACCCAAAAGCAACATAAGATTCATATATATTTATAATGGTAGACGTATGAAACCGTGGGGCACAGCTAGTAATAAATATAATATAATTTATATTCATTTTACGTAGTTAAACTGGGAGCCCTTATTATTTCATTGTATCCGTCTGTCTGTCCATCTATATGACACAGGCGTTTTACTCATAGACTATCAGTGTTTTAAGGCTGAAATCTCGCATGGTTTTAAATATATATATAACTATTATAAAGCTGATATTTGCGAAAAGTTTAATAGAAATCTATGCAAGCTTAAACGGTTTATATGCACACAGTGTGTGCATATAATCCGTTTAAGTTGCATTCGTACGTAAAAGTTTTTAATTATTTATTTTTATTAACTGATGTTTATGATCTCGGTTAACTCTTATTTTCAACACTTTGAAAATGAAAGGAAAACTTTAAATTGAGTAATAATTATTGTCGTATTGTTCAGGCGGTAAATAAGCAATGTGATATTACATTTGACTTTGCCTAGTATATGTTTACAACTCTAACTTAAAATAACATTAGAGAAATTACACACTAATAACTAGAAAATAGAGTAGTGTCGTACTGTCGACAGCATATACGATTTCGATAAATCAAGTTTTCACACTCATATTTAATCTCGCCTACTTTAATATATAATGAAAATAAGCAAAAAAATACTGATCGGAAAATATCATTACCTTTATTGATGATACGAGGGGAACTTTTTCCGCGATATGGCTTCGTAAAGTTTTGCGCAGCGCACGACCTATGAAGTAGCTAGAAAATAGAGTGATATACAAATAATCTTTGTTCATAAATTCCTTTATTCGCAGTGTTTCGTTCGTATATGTGACTTAGTTGGGCAGTTTATCTCAGGGCATTATATTGTTCTAATATTTCCTTGTTATATTTTTTGCCAGGTCAGGTCACAAATCAAGAATGTAGGCCGAAAGTTCCGCAATACTATATAATAAAGCTTTGTTAGCTTTAGTTAGGAAATCAAGTGTATTACAAACTGGGACACTAATTAATTAATTAAAATATTACAGTTAATGAATATTGAAATGAAAAACAAATTGGCACTCTTGAAAATTATGGTACACACCCTTATCTTTGGGTATTACATAATTATGGTCGAACCTAAGTAGTTGACTTAGGTTTTAAGTTCAGCTACGCAACACTCACCAGTAACTGATGGTCTTCTGAGATGTTAAAGTGATATAATATATTGTTATTAACATATGTTGTAAAATTGACTGAATTATTTAAAAAATCGTCAAGTGTAAGTTGAGCTCGCGTGATGTGTGTTCCGTATTATAATTTAAATTAATTATTTCATACCACTCATTATAAATTTTAAAATATAGAGACTGCATCAATTATATTGATTTTTGAAGTTTTTTTTACAACGAAATTATCCTCTTTTTCAAAACTATGTATAATTTCATAAAAATTCAAGTATTGAGAAAGAAGACTTCAATAGATACGCCAACGGATAACAAATTTGATACTACAAACATTGTGTTTTTCCAGTTTTGGAATACTGGTGGACGCTGTGATATATGAGGTTCGGATTTGATTCCCAGCTGTTCGTCGTGCGGGACCGGACTAATATTATGATTGGCTGTAAGAGTTTGCCGTAGGGTAGAAATAAATCCACCATATATATATATATATATATATATATATATATATATATATATATGTACACAGACACATATATATATATATATATATATATATATATATATATATATATATATCCAAAGGGATTGTAAACATGTAACCTGTGGATGGAAATAACATAATTTTTTTAAAAGTAAAAGGAAGTAGGAAAATATAAAGGAAAGCAGAGATATTAATGTGATATAGGTTAATCATTGAACATAAACATTAGAAGAATATTTATATTGTTTAACTCTCGACTAATACAAAAACCTGATGGTCGTTGGTTGTTTAGTAAATAATCATAGAAATCTTTCCTTCGCTTAGCAATTAGACTAAGTAACGTTTAAATTAAACCCTCTTCAAGAAAATGCTAAAATTAAACAAAAAATATACAATTAATATTGCAGACACAAGCAAAAGTAGCAATATTTTCACCATACTTTTCATTTTATTTCAAAAACGCGTAGAACAAAGTATCTAAAAAACTAAGTCCATGTAAAATTATGTTATATTAACACTTACAAAAAATTATTTGCTATTAAATTTTGGTAAATATTAATATTACAGGAAAAGTGGGTATTTAACCGCACTTCATTTTATTTAAAAAAAAAAACGAAAAATAAGAATGACGTTAAAATGATTTTGTATCAACACTTTGGAAAAAAATTAATTTTCAATAAAATATTTTATGAAAATATTTGGATATTACTGTCACATGACAAATACTTTAAGAATACAGAATGACTTTCACTATACAATTCTTCCCGTTCCTAAAAGCTATCACAATTTCACTGAAAATACCTTATCTAGCTCATGTTTCTAAAGTACATTTTCTTACCGTTTTCCTTCTTATTGAAGAAAACAGATATGACATAGTATTCTTTTTTACATATATTTTTCATTTAGTAGACATTTTGTGATTCTCTAGAGATATTTCGTGCCTAATGTTGTTCTTTTATTAACGTACTGAGAACAGAAATACAAAATAAAGTAGATAAGCTACTTGAAGATATTTTTTTTAATTTAAAACGAAGTCGAGTTTTGTGCTTTAAAATTAAAGATGTGTTGCTTTTTACATACGGTCTAGGCCGAAAATACTTTAGACTCAATTCTGCAATCAGATTTTGACATTGAAAATAGATAATGTGTAGATTGTTTTGATTTGCAATTTCCAATCGAGCATGTTCAATCAAATAATGGCATTAATTATTTGTAGGTGTCGTATGTGTTGTATGTATCGCTTTCCTTCATTACGTTAATTATTTGTATGTGTTGTATGTATCGCTTTCCTTTATTACGTTAATTATTTGTATGTGTTGTATGTATCGCTTTCCTTTATTACGTTAATTATTTGTATGTGTTGTATGTATCGCTTTCCTTCATTACGTTAATTATTTGTATGTGTTGTATGTATCGCTTTCCTTTATTACGTTAATTATTTGTATGTGTTGTATGTATCGCTTTCCTTTATTACGTTAATTATTTGTATGTGTTGTATGTATCGCTTTCCTTTATTACGTTAATTATTTGTATGTGTTGTATGTATCGCTTTCCTTTATTACGTTAATTATTTGTATGTGTTATATGTATCGCTTTCCTTTATTACGTTAATTATTTGTATGTGTTGTATGTATCGCTTTCCTTCATTACGTTAATTATTTGTATGTGTTGTATGTATCGCTTTCCTTTATTACGTTAATTATTTGTATGTGTTGTATGTATCGCTTTCCTTTATTACGTTAATTATTTGTATGTGTTGTATGTATCGCTTTCCTTTATTACGTTAATTATTTGTATGTGTTGTATGTATCGCTTTCCTTTATTACGTTAATTATTTGTATGTGTTGTATGTATCGCTTTCCTTCATTACGTTAATTATTTGTATGTGTTGTATGTATCGCTTTCCTTTATTACGTTAATTATTTGTATGTGTTGTATGTATCGCTTTCCTTTATTACGTTAATTATTTGTATGTGTTGTATGTATCGCTTTCCTTCATTACGTTAATTATTTGTATGTGTTGTATGTATCGCTTTCCTTTATTACGTTAATTATTTGTATGTGTTGTATGTATCGCTTTCCTTTATTACTTTTCTAAGGAGTGCGTATGAAGTGACCAGCTGCCAAACGTATTCTTAAAATAACGTAGATATTGTTGAAACTTCACTATAATTCATCCGTTGCATTGTCATCATACTTGTCACTTTCACCTCATCATATATAGCAACAAGGGTTGTCTGGTGATACTCCTACGCTTTACGAGTATGTCACTCTAACTGCTAACTATGTATATTTTCATTTCAATATACGATTTGCAGATATTCATTATTTCGTACTACTCTGCAGGCTAAATGATGGGTATTGGATACGATCATAGATAGGTACGATATCATTTCTGTTTCCACCTCCATTAATAATTAATCTTTACTACAAAACAATATCAATAATGCAGCATCGATGGTATTAGTTAATGAATTTCGTTCAATTCTGGTGAATAGTTTTATGTCTTAATATACATATTTATCATAATCGATAAGTTGCGTGCTGTGTTTACTATAATTATATTTACTATATAGTTTGATTCAGTTTTATATTATCATTGTAGGTATTTGATAAAATATTTTTCGAGGCATGACCGTTAAATTTATATTGTCCTACAATTTTGTCAGTGATACTTATATTTGACTTTTTTCTTATTCTAATTTTAGCATTTTCTTGAAGAGGGTTTAATTTAAACGTTACTTAGTCTAATTGCTAAGCGAAGGAAAGATTTCTATGATTATTTACTAAACAACCAACGACCATCAGGTTTTTGTATTAGTCGAGAGTTAAACAATATAAATATTCTTCTAATGTTTATTTTCAATGATTAACCTATATCACATTAATATCTCTGCTTTACTTTATATTTTCCTACTTCCTTTTACTTTTAAAAAAATTATGTTATTTCCATCCACAGGTTACATGTTTACAATCCCTTTGGATATATATATATATATATATATATATATATATATATACATATATATATATGTACACACATATATATATATATATATATATATATATATATATATATATATATATATACATATATATATATGTACACACATATATATATATATATATATATATATATATAGTAAATATAATTATAGTAAACACAGCACGCAACTTATCGATTCTGATAAACATGTATATTAATACATAAAACTATTCACCAGAATTGAACGAAATTCATTAACTAATACCATCGATGCTGCATTATTGATATTGTTTTGTAGTAAAAATTAATTATTAATGGAGATGGAAACAGAAATGATATCGTACCTATCTATGATCGTATCCAATACCCATCATTTAGCCTGCAGAGTAGTACGAAATAATGAATATCTGCAAATCGTATATTGAAATGAAAATATACATAGTTAGCAGTTAGAGTGACATACTCGTAAAGCGTAGGAGTATCACCAGACAACCCTTGTTGCTATATATGATGAGGTGAAAGTGACAAGTATGATGACCATGCAACGGATGAATTATAGTAAAGTTTCAACAATATCTACGTTATTTTAAGAATACGTTTGGCAGCTGGTCACTTCATACGCACTCCGTAGAAACGTAATAAAGGAAAGCGATACATACAACACATACAAATAATTAACGTAATAAAGGAAAGCGATACATACAACACATACAAATAATTAACGTAATGAAGGAAAGCGATACATACAACACATACAAATAATTAACGTAATAAAGGAAAGCGATACATACAACACATACGACACCTACAAATAATTAATGCCATTATTTGATTGAACATGCTCGATTGGAAATTGCAAATCAAAACAATCTACACATTATCTATTTTCAATGTCAAAATCTGATTGCAGAATTGTAAAAGTATTTTCGGCCTAGACCGTATGTAAAAAGCAACACATCTTTAATTTTAAAACACAAGACTAGACTTTGTTTTAAATTAAAAAAAATATCTTCAAATAGCTTATCTAATTTATTTTCTATTTCTGTTCTCAGTACATTAATAAAAGAACAACATTAGGCACGAAATATCTCTAGAGAATCACAAAATGTCTACTAAATGAAAAATATCTGCAAAAAAGAATACTATGTCATATCTGTTTTCTTCAATAAGAAGAAAAAAGGTAAGAAAATGTACTTTAGAAACATGAGCTAGATAAGGTATTTTCAGTGAAATTGTGATAGCTTTTAGGAACGGAAAGAATTTTATAGTGAAAGTCATTCTGTATGCTTAAAGTATTTATCACGTGACAGTAATATTCAAAAATTTTCATAAAATATTTTATTGAAAATAATTTTTTTTCCAAAGTGTTGATACAAAATCATTTTAACATCATTCTTATTTTTCGTTTTTTTTTTTAAATAAAATGAAGTGCGGTTACATACCCACTTTTCCTGTAATATTATTAATACAATTTTTAAGAGTTATTTACCAACATTTAATAGCAAATAATTTTTTTAAGTGTTAAAATAACATAATTTTACATGGACTTAGTTTTTTAGATACTTCGCTCTACGCGTTTTTGAACTAAAATGAAATGACTTTACATGTATATGTAATATTGATTGTATAATTTTTGAGAGCGATTTTTACCAAAACTAAACGGTAATTTTTTTCACAATTTTAATATGACGTCATTTTAAAATATTAAAGTTATTTTTTGTTTTGAAGTTACAACTTTCCCTGTAATATTAATTGTTGAATTTTTGAGAGCGTTTTTTGCCCAACCTAGCGTTAAATTTGACTCAGACAGCTTATAGTTTAGACACTTTTAAAATCTATATTGAACGACGAAACTAAAAGTAAATTAAACACAGATTAGGAACCTTGTTTATTAGTAGCATCAAAAGAAAGATATATGTAAATTTTCAGTTTATTTGTCTATGGTAATAATATTTCTTATTGACAATCTTTCTTACACACAAAATTTAGTAGCAATTCATGATCAATTTCAACAACAGTTTACTGCCGGAATCATTCTGAATTGACATGGAGATGTAAAACTGTTTGTGGCCTGAAAATGTTGTGTAAATATCTTTGTTTATTTGTAAAAAAAACTGTTCACATATAATCGCAATAAACTTCAATTAATTCATTATTTGATAACACGAAAAACGTTTTTTGCATCCAATATAAATAAAATTAAATAATTTTGTTTCTCAACAATTGAAAATGATAAAAATTTAGGAAGGAAAGCTAAATATTTTATTACGGAGAAGTTGGTCGTTGCTAAAAAATATACTCTGTAACGAAAGAGGTTATTCAACAATTCGTATAATTTAATATATTTGGCGTTAATTTTGTTGAAATTCATTATTCACAATTAAATGAAACTACGTGATGTAGTATTATTTCTACTTTCATTAAATTCTTTACCACGACCTAGGTTTCGTTGTATTACAACATCTTCAAGTGGGCTATTAGATCTTTGCTAATTGCCCACCTGAAGATGTTGTAATACAACGAAATCTAGGTCGTGGTGAAGAATTCAAAGAAAGTAGAAATAATACTACATCACGTAGTTTCATTTAATTGTGAATTCGTATAATTGTTGAAATGTTTTCTTGAATATTTAGATTTTTTTTGTTTCTTTACTTCAAAAAGAAAAAGAGAATCTTTATAAGATCACTGGCGTTTGTTCGTCTAGCAGCCGATTTTATTATGTTTTTTAATTATAAGTTTGTATATATATAAATATACACATATATATATATATATATATATATATATATATATATATATATATATGTATGTATGTGTGTGTGTTCTTTATTAATCTTATATCCACTAATTTTCCCGTCTTTCTTATGTGTAATAGTATTTCATCTCCTTCCAAATGCAACTGTTATAAATTTACACTGTCCGTTTTTCTCCCTGTACTCATAATTACATCTGTTTTATTCTATCTCGTATATAAGGCCATTATATTATAGGACCTTTGACAATTTTAATGTAAAAATGATTAATTTATAATTTGTTTCGATCATCTTTCATAAAAAAAAACAAAATATTTTTTTTGGAAATTGATAATATGCTTTAACACTGTACTTTTAATCTTAGTGTGATTTTCTTATTACTTTTATCTCTATATAGTGTTAAATAACTATGTCATTGTGATTAAGTAGTATAACTTATCCATAGACTATACATTCCAGTCTTAAGTTCATCTTAAGTACTCATACATATTAAGTACTCGTAAGTAAATAAATAAAAACAGCCGCACTGATGTAGCGTAATCACAAATAAAGACTTGAGATAATAGCTTCCCCTTGCGACGAAGTAGCCTTCATTACAATAATCTGTCGGCGGATCTGTAGCGGGGGCCGACCGAGCGAGGCATCTCGACTATTTTCCACCGCTTCCGCTCACAGCGGCGCGGCCCTTTAATCGTTTGATTGGATGGAATTTTTGTTTATCCAGTTTAATCGTTCTCGGTCGTCCGACGGCGGCCGGCGGTATTTCGTGTTAAGATTGGCGGCACACTGCGAGATAGCTGAGATAGTCTTACTATCTTCTCTGACTGTTTGAACTCATTCAGAGGTCAACTTCTTTGATGAAATACTTACAAACTTATATTCCCATTTAGTAAAGTTAAATAATGAAACTTGTTAAGCAAGTGTAAGTGTAATACGCACTGCAAGTGTTTCGTATCCACTTAAGAATGTATATAATTATACACAGTGTTTTCAATAAACTATTTACAAATATTATTACATTTTTTCATCATATGAATATGTCGATTAGTCCATAAATGAGTTTCTCGAAAGATGTTGTATTCGAAATCCCAGCTAAATTATTCTCAAAAAGTTCAAGGAATGTTCTTTTTTCACAATTTTAATTTTATCAATTGTGAAGGTGAGCAGAATATTTTTGGGAAAGTTTTTAAATGATAAATCTAGAATTATCTTCCATAAAAACTTTAAAAAATAGTTTTGATATTTGTACAGCTCTCTCAATTGACAACGAAAACAACATGTGAAAAAATGTACTAATTTATTTGCTTCATAAAATTTTAATAAAAACATTTTTAGTATCAGCTATTAAGATATATGCGAGATAATATTTATACGCTTTATCTCTAGCCGAATTTCAAGTTTCTGCTTCAAATTTATCATAGAGAAAAATCGGTCCCGAAGGATACGTCAGTGGTCCTATAAGATTTAATTTATTTTTTTTATTTTATAGAATAATATCCCAAAAAGATATTTTTCTTAATAAATACTTAATAATACTTTATTTATATACATTCTACGGAAAAAATAAGATACAAAAGCAATACATTTAATGTACATGCTGTTTTATCTGTAGCTATATTACAGTGATTGTTTTTTTTTGTGTTTTATAAAATAAGTGAGTTTTATTTTACAAGTGCTACGCTATTTTTGTGTTAAAAGTATTTTTTTATTATCTTGAATTATGTACTATGTCTATATCAAGTTCCATGAATTTCATCCTAACCGTAAAAGGTGATTAAATAAAAACACCCACATTATATATGATAAAAGCTACGAGTAATCATTCATCAATTACTCTATCACACAATCTGCATACGTGTTAAATTTAGCGATTCGTTTCTTCATCGAAACGTTATAAAGTAACAAACAAACGATACGATAGATAAAATTAAACAAAAACGCTACTTCTCTATAAGTGTATATTATTTCTAACATCTTCGTAGCTACAGCAAGTTTATACGAACAAATTATCAACGAATTCCCAGTGCTCCGCTAAAATGGCAAGCGAAGTTTCTATGGAAACCGAGCACATACCAATTTACTTACTGATTTTAACCTACTTCAAGATGTTCCCAAAGAGGCCTAGAATTTATTTCCTAAGATAAAGGAAATTAACCGCAAGGTCGTATCACATTGTCTTGTTGAATGTAATAAATTATCGTTCATAATAATATTTAATAACGAAGTGGTATTACAATATTATATTTTTTTATATTGTTGTCATTTTGATTTATTTACTAAGTATAGTATGCTATAAACATCATTATAATCTGCAACAAAAAATATCTAAACAATACACAATGTTTAATTTCCTATACTGTTTTAACATTCATTATTATAATATTAAATTCTTTCATATTTTGCCCTTTTTAAGCAAGGTCGTATCACATTGTCTAGTTGAATGTAATAAATTATCGTACAAAATAATATTTAATAACGAAGCGGTATTATAATATTACATTTTCTTATATTGTTGTCCTTTTTATTTATTTACTAAGTACAGTACGCAATAAACATCATTATAGTCTGCAACAAAAAAATATCGAAACTATACACAATGTTTAATTTCCTATCCTGTTTTAACATTCATTATTATAATATTAAATTCTTTCATATTGTTGCCCTTTTTAAACAAGGTTGCATCACATTGTCGTTTTGAATCTGATAAATTATCGTACATAATAATATTTAATAACAAAACGGTATTATAATATTACATTCGTTTATATTGTTGTCCTTTTTATTTATTTATTAAGCATAATACGCAATAAATATCAGTATAATCTGCAACAAACAATATCAAAACTATACACACTGTTAAATTTCCTATTCTCTTCTTACATTGTCACATGAAATTTATATTCAATTATCATATTATTAACTCGTAGACTCTAAAATGAATAACTACAATTACCACCAAGAACCTTATCGAAAGTACGTTATTATAAATTAAAAGAGAGAAGCATAATTTAATTAAAAACCATAGGGATATATTTATCAAAATAACGATAAATTAATATATTAATTAAATAATAATTAAGAATTAAATCAAAAACACAACCAGAATGAATATAATGCAAATCAAATGAATGATGAAACGAAAACAATAAAAACAATATTAATTACAAGCATGGAAATATATTTCTGCTTAACCATAGATATAAAATATAAATTTCGCAATATAATTACGAAGCTTCAACGGTAGTATTCTGGTATTCGTATAATAGCCTACCAACCAACGATAATCATAATACGCAAGTATTCAAATTTCAATTTCTATGGCTGATAGCAAGGGGAAAATCATAAATGTGCCGTTAGGTCTTTCCCATATACAATTCAAACTAGTTCTAATCTGAACGCTTTGCGTTTAAAGTGTCTGCCATTAAGTAAAAAAGTAGCACGAAGCGGTGCATATATAAGCCCACTTCAAACGCCAACAGAAATATAGTCTAACATTTAGTCCATTTAAATTTCTAATTTTTAATCATTTAAAACAATTCACAGTTAAAAATCGTAAATAGGAAATTCGGTGCTTATATAAATAACTACGTTGAATTTATTATGCAAAATGAACACGAAATGTTGTACTTAGCTCCTACTGAGGTATTACTATTACAACTCCACATTTCTTGATATTGTTGTATGATTGAAATTGACTCGATGATTATTGAGACTTAAGAAAGTTACGGTTAACTCGTAGATCTCAAAGATACGCCAACGATGCAGTGAGACCACTACATGCTTTAGACTTCACTCCCAACTGTGCGTCAACCATCTAATTGCGCCACATTGAGGACGAGTCGCCCCCGCTCGCGTAATTGTCGCCGCTTTCTGATTGTATTGATAAACTTAATTAATCCACACGTTTTATAGCGTTTCTTCTGTTATCCGGCAGGAATGTCGGCCGGCGTCTCGAATGACGACGAAATTCGGCAAGATTTTATCGCGAAGTCTTATTTTTGTCGGTGGGCGTGCGGCTAAATGGATTGGGATTGCCGCCGTCGAGGGAAATATGCCCTTAATTAAAATTGTACGCGATGTTTTTGTGTTGTTTATGAGGGGCCGTCGAGGAATGTCGGTCCGGCCCTGAGTGGGTGCTCGTGGACGCTGCGACTGATTCTTGCGCTCACTGAAATACTAGTAGTTTTGTATAGCGAATTTCTCTGACTCGTTCGGCGTGTTTAAAATATTATGGTAGAATGTCACTCATTGTCGTCGACAGGTACATGCCGCACAACATGTAGAAATAATTCGCTGATATTTAAGAAATAATGTTCTTGTATAATTACTAAAAGGTCAATGCACTGATTTGGGATGTCAGTTTCATTAGGGATGTCACTAGTGGGTCATACTTGAATGTCACAGACTTGTAACTTCTGAAACGTTTGATTTGGAAAATCGGTTTTTTTCACAATTGTAACAAATCGGTTTAACTGAATATATCAAATATTCAGTTCCATCATATATACCGTTGTTATTTTTTAGATTTCATAATGCCATTGTTATTAAATATAAAAGTATTTTTATTACTTTTTTGTTTCTTAAGTTTCGTGTGTGTATATATATATATATATATATATATATATATATAAACTAAGATCATAATATTAAATTTCTCCTATCACTTAATAACACAAATCGAAAGAAATAAAAGCAAGGCTTACGAAATGGTTACTATCTGAGTTCCCAAAGTTACTCCATAAAATAGAAATGAGACTTTTGTGCTTTTATTCAAAATTTTAGTTGTTTATAAGTATATATAATGTAAATGCCGACTTAATTCAATGATTATTTAGTTTTTAGGGTTCCTTAATCAAATGGTTTTTACGGAACCCTTATAATTTAATCTAATACATTTTCTGTCCATGCCACTTGGAGACTATTGACTTTACATTGAATGAAATTTGAGCGGTGGTGACTTGTATGAATCGCTATAAAATAAAATTAGGGAATTATGGAAAAAACATACTAAATCCTACAGGTGGCACTTCATGCATGTAACTGAAGGATGAAAAAAGATCCAGTGTACAAAGGAAAGTGGGTTAAATAGACACAGGCGTGTGTATAGGTCTTAAAAATGACACAGAGATGAAAATGATATAACTTTTTAAGTGAATAGTTGATGAGAAGTAAATTCGTTTTCAAATTATTAAAAAGTGTGTCCCCGCTCTAACTTTTCAACTAACTTATTTCAAATTCTGAAAATAATTAAGATAGTAGAACTTTAAATAAACTTTCATAGAAAATTAGTCTAAATAAAATATATTGTATAGTTTTTGAAATATGGGATATTTTCGATATTGACCGCAGCAATAATATTATTTTTCACAGTGCCTTTGAGGAACACTATGTGTATATATATATATATATATATATATATATATATATATACATATATATATATATATATATATATATATACATATATATATATATATATATATACATATATATATATATATATATATATATACATATATATATATGTATATATATATATATATATATGTATACTGTTTAGTGTTACGGAGCTCTTTGTGCGCGAGTTCGACACACACTTGACCGTTTTATTTAGGTATAATGACAAATTCTGACAAAGTCTTCTGACGATGCGATAATCTATCATCTACTTTATAAATATTTGCTATCTAATTTGAATACAAAAAGCTCTCAATAAAAAGTACAACAAAGGAAGTGACTGTAGGGTTATGTATTGGGGTATAAATGTTAACAACTGTACATAATATATAAAATATATGAATTAAAGGTTTGAAAAAATATGTTATTTTTTTCATGAAAGATATAAGAAACCAGTAAAATTATTGGAATTAGGCCATTTATATTACCAGGTTTCCTTCCAGGTTTCCAGGTTTTAAATTACCAGGTACCTCTGCTACTAGGCCTAGGGAATTGTAGTATAATTACATTCTATTATTGCCATTACAGTTTTTTACTTACCATGGTTCTCTCTGGGACCACTTTAAAATATGATATAAATTATTTAGTTTAAAGGATGTGTTACTTACACACTCTTTGATACCAAATAATTTATAAACATAAGTAAAATGAAGATATATATATATATATATATATATATATATTTATATATTTCTAAATAAATAGGCACAGAAGTCTTGCAGTACGAGCTTCACTTGCATTTAGTCTTTCATTACCTATCGAAAGTTGTTTTGATATCTTCCCAGTTCTAAATGTATCACATATGCTTTCATAAAATACTGCCATTTATAGATGCTGTATGTTATATAAGCATTTAAACTACTATTAGAGTCTATGTTATATAATCATTTTAACTATTATTTAGAAATCTGACCATTTAGAAACACTATTTCTACGGTGAATTTAACATTGAAATAAAGAACAAGATAAAATTCATCACCAAATCCTAAATTCTCCCACCATATCCGATTATATAACATGACAAGTGTCTTATGGTGTAATAAATAATAAATCAGCATCGTAAAGTGATAGCCATTTATGATACCCCCTTTTCCATTAGTCATATGATTATATCAATAGAGTTGCAATTTCCATTCAATGTGTATCCTTACATAGTATAAAACAAAGTCGCTCCCCGCGTCTGTGTGTCTCTCTGTAAGCTTACATCTTTTAAACTACACAACGGATTTTGATGCGGTTTTCATTATTATTAAGACAATTCCTTCCGGAAGGTTTATAAGTACAATACGTGCATGATACAATTACAGAAAATATAGAAAATGGGTCAGTATTTCGTAAAAAAGGAGAATTTTGGGAGCTCTCACTGCTAATGCTGACTAAACCTTAAAAGATAAATCAAAATATCGTACTATGGGATTGTGTATTTTAAAAATACCTACAAAAACGTCCGAACGAATAACCCACAGCGACCTTTCTTTTATTTTTGTTTTGTAAATTATATTTTCGAAGTTATTTTGATCAATATTATATTTGTCTTCATTTAATTAAATAAGTTAGTTTCGTTGGGCATATAATGTAGATAAAATTTGCTCTTTATAGCAAATCATTATCGTTAATATTTTAGAAGATATCACAAATTCAAAATTACCAAAAATCGGTATTCACGAATGGCGGCAGCGGCGGGCGGTGGCGGCGCGTGTATGACAGTAATATTCTTAATCGTTCCACAATTACACCACATTAGTATATTGCACCCGTGCGAAGCCGGGTCGGGTCGCCAGTTAATGAATAAGTGTCAAGTTGCACCAAATAATATCAAAAATATACAAAGCTTCTATTTATTCAAATTATTCACGGCTATATGAACCATGGAAGGCAGTACGCATTCCTGATTAAAATAATTTACAGCTATTTCAACTAAAAACTGCCCTGTTGCGCTTTGCCGCTTACCATTTTGCCAGTCATTCTCAAATAATTTTGTCAAACATCTTACTTTTAAGGCTTCGCCTCAATATTTTTAACCATACCCCCTTTCATAATTATTTTCTTATGCCTTTTTATCTCTAAGTATATTTTTTCGATATATTTGTATGGTGCGATCAATTTCTATTGGTGTATCTTCTTGAATGGGATTGGAATCCGTTATCATTGCTTTATTCAATATATGTTAATACTAAATTTTTACATTTATTAAATTAATTTATACTTCCCCTGTCTACCCATTTATCCATAACTTCACAGTGTATCGCTACCAAATACAAATCAAATCAGCCACTGATTTAAATTTCTGATAAAAATAAACTTCTTCTTCTTGGCACTACAGCCTAGTGCAAGTCAGGGCCGGCGCAATGAGCTTTTACCATCGGTTTTTTTCAGTTGGAAATCTTTCATATTTTTAAGTCGTTCTCGATACCATCAAGCCATGAGCGTGGGTCTTTCCCGTTTCTTGATACCCCTTGGCTCATTGAAAGTTAGTAGTTTAGTCGGGTTCTTATTCTTTGGTGTAAATAAGTGTCTAATATAGCTTATTCGGTTTAATTTGATGACTTTAACAATGTCTGGTTGTTTATATCGATTAGAAATTTCGTAATTGTAAAGACTTCACCAAGTCTTATTTTATTGGACAACGCTAAAGATTTTGCTTTGTATTTTTCTTTCAAAAAATATTAGTCTGTCTTGGATAAGCTTGCCCAATGTCCAGCTTTCGCTGCCATAGATGGCTATTGGTTGAATTAGTGTTTTATTAATTTTTGTTCTTTTGCTAATGAGTAGTGATTTTAGTTGGTTTCTTAAGTCCAAGTAGCATCTATTTGCCAGCATCAGGCAGTATCAATTTGATTTTATTTCTTTCAGTCACATTAATTTTATTTCATATCTGTTGGTGACACTTGTTCTAAGATATTTAAATTCGGTAACTTTTTCAACAGTGTGACCATCCACCACCAGCAGTGTGTTATTAGTCTTTTGACTTGTCTCTTGACTTGAAAAGGAATTTCGCTTATATTTTAATTAACCTAACAACACAGTGTCATATGAAAAAAAAATTAATTTTATAACACGCGGTACATTCATATATAAGTTACTATCGAACTGTAAATACTTAAAACATGGGATTTATGATTTTTATCAACAAAATTCATACACAAAAACAACCTATCAATTCGTCACAATACAATCGATGACAGCTACAATGGCTTACGCTCAGCAAACGATTTATAATGGCATAAATTAATATATTATCCGAGTCGCAGTATAACGACAACGAAATTCACTCGTCCACGTACTTCAAATTACATTTTAAAAAACCCACACACACGCATATTGCGAACAATCGTGTAATCAATCTTTATACAAGAGTCGCTGAACTCATAAATAATAGATAAAGAAAGTTTCGGTATTACTAAAAGCCCTCAGTAAAAATTACTCGAAAGGCGCCGGAAGAAATATTGTGTAATAACTTTTTATATCCATATTTTTATTTTTGTTTTGTTTTAACGACTGCCAGTGACGACAAAAAGCTGTTTTCGTCAGCGGCAGCGATAGTAATAAAGTATGCAGGGCGTTCTTTTTGTTGTTAAGGAGGTTGGTTTCAAAGACTATTTGCTTGAAAGTGATCGTAAATAGTAGATATATCATATATACCGTAGCGCGAGTTTATTTTACTTTTTGTTTATTATAAAATAATCGTAGTAAAAAAATACGTTTAAATTGCAACTGGAAGGAAAAATAAATTAAAAGGTAAATACCGTTTAACTTCATATTCCTTTGGTTATATGACTTATTAATCCTTAAAAAAATGCTTGCTTCAAATTATTACGGGAAGCTTTGTTCTGTGTCTTTTGATTGCGTTTTCATTTATTTTTTTTTCATTTTGTCACTAACTAAACGAGCTAAATAAATATTACAATAATATCAAAAAATGTTAATGTCCTGATGTGTAATACCGCTTTGGTTTACTTCAATAGATGGTGGTAGACGTAAATTAAATTTTTAACGCGTTTTTAAAATCAGTCCACATATGTGTTATATAGACAGTGGTTTTTCAATAATTGTTTTATTATTAAAATATATGTACCATGGTTTATACTTACGAGTTTAAGTTACAATTATAATTACACTGCAATTTCTTCTAACGAATTTCCCCTTATGGGAAATATGTATTTTGTTTTCCAATAACAGGAATATAGTAAAAGAATAAAAATATGGTCCATTTCCATATACACTAAGATATTTAGTGTGCACTCAGTAACCTGTTTAATTTATTATATTTCTAAATACATTTCTAATATATATAACATGAGACCAAATTTTGGGGTTTTATTTTTATAGTTGATTAAATGAGATTCCTTTTTTAGCGCAAAGTGCGCCACGTGTACTGTAATTTATTTTTTTTATATGTATTGAAGTTTTTAACTACTGGAGCTGCTAGATGTTTTCATAATATTTTATTATTTTTTTTCATTTTACGATAAAATTACTTAAAGTTTTGCCTTTTTTCCTATAGCTGAGCAAGAATATTTTTCCATCAAGTTATTAAAGTAGTGTTATATTTTTTATACTCCTGTGTTTACTCTATCAAAATGTTTGCAACCAAAATATTTTAAATTTCTTTAATACATTAATTTTTACTTCAAAAGCTGTGTAGGTTATTGACGTATTACGAAAACGGCAATAGTTTGTACATTTATATTAGCATAATATTGATTTCCAGAAATTGTGTGATAAATATTTCCTAAAAACATTTAATATTACTACCATTAGAAATATTTCGTCAAAGGATGGGAGACACCTTTAAAATTTCTGAAGCTCGTGTAGGATTTTTTAATTTCTAAGGTCAGTTTTATCACATCCAATATTTTAATATTTCATATAATTGAAAACATAGCAAAAATTAGTTTTAACCTCGTTAGATGTTGCCGAACGCCATATCTTCACCTGACAGCATTTACTAATATTTTAGGATTCTGCGTCTACTTGTATCTTCTGTTTATTATAAAATAACGTTCTAGTTTTAATATTTTCACTTCTGATCGGCTTGTATTGTCAAAAGAAAAACGTTTATCTGCTCTTGTAAGACTAATAATATTTTGCAAAATCTTTATATCCAAGTCTCCATTTTTTTATTACTGAAAAGAGTGTCACATATTTGTGTTATACGTAATGTGATTAGTTTTTCAAAGTTTATTAGTTATTGGTGAATTAAAAAGTTTTTCTCGCTATGCAAAATTACATGTTGTTAATATGAACTTAAAAATTATTTTCTGTGGCACAATAATTTACTATAATTCATTTTAAATTATTTTTATCTCTTAGGCAATCGATTATCAGAAAATTAATTTAGGACAAACTTCCAGCAACTCGAAATTAAATTTAACGGACAAATCAAACACACCTCCAACAACAGACTTCAAAGGACAGACGAGACGTGGTCCAAACAAATAACCCTCATCGCGTTTTACATGAGGATTACGAAGCTCGTTATAAAACTTGTGACAGTTAACTGTAATCCTTCCAATTAAATCCGACCAAAGTCGGGTCGCGGGAACTAGAACACAAGTGAAAGTTCCGGACGTACTTCGCCCAACATAAGCGAATTGTGTATTTGTCAACATTGTTCGACAAAGCTTCGTGTTCGCGATATACTCACAACACCCTCTCTACTCTACTGTAAGTCAAGCTTTCGAGCATTCGTATACTGACATAGTACAACCATGCTTCCAGTTCTGTATAAAACTGTTTACAGCAGCCGTAGGTACCACTGTACGGATCATAAATGTGTTTGATTTGTGTCCGTTTGTTTTGTAACTTCTACTGAAGGTCGTCTTTTACATGGATTAACGACATGTTGTAAGTTAACATTTTATGACTGAGAGAAGTTTACAGTTTAATCTCACTGTAAACATGAAAAAAGTCTGCTTTTTCTCCTTTTCTGTCACATTATACCATACATCTTCTACGCGTAATATTAAAAATTAATTTGTAACAATATTTAATTAGTGAAAACTTTGACTTTTTACGATTTGGAATATCAATTATATGTACTTAATTTTATATAACCTAATGATTTTTAACAAAATATTTATTTTGTTATTTCAGTCTTTTATTACTTTTTTACTATTTAATTTGCGGCTAGTTCGAATATAACTTTATACCATTTCTCACTCTACTCAGCATATGTCATAAAGAATACACAAAATATGTCATAAGGAATATACAGGTGTATTAGTCCTAATGACATATTTTCAAAGATGGTAATTCAGCCCGTTATTCAGAATATTACAAGTAAAAGAAAAACAGGGAAATTACTTGCTATAAGTACATTTGATTTTCTTTTCAGTAATTTTGAAATCACCCCGTTATGCACAAGAGCGCGTGCGTAACCATGTATGCATATGAAAACGTACAATAAGGTACTTAGTTATTTCCAGTGCTAAAATCCAATAGTTTCAAAAGAACAGGTTTTTTAAATTATGCCACTATTTTTTCCCTTTTCCGTGAAAGCGAAACTAAGAGTGAAAGTCACTATAAAATATACACGAGTGTGTATATTTCCACTATTCAAGAAACATTTTAAATTACCAATAAGTACACAAATCAAACATATTTAAGCCGTATTGCTGGTAAAAAATAGGAAGAAGGGATGCTTTTTACGCAAGATTAGTTTCTTCGGAGGTAATTAATTTCTTAGCAGCTTCCTTAAATTAATTCCCATCTTTTTGATTTGTTCACGCTAGCTAATTTTCTTCGAGATGAAAAATATATATTAATTACTGTATATATTACAGTCATTTTAAAAAGTAATCACTTATATAATATATCTTCTTCGGTGTTAGTTATATATACCCGATAAATCTATTTTTTTAACATCTGTAATTTTGATGTAATTTGATATATCTTTAAAGATTTCATGCGCCTTTTTTGGTAATAAGCATTTTCATATATATTTGTGTGCGTTACGTCGCTTTTATGGTGTCTAGAAAGGTGAACTCATTTGCTGAAGCTTAATGTAATCTATGTATTTTCACTCTAGAATATATCTGTGTTCGTTACGTCGCTTTTATGGTGTCTAAAAGGTTAACTTGTTTGCCGAAGCCTAATGAAATCTATGTCATTTCTCTCAAGAATAAATACGCTACCAATGAGTCATTTTATCAAAGATAAAAAAGGAGGAAATAGTCTATAAGCTGCAACGAAACAAATATACATTTTTTTCTATATAATTGTATTATTACGCGATTTTATTTACTTGCGCGTTGTGTATGTTTTCGTTGTTGGTTAAAATATTGTGATCCATTTTTACTACTTCTGCTCAATCAATTCACATGAAATGTCACACACGTGTTCAGTCGCATGAGCGTACAATACTATGATAAATTCAACCTTTGATCCATAAATCCTGATGCAGCAGATATAGGGTCCACTGCTACAGTACAGACTGACTAAATCACTAGATTCAACGATCTGCTCATTTGAAATTTTTAAACTAGGCCGAAAAAATGACTCCAGCAGTTATTGAATAAATGCATACAAAGTGAACAAACCATGTTAAAAAGGTGAAAATAAAACAAAGTTAAAAAACATAGATTAAACAGTTTTATTATACATTCGAAACTTGAGAAATTTTTATGATTAAGCACTCGAGGGCTTTGATAAGACTAAAATAAAATCGTTAGGCGCATTTACTAGGAAACTATTTTGTTAATATAAGTATTTAATATTAATCTAATGGAATTATATTATGCCATAAGTATTTAATAATAATCTAATGGAATCAAGTGAAAAGGACCATATGTATTATTGTAAATATCTCAAAAACTATGATGTCTAGACTTATCTTTATAGTTTTCCTACAAACTTGGTATGGGCTTCAAGAAAACTTTTTACATAATTTTAGGTTTAGTAATAGAGGAAATAAGGGAAAGGGGGAATATTTTTTGTATCTTTTTCAGTATATCTCTGAATATATACTACCTGAAATTATGAATAATATTTTTCGGAACCTTGTAATTAGTCTTTTCATATTATATATGGAAATTTAACATTTTCATTGAGTGCTTACATTATATAAAGTCTGTTCGTCAAGCCTCCGCTCCGAACTGATCTTTTACAAAAAGTAACACTGCACGATGCTCTATAAATTTTGTTCCATTATATAAGATGCTTACTATTCAATTAGATTTATTTTATTATGTATGTTTGTTCAATTATTTTTGGTCTCTTTTGGATCCTGCAATTTATGGATAAATTTAAACATAATAAAATTGTAAGAGACTAAATTCTGTGAATGGAAAATATTTTGAAAAAGTGATTAATTACATGTACGAAATGATGACAGTAGCCAAAATACCTGTTTTAAGAATTTTTGTTTGTTTGTTTGGCTGCTTTTTAATTTGTTCTTCGATCACAAAAAATCTTTCTCACTCAGATGGATTTTGATAAAAATTTATATAGTATTGCTTTCTCTTCGATCAAAGTATATAATTCTTTTATGTGAATATTATAGATTTAAAAAAAACCTTCATTTGGTAGATATTGAAATATTGGTGCTCAAAACGCTCATATATTAACATTTTTGTAAACTTTATGCTCAGAGATATATTATAATATGGTAGTGCCAACGCCACCTATTAACAATTTTAGTAATAAAGTTTACTCCAAAAGTTTTTAGCAAAAAAAAAATTAAAAAAGCAAAAAATGCTAATAAATTGTCTTTTCACGAATTCCACGGGAACGAAGTCTCAGACACAGCTAGTATCTACTAAATACTTAATATTGGTGACTTTTAAAGACTTTTCCATATGTTTCAAATATGGAAAATCCAGGTGCTTACACAAGAAACTACTTTTTCCTAAAATATTTTCTATATTGATGTAAAAACGACGAAGTATTTAGTAGCTTAAACGAGTTACGAACAAGAAAAGTTAGAATATTATAGAATACAAACCCCTTTCGCTTATAAAGGATTAAAATTATGATGAAATACTCTTGTATTTGTAAATTAAGTTAAGTCGGATCGCGTAATTTATCCAATAAATGGCTTAAAGTCAAATCAATGGATTAATAGACGACCTCATCACCAGCACCAATTTTGGAATATCTGAGAAGTCCACGGCGATTATTACTGTGAAAAAGCGGAGTGTATCCTGTTAAAATACGTTTTCATGTTTAAAACATGTTTAACGATTCACAGCCAAGAGCCGAGTTAATATGCGATAAATAATTCATGTTCAATTTAATAATCTGAATTCCAAATGGCTACGCCGAGCGTCGCGAGTAAATGCAATCGGCTTTTTAGGCGGCGCTTAATAATATCGCCTCCTTTGGGCCAAGTCCGGCCGATTATTTCTATTTGTGAACTTTATTATAAGTTTGTTATTTCAGAATTTCAATGAATTATAAGTGCCAATTATTTTTATTTGATGATCACGAATTGTCATTTGTTCCAGTAACTTCGCTGCAGAAACTAAACTGAATAGGATAATAGCGGACACATAGTTTAAGACAGAACGGGGAATGGCGAGAAAACATAATTTAATAAAAAAAAAACATATTATAAGAGAATATCCAAAGAATTTTATAAATTATATAATTGTAATACTGCTCGTTAAAATTTCTATTTAAGAATATAACCACTTGCTCTACGTCAACGATGGAATTTAAGTATTCATATTAATTTATAAGCTACTTGCTCTTAGTTTACATGCTTAAGAATAAAATGAAAAAAGAGAAAAACCTTTCTTAAGCATTGCTAAATTAGGAATATTTTTGTAAGGTAGCGCAGCCATCAATTAGGTTACGAATTATCATATTTTGTTGAAAACGTGAAAGGAAAGAAAATATATTACAGCATTTTCACTAAAGAAGAAGGAGAAACTCTGACTCTCTGAGGTATGATTATCGTAAACAACTTTTGAATGACAGTATATTCTTGATGGAAGAGTTAAATTATTTTAAAATTTGACAATGAAGAATAAATATTCATTATTTATACATGAAAAAAAGGTAGATATAGTAAAAATGAAACGTCTGTGTTGATTTCCTAATTGTAAATTAACACATGGTTTCTTCTATGAATTCTTCATTCGTAGGCAAAACTTAAAAGCTAAAAATCACCCTTGAATTACTTTGCTTTTCGTTTAGATTCACCAAATATCAATTTATTTTTTCCGGCTACCCCATTTTTATACACTTATAATTTTATTATATTAAGGTGGATTAAAAAGGTTTAAGAATAACTAGCAAGTTCTGCACAGCTCTATCTCTATTCAATTAAAAGTTCAACAGCTCTATGACAGTACATTCTTTTGAATTTCAAGTTATCATCAGGTCACAATGATTGTTTCACAGATCAAAATACTTGAACCGTGTTTAAACCTGAATCGTTTACTAAATTATTCAAATAAATAACTTAATTAAGGTTTGAATTAAAAGTTTTAATTTTAACTCAAAATTACTTTTAATAAGTTCCATTCATATATATACGAGTATACCTATATTTCGCCTAGTTAATCAAAAGTAATAAACCATAGGAAATTTTATTATATCTTACCCAATTTCATGATCGTATCGAAAATATGTCCAAAGAAATAAATAATAAACATAAGTATTGTTTAGAGAGCACATTACCAGTAACTGAATCGGCCTGATGGCTTATAATACTACTTTATTAAGAAGTACTTCGCCGTAATTGGTTGTGCGTAGGCTCTACGAAAACATCACATATTTCTGCGATAACTAAATTTGCAAGTGACCATATACAGCAAACTCGTTTTCCCTGAACGTTATCTAAACCCCATGAGATAAGAGATAAGTGAAGTTACGGTTATATTCTTGACCTTAGAAAGAAATATTAAGTACACAAAACTGTGTATATATGTAGAAAAATTCTGTTTTAACAAATCGATGGAAACACTTATGAGAAATAGTTTGAGAGACAAAAAAAATGCAATAAAATTAAAATCGTTATGATAACATTGTTCTACAAAGACAGTTTAGGGTAAGATTTTAAAGTTTCCAGTTTTAAATTTGCATATCAACACAAATTCTTTTTAACAGGTTTGAATTAATTTTTTGTTATGTATAATGCACACATTAAAAAAAAGAAAAATTTTTTTTTTTAAATATTCCTCTTGCACAATTTAAAATTTTACATATTCTTTGAGATGGCGCTTAGTACGTAGTAATAAAATAAGAAGTTTGATACTTAATATTAATTATATTTAAGAAATATTTTTCTCACTTTATGTTATAAGCCTATAAATACTGGTATTTCTTTGTTGATGATTTTCAATTAATCATACTGTTCATAACTAAACCGATTTGCGTGAAATTTTATTATATATATGCATATTCTTGAATTGCATGTACTTAGGCCTAAAAGTGCAGAAACTACGAAGGTGTTACAGACACTATTATTCTGACAATGCTGCCTGTCCGTTCGCCTGATCATCGAGTGACTTTCCACACCGCCCGAAGCTCTCAGTACTTCTAAATGAAATACGATAGTGACTTGAAATTCACATATAACACATAGTTTATGCACTGAAAGCTAGAAACCGTATTTAAAATGCCTTGAAATTATGTTTCGAAGAGTCTGATTTTTTTTTAAAGATTTGATTAGAATATTAGGAAATTACAAGTCAAGGTAATAAAACAAACAATTCAGCGATTGACAATAAGGGCAAAAAATAAAATACAATTTATGATCACAATCCAAAGCAAAAAATCTACCTTTATAAATGAGCATATATTATATATTAGTTCTTTTTTTATTTTTTTTAAAAAAATTGCTAAAACGACATAACAATTATAATAAAAATCTAACAAAGTTCATAATAATTTATTAGAAACGATTACAACAAATAATAAACATCGCTAGCTTTTGAAATATGTACCCATTGCCTAACTTAATTAAAAAGAAACTGCCAACTGACATTGACAGTCGTTCTGTGTCGTCAAACTGAATATTTTTTCGCTCTTTATGATATTCTGGGGTTTTTCCTTTTTTATAGATTAATATGTTATATGTGTCTATAGAGGATATAACAGGACACCATCTACACTTTTTTTAAGCATTGAATATTTGATTCCAAAATATTTTCTTTATTCTTTTTTTATTTTAAAGTTTTCCAATTTTCTTACATTTTTGGTTAAATCAAGAATCTCACTGAAGCAGTCCAAATTTGAATGAAAAAATCTACAAGCGCATTTTAGTATTAGCTAACGTCTTTCGACTTGCATCCATCCTAATATGGTAGGAGACATCATAAGGGCACGACGGGTTTAAAGGGTATAATTTTAGAATTAAATATTATCTGCATATGTAAGAAAATAATTTTTGTTTAAAAAAGTTACAAAGTTTCAAGTATATTAGATGAACAATACTTTTATAAGATTTGTATCGTTCGTTATATTTTTCTTCCTAAGTTTTTTAGTAAAGGAAACATAGTGACGGTGTAAGAATATTATCAGAAAAACCTATGACTTAAATTTTTCATTAGTGTCGTATAAATGTATATATGTATGTATATATATATATATATATATATATATATATATATATATACACATTTGTATAGACGCTCATTTCAAATATTTAACGTGATTTGCAACAGATCTTATCAAAAAATACGATACCTGTAGAAATACCTGATACATAACCTGATAGTAATTTTAAAAACTACCTATGGATGTTTTTTTATAAAAATAAACTAGACAATGTTCTTAGAGGAAAAAAGGAATCTTTAATAAATATTTGTTCTTATTTATAGGACTGATATTCATGTAGTAGGAAAATAATAAAAATCGAAAACAATTTAATTTGTAATTATTAATCTATATTATATTATATTGTGATTAATATCTATTGTTGAACTAGACACATTTTGTAGGCAATAATCAGTTGTGACACATTTATGATATATTTTATTTCATACTTATGAGAAGAAAGGCACAAGACGAAAATATCTTTAAAGTGTCTTTATGAGATTAATTAGTACTTTATTTGTAAATGCTACAATACATTTATACTTTATGTATATAATATTTCATCTAAATATACGTGTTCTTTATTACTACTTTCAACATAATATAAGTCCCAAGACTTAATAGTAACTGCGTAAAAATAAATTTTCAATATCCAAAAAGTTCATTTATATTGGAAACACTGTTATAAATATATATTAAACTTTTAACGTTTCTTCTCAATTGATCCATACATCTCCTTTTCTAATGCGATCGGAATCTTTTCAGGAAAATCAAAAAAGATAAACGTTACGCGAAGAACGCACGGACTGAATAACTTCGTAGACCTGTCCACCCTGAGCAAAAGAGCGAGCAACATAAACCGCCTATTCATTTCGCCTTGCGGCCGAGATATGTTACTTTATCAAAGTAAGTCGTTGATCGCAACGGGCGCTATCGGCGGCGGCCGTGGGCGGAACTTTACGGTTATTGCGGCGCCCGCCCGCCTCGGTAAGTGGATTATGTCAGCCGTAAACTGAAGGCGCGATTATAACTTTCACCTGGTCAGGAAATGCAAGTTTACTTCGAATGAGCTTTTTCGCTTTGGTGCTTTTTTCTTGCGGCACGTTTTATGTTCGCGCGAAGGACGCAACGTGGAAGTAAAATTTAATTTAGCTCTCAGTCAATTAGCTGAATTGCTGTCAGGTACAAGATATATTTCACTTTATTTGGATTATTAGTTTAAGATCTAGACTGATAAGTATGTGCCTATACTTATTGTCAAATGTATTTAATTAAAAAGCAATTGAATCTTTCTCACGTAATTTACGTATGTTTCATTAAAATTTAAATTTCTACGAACTATCTAGGAAAAAAATTACTTTGCGGTCATTTTTGCAATTAAAATTCTAAATTTTATTTTGTTATTACTTAAATTGAAATAAGTTTAATATTCATTAACTGCATTGAATGTCCAATTCTTAAATAAATATACGACGGCAAGAGTTATTCCAAGATTAAATTTAACATGTGCTAGTAAATATTATGCATAAAAAAAATTATGTCAATAGTTCAGAATAAGGTTAACGATTCTTATTGTCTAAAATATACAAACTTCACGTGCTCTTTATCGTCGCTAAATAATACGATTCGGCACCGATAAAATTAGATGAAGCTGCAGAACACAGTTTAGTCGGAATAAAATACGACACAAATAAATAATCATATCCTAAAATGTTTTCCATATTTAGTAGTTTTCTACTGCACATAATAAAATAGGAAAATTGCTAGTACTGATAGTTCTCAGTTTCTCTGCACTGTATAAAATATATGAGATTCGATTATGAACAAATACGACAAAGTTAATATATTTTTATACAAATATTATTTTTAATATACTTCTGCAGAAATATTAAAACGTATGTATACAATACATGGTCGTTATAACAAATATATGCGTACATTAAAAATACAACTTTTTTCAAATCCTCGTACGCAATCACGCTAACAAAAATATTTACTTTAATATAAACACCCACGCATATGGAATCCGATATCTCATTAAATATTTACGAAAATAAAAGTGAGCAATTCCATCAGTAGACATAAAATAATATAACTAATTCAACAGAGAGGTTTACGCTACACGTATTGGGGTAAAATTCGTAAAGTACCTTCACGTATGTTCATATGTACCTTACCGCGCGCCGAAATTATTTCCCTCCGAGAATAGCCCCATAACACATTCCTAAATAATACGCAACACAACTGCTGTGCAAATGAAAAATATATTTTCCCCGCGCCAAGGTTGGCAGCAGTGTATTCGTGTGTATTGGCGCGCGGGTTATTGCTCGATCTGGAAATTTCGATTTCGATACTTTTCAAATTGAATCCATACGGGGACGATGGATGGCGCGATATAGGACGTGCCCTAACCCTCTTTCACGGCGCGATGTGAATGAAGCTACGTTTTCTTACCTTTTGCTTACAATTTTCCCATCGCGACGTGTACTCCGCGCGTTATTATGTATATCGGTATGAAAAAGGTGCCAAAAGCGTATTATTGGAACATGTTCGAGATCGCTATCCGAAATCGAAGGCAGCGCTTGATTTCGGAGAGCCATTCAGTACGAGAGTAAGTTTTTTGCCTGGACGTGTATATATTTTTACGCTTATCAAGCTGGGAAAGTTAGCGAGGATATTGGAGAAGACGTAATCGATATTTACATCTGTGCCATCTGCTAATAATATCCTCCAAACTTAACCCAATGTACCCATCATTCTTTTATTTCGACTGATATCCTTTTGGCCTCTTTTTAACTGGCATGGAAGAAAATTCTCTGTGCATTATTTGAACGTTAATTTCTTTAAATTACATTTATGGATTAACTAGCGGTACTTAGCAACTCCATTTGCATGAGATTTTGAAGTACAAGTACAGTGTTCAATGAGACACAAATAATTAGTTTAGTTTCAATCTCAAGCGGACCGACTTGCGCTCTCTCTTTCCGTTTCCCTGCCCGCGTATATAGCTCACCGCTACTCGTGGAGGTTTTGTTAAATTTATTTATCTATTTCATTTCCTAACTTTGAAACCATTTGAAGTATTAGAAAAGTATTTAGAAGCTGAAAATTCGAAAATTACACACAAACCTTTTATTTATCTGATGATATACCTAAATATATATTTGCATTTTTACTCTCAGTGTGACGCTGATATTATCCAGCAATCGTCAGTAATTAAAGCAGTGACTTTATTGATATTGTTACGTTATCAATCCTTTGAACAGTATACATTATATTCACATAGACCTTTCTACATAAATATAGTAACAAATGGTAACACAAAATGCAAAAACAAGTTACATTGGAACTTTTCTTATTCTGTTAAATATGCAATCATACGCCCAAACTACGCAATATTACATCATCATTACACTTATATATGTGTTTGTTTTTACATATCAAAATTACACAGCGCAATAATGAGATCAATGGCCATCACAAAGATTGCGAGATTAAAAAATACGTACACCCAAATCAAGTTGCTTACAAATATATATATATATATATATATATATATATATATATATATATATATTGTATACCTCCAACTTTAATGAGTTCTATTTCATTACATAGCTATAGTTGTTAGGAAGAAAATAAAATGAAAAATGCATTTCCTATCGTGTATTAAGACTGATAAATTTTAATAAAAATGACGACTCTCCGAAAGTGTACAGCACGCTATGTCATTGAATTAAATATAAGGTGCCTTCCGACATGTTCATAATATTTTGCCATTGGAAAAATCATTTCTATTTCTGCCACTGACAGGCCAGTATAGATAAATACTTTCCTTGGCAATGTAATCATTCAGAAACGTTTTAATAAATTTGGAAAAATATTACAAGAATATTCTGAAGCTTTTTTCGTATATACTTGAAAATGGAAAAATATAGAATACAATCATTCATTTAAATCGTTAATTTTTTTTATTTACGTTATGCATAATAATTTCTTGCTCTCGTATATTAATTACATCAAACTTCACCGTTTTTCCACGTTAACACAATTACATGATTGGTTATATCAGATTCGAATTTATTGGCGATGAGTAAAAAATTCATGTATTGCTTATAAAACAATATTTTTTGTTCAAATTCTGGTCGAAAATTTTAAGGTCATGCGAAGTTTTAAAGCAATATTCAAATCTTTCCCCCTTTTAAAAAAATAGATAAGACAACATTCTAAAACACACAGCCATTAGGTAGTCCGGGTGTATCAAAGAGCAATATAAAATTCGTTCTCGTTTTACGACGGAACGCGGAGCTATTGTTCTTGCGAGGCAATAAAACGCAAGCTTGTCGTCGGTTATACCGCTGTATCGGCGTGCATACTGCCTGCAGGTCGACACCTCGGGAAAGCAAGGCCGCGTGCAGTATAGGAGCTGAAGCGGTGTTCAGTCTTGTAACGAAGGTACAATGAACCGTTATTTAAACCTCGTTGAGTCATCGCTTAACATTTTGATGAAAAATCCATCTAAATCTAGAACACAATCATTTCAAGTTTCCTAGTTTCCAGTTCTTCAAGATTATGTACTTATATTTCGGTCCATAATATTCGTTAAAGTATTTTTTATGCCGTTAAAAATAAGAAAAAACGAAGATGATTTTAATTGCCCCTTGGGGAAAAATATATCTAAAAAGAAACTTATAAATGGCAAATTTTTGTTTTGAGAAAATTGTTATATATTTTAGGAAAAACGTCTTTTGATCCATTTACAAATTGAGAATGGTAGATAAATTTCCGCTACTGATTTAAATTTGAAGAGAATTTGATTTCGTTAAATAATCGAAAAATTAAATCATGTATAAGGAATATAAAGAATTTAATTATTGTAAAAGAATTTATTTCTCAACTATTAAATGGAAAGATTTTTTGCCCTAGTTTATTGAAAAACTCTTGCTCTTCGTACGTAATCTATCTGGGCTCCTATATTCATCATTTCTTTTCTATAACACCATCTCAAACCGAGTCATATAATTTCCCCATGGTATTAAATTTCTCCACTGCTGGATCGCAGTTGCAACAAAGTCTGACGTATTTGTGATGAGAGAGGGAAAACTTGTTTAAATGTGGTACCGTTATGCGTTGAAGTGTTACTAAATTTATTTAATTGTGTTGTTTCTTTATTGTAACGCAAAAGTGTTCAAACTGTAAGGTTTCTGTAACTGTATGTATATAAATAAATAGATAACTCCATACATTTAAGTCACATCTCATTAACTTATAATTGAATTCATTATGGCACTTACATGCTAAATACACCGTGACGTTATTGCTTTTATGGGGCCTGGTATAGACGATGAACTTCCTCTTGTTACTTCTTTGCACGAGTCAAATAAATTTTCACAAATATATTTCACTTTCTATACCAGTAATAATTGTAATATATTCATAAATATCATTTAATATTTTTTTGTAGCATCAAAGATTAAGCTTTGTAGCATCAAAATGAACTTTTCGAAAAGCAACTTTTTGAAATCGTTGCTACTTATCCGGTAAATTTACCAAACTCTTTTAAAGATATTAAAATTTTAGAAAGAGTAGCATTCGCAGATTACGTTTTTAACTAGTTTGCTCGAGTTTTTGCTCACATAAAATATTTTCTGTGCGCAAAATATGTAAAAACATGTGTTTAAAAACATTGCGTATATATTTAAATAAACTTCAGTTTTATTAGAACCGATATTTTGAAACTAAACAAATAAATAAAACTAAAATAGCTTTTCCACATTTCCTTAGTTCATATCACACAACTAGGAATTCATCACAAACTAATTTTAAACTCATCACCTACACAAATGTCAGTGAGCATGAGAAGTTACCGCACCAAACCTACAACATGATAACATTAACGTAATATTCGTACAGCGCCACCAAACTATTACAATTAGAAACTTTATTCCAATTATGCATATTCTGACTTTCTCCTTAATGAGAGAACCTGTCACTAAGGGTTGGACGTAACTTATTGTTAATTGCATTACATCGTTTATTCGAAAGAACATTCGTCATTTGTTTACTGTCCACAATTGTGCTAAAATGAAATGAAATGTTTAGAATTTCTGTCATAAAAAAATAATTTATCGCTACAGTGAAGAGACCTTACAAAAGTGAAGACAATATAAAGACGATAAAGATAAAAACCTTACATTTTTAAGATATACATAGAATAAACATCGAAGAGGACTTGGATTTTATATTGAGGAATATCTTAAAACGTAATGTGGAATAACATAAAAGAGGAATAAAGTATATGACCTAAAATCTTATAACAATTTAGCACCAGTCATTTACTCTCAATAAGTTCCAACTCAGCGTGTCGATAAATCATAATGATTTCTAGCCTTTCGAATAAAAAAGTGAAAAGAAATGTACTAGAAAGCACTATTAAAAGCGTAATGTGATCAGATAAATGACCGTAGTTAATAAACAAATGTACGATATGATATTTTTAGGTGACTCAAAGTTACTTGGTTTATATTGTTGAATATGTAAAAAGACAAAACGATTAAATGAGGAATTTATTTTCCACAATGAATTTATTAATCTGAAACTTATAATTTGTGCATATTTATAGGCTGCGGTTCAGGCCGGTATCATTAACGAAAGAATTGGTGAAACTGATTTTTTCTCTCCTGTCAACAGCATTGTTCTGGAATGCTTTATTGTGAAAATAAATTAAAAACCATCCGTTTCTCTATAGGAGGCTAAATATCAAAAAACCATTATATACATAACCAATCTGGCTATTATATTCAGTTCAATTAATTAAGGTTTATCTTTCAAAACAAGTTCTTCTGTTCCTTTGCCTTCTGCTAATTAGTTGCTATCGACAATTCATTAATTTTCACCTTCTGTATTATTATCGCATTCATCTTATGACTCCTTTAACATTTAAATGAACGCTTATTTAATTTTCGGAATTCAGCTTTTTGGTCTTACATTAAACACTTATGGCTTTAAGCCATTCTCCAAACAAATGAGGTACGCGACAGTATTACATCTTACGAGAACCCCAATTTTATTACTTGTAGGGCGACCATTCTCTACGCTACTCCTGAAACACAACTTGCAATAAATGTTTGTAATCCATAACGTATAATAATGCAATATGACAGTAGATATATTGTTTGCTAAATTAATGTGTTCCGGTTTAACTTAGTAAGTAATTCGATAAATAATTGTTAATAGCTAATGTGAAATAAATTTCTAAATTATAAGAAACATTAAAGTTTTTCATGCCGTTTTATGATTAAGAAAATGTACATTTATTAGAATATTTATTAATATTTACTCATGAAAATTAACCTCATTTAAAGGTTTTAGTCTCCTTAAAAATTGCTCTCTTCGTTACATTAACGAAAAAAAATGTTTAACAACGGTCTATGCGAAATCTTTTATCGCTTGTACCTAATGACGTTATTTTATGTAACCAAGTCATTCGCACTCGTAAATATTCTTTAAAATTATGGTAATTATCTTAATTTCAATATGACTATCTCTTTTCTCAAAGTTCGTTTTGCGGCATTGCTTGGAATCATAGTTTTGTTCGTTCTGTATAAGTATATCGTGTATATGTAGTATATATATACAATCCATATCAATATACTATCATATCAATATGCTTTATTAATCTTCGTTTCTGACGACTAATCTAACATATTTCAAACTAAATATTTTCCTATTAAAATATATTTTACTTCTACCATTACACAAGTTATATAGCATATATTAATATCAAATACTTATTTATAAATAATATTTAGGTTTATTTGTTAAAGTTTCTCAATCATCTGAAGACGGTCAAATGGGTGAAAAAGTATAGTTTATTAAAAAATTATGTCCAATGAAACCCGTTTTGCCGTGTAATATTATTTTTATTGATTCAAAAAATATTCCTTTATTTTTAACCTAAACTTACTGGAAAAGAAGAAAAAAAATCAAATTATAAACAGGTGTTTCTTTATATTTGAAAATATTTTCTACAAATTAGCTCATTTCCAATGACTGGAACATAACTAGGGACGAGTCAATAAAGTAAAATATTTAAATTAGATTACATGAAACTCCGCCTTTCTCGATTTAAAACATACAGATTATTCCGTTATACAATATTGTTAAATTGAGAAAGTAGGGCAGCTCATAGAATGTTCCTGAGTATAATATTTTTCATATTTCATCCCCTTCTACTATTTCAAGTTTAAGCTAAGGGTTAATCGTTCTGCAGTCTTTTTAAGTTTTTATTTCTTCCTGGTAATTTTGTTTATGATAATGAAACGTTGGAAGGTAATTATTATTTAATGAATTTTAAAAATTAAGGAAAACATTGTATTAGTGAAATATAAATTAGTTTTCAATTACCTAATTACATATAACATAATGGTTTGATTATTTTCGTCTTATATATTCAAAAGAAATCCGAAAAAATCTTGTTTTGCGAATTAACCCATATCCCTTACAATATATCCTTCCATCTTCCCTCAGTGTTGTAAATTAAATCTTCATAATATGCAACTCTCCACTATAAAGTCCAATAAACCTAACTATAATGGAATCAAATCATCATTGTCCAGAAAATCTAGTTTTAAAAACTACGGTCGATAAAAAATCGATAAAAAACAAAATTTATTCTTCAATACCTTATCACTCATACCTTATAAAATTATTCTTTTTATTCCAATGCGTAAGCAACAACTGAAAAACACTACAACACTTTCCGTTCAGTCAAAATATTAAAGCTTTATTTAGTCTAGTGATAAAATAAAAATTTTTGGTGAAAAGTTAGACTTAAAAGAAGGATACTAAACATGTATCACCTTTATAAATAAAAATATATTTTGTCCTTCTAGAAAAATATTAACAATTCTTATATCTCTACTAAACACATCAACTACTCACCCACTCACTTCAAAAAATTCTTCTGAGGAGGAAGAAAATATTTTTCTAAGAAAATCGCTTCACATAGCGCACTGCCCTTGCGGGCGGAAATAAAGCTACTTCCCCATTCACCGTTCGTCCAAAGCACGCTCAGTAAGATAAATACGGGTAGACGCATTGTTGCCTTTCTCGTACTTGTTTTTGTGGTGCTTTTTTATCGTTTCCTTATGGGCCCAGTAATTCAGACAAGTTTGTTAAGCGATTATTTTATTCAAAGTCGGCGAAGTGTACGTTAACACATATTGGTGTTTTTACGAGTTAATTTGCCAATACATAAGTTTACATTTAACAGTATTCGTATAGGTTCAGTAAAGTACCCAGTTTCTGGGCGGTTTTTGACAATTTGATTCTTAGTTGCGCTCAAATGACGTAAGAAGTGAATAGATTATTGTAATTGTTTAAACATTTCATCTCAAATTTTTTATGATGATCGATTTTGTTATATTAACAAGGTCTAAAAAATATTAAATTGTATAATGTGTAGTTTTAAGTAAATGCGCCTGAGCCAATGAATCTATGTGAATGAAATTTTATAGTCATATCAATTTTATTTTAAATTCAATCGTTTTTCTTCAATATTTCAAAATTTCGGGGGATAGTATGTGCAGCAGCTTGGTTACTAAAATCTATACTGAAAGGATGGACTGGTCTTAATATTTTTTCAAAGGGAAATATGATTGTAGAATTACAGCATTTTTTTGTAATTTCTCATGTTCTTCTACTTTGTCGTTGAATGATGAATCTTGTGTTTTATGAAAATAATAATTTTTGTATTACTACAAAGGAATACATCAAGTTGGAAAAAAAATTGTTTTAACCATTTTTTTAATACGATCAAAGTGGGCAAATTATATCATAATTTAATACAACTCATTAGTATTAGTAACCGTGTTCGAAACTTAAATACCTTTTCGGATGTTCAATAAAACTGCAATTTTTGTTTTAAAAACATAGAGGAAACCAGGGGCAAATCTACTTCAAAATAAGTCAACGTAATTTTTTTTGCTGATTTACTACATCATTTTATGGCCAAATATTATGTTATTAAAAGAAAATATAGAATTATGTCCATAATGCTTCCTTATTTATTTACTTATAATTTCTGTCAAATTTTATAATGAGGAAGGTCTTATGTAATTTATACCTCTTTTTATTAAAACAATTTAATAAATTGAATTAATTTACTGTGATGGTTAATTAAGATAGCAATCTACGACAAGGAAAACTACAGTTTTTAAAAGTGAAATCAATGGATGTGATAATAAAAGTATAAACAGCAGATAAAGTCTTACTTTTGTTTATTTCGTACTAAACTTAAGAAAGCTACAATATACCATTAAATTTCCTTTAGTATATGCAATAAGTGGCATGGTAAAGGATACATTAATGAAATTTATGCGTAAATAGATGAAATATATAGCAACACGTATTCAATTATGACTCTCCTTTTGCCCACATATTCAAGCAGAATATAAAAGAATTTCTTAAGGGTAGTAAAAGATATATCCTAAATAGTGTTACGAATGACAAAGTATTTAGATTCGTCCGATTGATACTAAAAAGTTTTTTTTTAATTTACACCAATTTATACTAAATAAATTTGTACAAAATAAAAGATATTACGTTTAAAATATACAAACTTTTTATGAGAAAAAGTTATTATATTTATAAGCGTCATTAAAACTTCTGTTAGAGCGGAGCTACCTTATTTAAGTAAACATCTTCCTCAGAAAGTCATCAATATTTGTCCTTTTTATATTTTCATTATACGGCTATAAATCAAAATATCCGCATACGAAATTACGAATTACTGTTCATTTGATTACAAACGAAATAAAAATACCTATAAACTTCAACAAAAATATTATAACGTTTACACATACTATTTTTGATAAAATTATTTATTTTTTACTTTCGTTGCGATGGTGCAGTCATTGAAATCACTGTATTCCTCTTTTATTTGGGAATTGCAATATTAATTTGCAAAGTACCATCCTACCCGCCCCTTAAACCCGGCACCTTTAAAACGCAACGCAAACGGAAAATCTAAAAGCAAGAATTAGACGTAATTCCCGTCGTCCCTTAGGAGCTGTTGCGGACTTAACCCCGCAACTTACAGCTTGGAATCGAAGGCCGTTAAAAACGGGATGCTTTCAGATTTATAGTCCCCCGAGTGAAGATACCGCCGCTCCTCCGCGTGCAGTTCGTAATCAAACGGTCTGTTGTGGGCTTTACGCTTTTTTACTTCCCCGCACCCTTCCTTTCTGTTATGGGAACCGGATACTTGCGAGGTGGGCAGACCGCGCAAATATATGCGCAACGCTATGCGGTTCTGACACCTTTTAAGCGGTAAAAACGCTTCCAAAAATGGGACAATGGGTTTTTGTGTAAAGGAAAAGACACATTTCATAAATAAAGGGCCATGATATCACAAAAATATGCCAAATTTAAAAAAGAAAAGTCAGTGGACTTTAAGGATGTAAATGTCTATAAAATAAGTGCAAAATTCGTTCCAGCAGTTCGTAGTACTGTCCTCAAACGACGCCTTTTTAATCGCTTCAACGAGAAATTATATTCTAAAACAAATAGAAATTACATTCACCGTAAAATAAAATCTATTTAGTGAGTTAAAAGTAATTTATTTTAATAGTAAAAGTATTTTTAAACCATTCAAAATTTAACCCACAAATAAAATTTAGAAAACATGTTGATACAATTTTTCACAATTCGAAGGTCAATTGAATGAAACTGGTGGTCAAGAAAGTACCCTCAATTTTTCGAGGCCAGATGCTGAAATTCAGATTTTCAGATGAAAATCAAACTTTCAAAGGAATACTAAGGCTTTTTCTAATAATTAGCCTTTCATTTCAAATTAATGTTGAGAAAGTAAACCGAATTGGTTTACCATACACTGAACCAACTGCGTACGACGTTTCTCTTGCGTTCTGGATTTAAATGAAACTAACAACATTGATCATTATAAACTACGGGGAGGACTGGGGTTCGTAGGGTAAACTAGGAATTTTAATGTATTTATTAATGCATTTGTATTGAGTCGCAAAGCAAGATCATATTGATTAATAATGATGAAAGGAGTACTTCTAAAAGTTTAACATAAGTAATCTTGAACATGGAAAGGATTATAAGAGACTAACTGACCTACCTGGCAGATTTTGTTTCGGCCTTTGAAACACAGCGCTACCTATCGAGTCCAGATTTTGTGATTTTCTTTTTTGCATTAAACCAAAATTACTCATATCTACAATATATGTCATATTGTAGACATGAGTAATTTTGGTTCATAAATAAAGAATTTGTTAATACCTTCACTACACCGCCCACTGTCGAATCATACCGTAGCTATAGACGATTATTTTGACAAAATAATATATATTTGACTTGACTGATTAAGGTCATATTGTGTAAATATGACCTTAATGGGTCAAGTCATTTAGAAGTTACACGATCACTAACAGACGCACCGACGATTATACATAATAAGATAAATATTCAAGTAACAAAACAAGAATGATATGCCGCTTATTAATTATTATTTTTTGGTTTACTTATATAAAATTAATTGAATAGAATATATCCTTAGGAAAGGCAAGGTGCTTATCTTACCTTATAAAAGTTAAATACAATATGTATTAGTATAAAATTGTATTGAGAGCGCAAAATAATTTAAAATCTACGACTTCATCTAAAAACTTTGAAAACTCTTGCCAACTTTGGTATTTTAATGCTACAAAGATTAATTCTGGGCTTCTACTTTACATATAACAAAAGGCTAGAATAGCTAGTTATACAAATAAGTGATCCACAAACTGTCAGAAAAAAACAATTACAATTTTCTAATTTCCTCAGCTAATTTTAATCATTCATGGAAATTATCTTTGATAACTTCTTTGAATTATGTGTGCCATCATTAAAATTTTACAAATTTTAAAAATAGGCCAATTACTGTCGATACACATATTAAATAAAATTGCGTAGTTTTTTCCGTTTTCTGAAACTGTTAACACAAGTAAAATGAAATAATTTTATTTTGATATTTGGAATCACATTTTATTATCTACGGCTTTTCCAGATTTTTCGAACCCATAGTTAGAAAAATAGTGGAGATTGGATACAGTATTCGTAAAATTGAAGTTTAATATTTCCCATATTTAAAATGACAACTGTACAGTGTAGAAAATATTTTCTGTCATGAATAAACATATAATTTTCTTTATTAACTCATACTACTCCTAAGTAGAAACGTGTGAGACTAGAATAATTCATAATAACCTTATATAAAATAATCTCGAATCTATTTTACAGTATTTCATTTCATAGTACCTAACAGTCAATACAGTATCTCACGAGCAATTAGTTAATTCAAATTAATAATTACCTTCCAACGTATTCAGTATTCGTTGCCTCTAATTAAACAAGAACACGATCAAACCACAATTATACGGGATTCTTAACAATAAATCTAATTAGTCATCAAGCCGATCGAGTTCAGTCTTACACGCGCCCAGGTATCGCGTCCTACATAAAATTATCTGAATGTTACATTTAGGAAAATAGACGTTGCCAAGTCTCAATTTAAATCTGAAACCTAAGACGAGATCAAAACACACAACGTCTTAATTTGTTAAACAGTAACGAGCCAACAGTAGTGAAAAACTAAAGGATAAACTCGGCTAATGAACAATCTCGTACTTACAACTTAAATAATAAAATTGTCGTTCTAACGAAATTCATTAAGGGAAAGTCGCTGTAACGATGGATGTATTCGCCAGAGTTGTATAATTTAAATGTTGTATGAAATGTATAGCTTATCTTATATTTTATTAAAGCCTTTAATTACAAAACAAAATACAAATGGGCTTTATGCTAATTAGAAATAAACTGAGAAAACAAGCAATGGTTCTTTGGTGCATATGAAAATTAAATGTTGCACTAACTCTAATTTACTCTAATTTACTTAAACTTCTTATCAAATTATAGTTTTATAGAATTCATTGCGAAAGAATTCAACGAATTGTAAATAATAACCATAAATTTAGGTTACATAATATTTCCATGAACATACCCATTTCTAATTTCTTTAATAAATATTGCTACATTTAATGTGCCCACCCAAAAGTTGACCAAAATACTAATTAGTTTCATAAGGTAAATAATGGACCATATCAATAACCTCTTGTAAAATAAAAGCTTATTATGAAGCTTTCATTTTACAAAAAAATAATAAAAGTAACTATCAAGCTATGAGCAGTCGGCGTTGTTGACCAATTAGAATAAAATTTCATAATTTACCATACAGCAGAAAATGGCATTTGTAATTACGTAGATCTCCAGAAAAGTGGCCATTTCGAATTTGTTTTTTTTGACCACAAAACGGTAAAGATTTCTGGACTCGAATTTTATATCGAGGATAACCAACTGAACCAAACCCAACATAGATAGTTTACCAATAAAAATCTTGAGCAATTTTCAAAAGAATTTCATCTGAACAATTTACTTCCAACGAAACAAATTTATCCGGCCTGCTCTTTAATCAGTGAGGAAATCAGAAATATTGCAACCACACGTCTTGGGTTATATGTAAAAACCGTACAGGATAATAAAATACAAATTGGAATTATCTATTGTTAACATTTATCCGCCACAGTTAACATGAGACATTGCAGAACATATTCAATATCAATAATTTGTCACCTGGCACTCACGGAAATGTTGATCGCTCGGCATGTCGCATCGGATAAAAAGGAGCTTTCCGCTACCTGACGGAAAACCGTATTTACGAATATTGGCATTTCACCTATAATTGTGACACAGCATATGTTTTTAATATATAATGTATATTATAACGCATATATATTTATATACAAAGAACACTTCTACTATTAATCGTATCATATAACTCAACTCAATCTGGGCGTACTCACTAAACTGGCCCGACAACAAAATATCCTGTCACCCGACTCCACAAACTACAGCGCAGATAATAAAATACGACAAGCAAATTTATTTCGTTAATTTACTGAAGGAAAACTCGCCTCAGCCAGACGAAGTTTCCCCAGAATTTCTTGGAGATAAGGCAAGAAATTCTCTAATGTTTACCTTTTTTGCCGTATGAAGGGGATAATGAAAGCGGCACTGGCAGAGAAAATAATACAATGACCATTTGAGGTGATTGCGGACCCGAAAGTGGCCGACTTCTGTTGTGTGTAATCGTATCTGTTCGTCTCTTACTTATTTATCTCGGCACAATAAGCGAGCGGGGGCTTTGCTCGCGTACACGTGTTGGCGTTTAGCACTGCGAGTATATTTGAGGAAGAACTTGGTTCGTGGCCATGGGCACGGCTTAAAAAACAATGAAAGAGCTTGAGATTACTACATGAAGTGTAGCTGTGGTTCGTTTAATATGTTTTGTGTGATCGCAAAGAATCACATGTAAAATTTTTAAAAAGTTTTGTATTATATTTATTTTGTATTAATATATTTACCTTTGAAAAGTATTATTTCCTGATATTTTTGGTATTTTTGAAACCTTTCAAATGTTATCAAATGGAAAAACCGGAGAACTTATAATTTAGCACTGTCTATCTATTCATCCCTATATGACAGTAAAGTGTCTCTATCACTTTAAGACGGACTACGATGAAATTTTAAAGGAAAAAGTAAATAAATTTTATTAATTCATAAAAATAAAGAAATAATATTATTGATTTGTTTTTCATCGTCTTAACTACATTTTTACGCAACTCGATTATATAAGGTCTTTTATTTCTATTTGCATGTTTATTTTTACTTTTGGCATACATCTTTAACTAGATGAATTTAATTTAATTTTGTCGAATAAAATGAAATTGGCATAAACTAAATCACATTTATTTCGTAATTAAGCGCATGAAAGATATAAAACTGTTAAAAAGAATAATTTCAACATAAAAAGGGAAGGTAATTTAGAACTTTCTGTGCCTAAAACTACGTTCACGTGTTATATTTTTATTTTTTTTCACTTATATGTTACCTCTGGGTATGTACTATTACCATACCAAATTTCACCAAAATCTGTCCAGTAAATTTTGCGTGATACCCGCTGAAATTAACATACAGACAAAAATTAAAATAAAAAGTATTTCTTGGCTTTCTATTGTTATTCTGTACGTTAAATAAATATTTTTGTTAATATTTTTAATATACAGAAATCAATCTTACCATTTTATTATATGTATAGATAAAAGCTTCAGAAAAATCTCACAGTTAACCATAGATTACGAGTACTTGTGAGACTTATACAAACTGTTGATAACGGGACAGAGCATATCGTTCGGTAACTATTACTACAAAACCTAAGAAGATTATAATAACCGGTAGATTGTCAACCAAATCTTGAATCTTTCATTATTTGTATCTGTGAAAATATATGCTAGCCAATATATTCACATTAACATATCACTTGGAAATTATGATTAGTAATAGTAAAAATTTAATTGATTAATAGAAACAATATGTAACTCTAAATGTTTAAACTTACATACGTACTTCAGCGTGTACCTAGCAAGAATTTTATTTGTTAATAATTTTGGGTAATAGGTTAATTCTTAACTCTGAGGAAATTACAACACAAACATTGATTCGATAAAAAACAACAAGCTATAAGTTAGGAAAAAGTAAACGTGACAAGCATTTAATGTGGACATAATTTTACTGTGCATAATTGTAATATAACTCATGTAAACAAAATGTTATCAGATTCATGATACACGCAAAAATTAAATCGACGCTACATTTAAATTTTAGCTTTCTAAAATATCTGTGGGATATAAGGGTAAAATTAACAACTCACGTATTTATAAAAATGTTAAGTTTTTGTTAATAATTCCAAAAAAATTATTTAAGGTCCGAAAATTATCTCTTTGCTTTTTTCTTTCAGCTACTTCAAGCAAACATTTCTATTTAAATTATTTGTAGGAAATTATATGACAAATTACTTCAGGACTTTATAAGCAATAGATTTAAAAAAATTTTCAACATGACAAACGCATTACCAAATACACTCACACCCAATCTATATATATATATATATATACATATATATATATATATATATATATATATATATATATATGTATGTATATATATATATATATATATATATATATATATATATATATATATATATATATATAACATATGGTCCTTTTTAAAAATGTACGAGCTTTGATTCTGAAAACTACGTTAAATTTGGAAGGTTTCTTTTAATAAACGTCTATTATTGATTTATTGAATCAAGAAAAATTCAATATGTAAACTTTCAACATATAGTCATCTCGTTAATGACAATCTAAATTTAACCACCTCTTTTGGAATTACTCCGAGTCGTCAAAGCCTTAAGTGAAATTTACTGATTAACATCCATTTAACATACTACAAACGTCACTGAAATATGCAGATTCTCGAACTAAGATAAGAAATAAGAAAAAATCATTTAATTATTTCCAATAATTTCACCAAATAATCATGGTTATAAGACCGGGCGATAGGACATTATCTTTTTTCCATTTAAGTATGCCCAAATTCTAAAATACTTTGCTCCCAATTACTGTTCTTAAAATGTATAAAACGCGACAAAGTAAACTTGCCTAAAGATTTTGTATAAAATAATAACACATCCCAGTAAATTGACGTTTTCATTACGAAAAAGGGAAAAATGCAGAATGAACCGAAAACTCCCCGCACAATCGGGCTACGCCATCGACAGGACGTGAACGACCTAATTCAATAAAATAAAAATGAGCCAAAACATCTTGACAAACTTCCTATGAAGTAAATGAAACATTCTAAGCCTCTATTATTCAATAACAATTTTTTTCTGAAAAAAAGAGAAAATATAAATGTGGCCTTTACTTACGTATGTATGTCGGTCTGTATCGACCGACAACAAACCCCGGAGCGCCATCAGCAACATAAACAACTTTGTTATTTATTCTCGATATTTTCTTTTTTTCCGCAAAAGTTTTCTTTCTACTTCCAGTCCGCGGCACGGCGGAATGGATGAAATTAGTTGCAAACTCCGTATCAAAGGAAGAATATTTTAAAGCATTCATTTTATTATAATCAAATGCTATCGAGGCGTTTAATGTGGCCGCGCTCTTTTGTGCTGTCGAAATAACATGAGATAAATCTCCATGCATAAATTGGTTTCGCTTAGCCCAGTCTCACAGTGAACAAAACATAATTAAAAATCATTTTGGGTAATTATATCAAATATTATCAAAACTAGAGATTTTATGTTTCACACTATATTACTGGGATAACTTAGTAGTTTAAATAACCTTAACCGAAACAAAAAAAAACAAAAAATTAAGTTATACTGCTAAACACTCGTATATCGAAAAAATTCTATTATAATTCATTCTATGAATAGAAATTTAAAAACATTTATGCAAAATATATTAAATTTATATTTAAATTTTCTATATGAGCATCCTAATGTGAACTAAATAATTTATGTTAATAATTATCAGTTCAGCTGTTTAAGAAATATGGAAAACATGCATTTTTAAATAGCCATTTTTTTCAGAAATTTCTTACATAATGAAACAAAAAACCTAAAAGTATAATCTGAACGTACAGCCAACTTTTGTTTGATATGTTAAAATTTTAGAAGAAATAATTTTATTCCTGTTTTTAGGACACTAAGATTTAGTTTTTGATTGAATTTTATAATCGGCTACATCAATAATTCTAAACATATATTCTCCATAAGTATTCTTAATTTCATTTATATCGATTTTTACACATTTTGAGCAAAATTAGATGTGACTAATAAATATACATATGATATAAGGCCATAAGGATATCGCTTTGCCATTTTTTTCTTAAGTAATCTTAAACAAAATCGTGATTGGGAATTTTCTGAGTAATTGTTAATGAAGATTACAATAAATTTATAAAATGCGCCAAAGTCACTAAGTGGCATCTTGTTAACAAGAGCTTAAAATCTCGGTAAAAGTAACTTTTAAGCATAATTAATTTTTAATCTCCTTTATTTTTAGAACTAATACAACTGTTGTAAATACAAAGGTCTGTACATACTTTCGAAATAGCTTTCTAGATACAGTCACAACCAAAACAAAGTAAGAGGTCAAATATCTACAAAGCGGAGACGGCACATGACACAGTCAGGGGCTTATAAGCTCCGTAATACTGGCTCAATGTCTGTCAGTGACGATTCACCCTGGGCCGCGGCGATCCCCACTCAGCCGACGTGAGCCCATTGGAATACATTGCATAGGACCGCGTCTCCTGTTAAGGTGGCTTATGGTCTAAACGGGAGTATTATTCGTATTTATAGTACCAAACAGCGCTCTCGACTGCTGACAATTTTTGTTGTTTGTAAATAAGCGGAAGGAAATAACCTTATTTATTATTTTTGTTAAATTTCGTTTGCTTGATCGTTGCAGTTTCGTTGTGTCACTTGGTGCACATAACATCACTTTGAAATACCTACATATGTATTTCAAAGGGATATCTTGTTGCCACTTATTACACATAAATAATAGTTGACAAAGGTTTAAGTGGAAGGAGCTAGAAGTGTGCTGGTTGTATTTTTGTGTCAAATTTTGAAATCCTTATAGTTCCATTAAAATAAAATATAAAGGTATTGCAAATAGTATCATAATCTGTCTGTGTTTTCTGTTGCAAAATAAAACGATAAAAATAATTCTAGGGTAAATACACTAAACGGCTGTATCAAAATAATTTTGAAAACTAATTTTATAAGACAGTAAAATTTATAGAAAGTGTGAATATGTCCTAGACATATATGATTAAATTAAATAAAGTGTGAAGATATTTTATATAAAATAATTTTGCAAAACCAAATGATAAAAATAATTCCTAGATAAACATATAAAACCGCTATATCAAAGTAAAGTAGAAAAATTAGTTGCATACCTACTAATATTTACAGAAAATTCCAAGAGATATGTGACTAGTTAAATTGAAGTATGGAGATATTGTAGATAATATAACGATGCAAAACCAGATGATAAATAGAATTCTGACGTTAACGAAGTAAATTTCTATTTTAAAATAATGTTCACATCTAATTGTACAAAATAGTAAAATTTATATAAAGTGGTAGGACATATATGATTAAATTAAATAAAGTGGAAGATATTTTATATAAAATAATTTTGCAAAACCAAATGATAAAAATAATTCCTAGATAAACACACAAAACCGCTGTATCAAAGTAAAGTAGAAAAATTAGTTGTATACTTACTAATATTTAAAGAAAATTCCAGGAGATATGTGACTAGTTAAAATGAAGTATGAAGATATTGTAGATAATATAACGATGCAAAACCAGATGATAAATAGAATTCTGACGTTAACGAAATATATCTCTATTTTAAAATAATGTTCAAATCTAATTATACAAAATAGTAAAATTTATAGAAAGTGCTAGGGCATATATGTTTAAATTAAATAAAGTACGAAGATATTTTACATAATATAATTTTGCAAACCATTATGATAAAAATAATTCTTAGATAAACACACAAAACCGCTATTTCAAAGTAAAATTAATTGTATACGTTTAGTTTGTTTTCTGAACTCGAATATAATGCAAAATAGATGATTTAACCGTTGAAAAGACTCGATTATTAATTAACAGTAAATACATTATTAAGTAAAAGAAGTGAAATAAAATATAATCACGTTTAGTTTTTGCCCATAAAAAGCTATGAGAGTGACCAGTTTTGAAATTCACCTCAAATATTTATTTTATTACTATTTTTACAGCTTATTAGTTGAAGTATAAAATTAATTAAAACTTCTACATTAAACGTTTAGATCTAGAAACAGCCTCCATCCTATGCAGTGTTAGCAGCAATAACAATGCATTGCTCCATCCTATCTCACCTCTTTCGTGTTACCCATTTTAATATATATTTTCACACACATGTCCGAAATTTTTTAGCTACCAACATTTAAGAAGTCGTTTCGCACGCGGTTTTTCACGTTTCCTTTTCGCTATATATGATTTATTGTTCAATCTTTCTTTGCTCGTAATTTTATAGTATTTTTTAAATATTTGTTTGGAAATTAACCCAACTAGATAATTTCACAGTCATATTTTGATATTATATTATTATTGACTATTGACATTATTAACTCTATTATATAAACTTTTCTCAAAGGTTATTTCATATCGCTGCGTTCAAATTATTTTAGTCTATGTTTTCTATCATCCAAAACTGACATTCTGCCATATTTTTTGGCATTAATATGCACAGTAATCATTGAATAAAATTAACTTCATTCTGTTTTGTTATGCTTTTGTTATTTAATGTTTTTATATGAACGCTATTTACTCCGTTAATTATCACACCGTTTTTTAAATTTCCTTTCCTTGAATATTAACTTCCTGATTCAATAGACTCTTCCATTTAATATATTTATCTTCACTGAATATATTCTTTTGAAATTGTTTTAATGAAGCTCTCTCCTACCGGTATCGACATTCATGTGCTCCTACTAATTTTAGCATACTTAAGACATTTGTTAATTAATTAACAAACCTTCAAAGTGGCATAACATGTTAGAAAGACAGAACACGTGAAAGAAAGTACTTTCTTTTCATACACATTTTCCGTAGTTATCTTATTTTTTTATTGCATAGTGTAACCTTGCTCAACCTCACAACTCTTAAGTGTATAAATGTTTTTAGCATTTACTGCCTCTTCGTCCTTTTTACAGTATTGAACGCTAAAGATAAAACGAAGAAATATATTTTATTGTTATTGTGGTGCAAGACTTGTAGCAATAATATCTTACAATATTTATTAAAAAATAAAAACAGAATTACCACCAACATTTGAAGACCAGCAAGCCCGAAAGGGTTGATTTAGTATAATGTAGCAGAACTAGCGGTTCTGGTATCATTCAATATCAATGAATAACTCACTATCGATGGACTTTCTGCCAATTGTAATTATACAGAATTCGCTACCATAATTTAATGAATTTACTCCCCAATTTAATAAATTTACTCCTAATTAGCTAATTGTCAATCCCATACAATGACATAATTTTCCATAATCGTTTTCTCGTATTTTTTTTGCTGGAATTATAAGATTAAAGGCCCGATCTCAGCGTCTAAACCAATCATTATCTAAAAATTATCTGTACATCCCAGAGCGTACGACCAATTTTTATATTGATTTAAATAACTCTAATACTTCCATGTAACATACGGTGAACTAATGGTATTGTGGCAAGTGCTTTTGTTTTGAATACTTTTCCGCCTCTATAAAGCTTTATCAACTGAACTTTAGTCTTTTAATAATACACAGACACTCTTTATAAACATGAATTATTTCCTGTGCTCATACGCCATTACTTAATCACTTCTCCATTTATATTACTCGCTAAAGCAGCCTTAATATTCTTCAGTTTTTTTATTATTCTCCTAACTTTTCTCTTGCTATTCTCACTCACTTCGCTATAGTTCACTAACTTACGTCTCTGAAAAATATTCTCTCCAATAAGGCGCGTCTTTTATTTACTAATATCCAACCATCTTTTACGAGCATGTCTTTCTTTAAATATTATTTGGACAAGGACTCAGGGATTCTCTGGAGTATTTCCAGAAAATATTGCCTTAATAATTCTTACTCACTATAAGACTTTCTTTTCCTTGAAGAATGTAGTCTATATTTGCCATTTATATACTTTGTTTTCGTCCTTGAACTTCCCAAGATGGTAATTTAATGTACATAAATAAATGACGCTATATAAGTTATGATCAAAAGTTTTAGGTCATGGATATGAGAAGGATTATTCATGGAATCTCCACTACCCTATAAAACAATTAAGAAATACTGAAATGGGCGACTTTTAATAAAATAAACATTGAAAGGTCATTAATGTGGAAAATAGGTGTTCATGATGAACATAGAGTAGTTAAAGGGGTCACAATTTTATTTACTTAATACATCGGCTTTAAAATATTGAGAATACACTATGACCATAAAGTATATTAGATGGAATATAATGTTTTGTTTTTCAACGTAACTTATTGCTAAGGTCACCTTTCTGTAACAGACTTCTAAATAAAATACGATAGAGATGTTTTTAGACTAGAAATGTGTAAACTCTAAAAGTAAATAGTAGAAAGATATAAATATAAAATTTTGAAAACTTAACTGTAATAAAACTAAATTATATTTTTAATAATTTGCGATGATTTTACGCTTTTATAATAAAATATAAATTTAATCATCAATATATAATGAAATATTCACGACCATAGCTTCGTATTGGGTCCTTAACTTGAATAAACTATGTACTAATAAAATTAATTTTTCAATTGTTCCAGGTATCGGTGATGTCGAGGATGGTACCGTCTCCGGATTGGTTCATCGGCATTGACAGTTTTGACTTATGCGTGGACGGTAACTGGCTGGACAGCATAACAATTGAGGTAAATTTTTAATGATAAAAAACTAGAGTGAAATTTCAACAATTTCAATAAAATTTTATACAGAAATGTATATATATATATATATATATATATATATATATATATATATTTATACTAATACTACACTACAATGTTAATACGCCACTCAAATATAGGTTAAATATAATTACGTTATCATTTACTACAATGTAGTGAATTTAACGCTAAAAAGTAGGCCCACGAACGAAAAATGAAATGCTCTTAATGTTAAGAAATAGCTTAATAAATCATTAAAAATAGTGGAAGATGTTCGTGGGTTAATTATTGCATGGTTTTTTATTTCTGAATATTATTGCATAATTCCATACGTCCTGTGCTATTGTAAACGTTAAGCCAGATCTGGCAAGTTATGCTCAAAATTATGCTTACCTATAACTATTAACTATACACTAACAATTTATATCTGATGGCAATATATAGATATTTATTAAAGAAAAAAGAAGTTTACTGTGATTTCTTCTTAGATAATACCTATTTGCTACTTTTATGCGATAAAAGTTAACTACACATTTTGTTTTAACATATATGAATGAATTAAAATTCTTTTTAATATTTTATTTCAGCACAAGACATGTTTTTTTTAATCTGAAAAATAGAGCCCATTTTTTCTTAATTCTGAATTATATCTCGACCCAGAAAACTTAAAATTTTGATTTTCAGGTTCAGTTAATCAATAATAATAAAAAAAAACAAAACTAAGACTCCAGTGATTTTGTTAATAAGGATTTCTTTCGTAGGAGAGGTAATACATAAAAGCGAATATTGCGGTACATTGTTATAAGAGACGAATAGCAAAAATTACTTTCTAAGAATTCCCAGGGTGATCAGACTTTGTGATTTTTTGAGTACAATAAAAGAATTAAGTTTAGAAGAATACATGGCCATTATTAAATTTGTACATCGTATTTTTGTTTTTATTTTTATTCGGCAAATCAACTGTTGGGTCAACTATAAATTTTTGGTATTTGTATCAAATAGAAGTTTTATTTTATCACGTCGGGAGGTTTGGGTGCGTTTAGAGGTCGTGAAAATATATCGCAATAATCATTATTGCACGTTATTATCCCACTATCTAATTATGGTTTGGAAAGTAAATTATGTGTAGTACCAATAAAGTTAACCAGTTACAAGGTATCGTCTTTTATTTACATTTACTTCGTTATGAAAAACTTGCTATCTAGTCAATAATAATCTCCAGTGTCGTATTTAGATGATATCCAATTAATCTTATATTCCGCTTATGTCGGAATTCTTTACTCTACGTAGTGTTGATTTTACTTTCGTTACAGCTTCAAAAATAAATGATAATTGACTCTATGTAATCCACAATTTATTAAAGAAGGCAGTTAACATTTAGTTTCGACTTATATTTCTAAAATTAGAAATATATTTGCATTTTAAATATTGGGAGACATTAGAAAATGACTCATTTAACTTGATGCAGCTTGTCATCTTTAATTGCGAGTTACATTTGTTTTCCATTTTAGCTAAAGAAAACGTAATAATAAAAGATATTGAATATTGAAATTCATTTTTATTTGATTTCGCTATATATAATCTAAAATAATTTTCTAATTAGAACCTACTTGCATAATTTATATTTTTAATTTAGTTGAATAATGATAATAGTATATATTTAATTAATAATGATATATATTTAATTATTGTTTTTTTTGTCAGAATAATAATAATCACATAACTATTGATTAAGGTTATAATTGAGCAAAATGAAATCAAATTGTTAAATTATGCTTGAATAGAACATCGTTTATAAATTCCATACTTACCGCAAACAAATAAATATTAATGCACCCCGAATAGCGTACTTTATTTATTAAAACGTTGTCACAATGCAACTTAATGAATAACAAGCGCCGCGACCGTCGGCGCACAAAAGCTCAACGCGGAGTGAAAGCTCGCTAATTCCCACCCAACCAAAGCTTCGCTTGGTGGGGCTTATATTTAAGGCGCGGGTACCCTACAATTTTAATTATTTAAGAAAGCGAAAAAAAATGTTACAAATATTTTAACTTATGTAAACTTTACTTTCAAACCCTAAATTCACTGAGAACTTGTTAAGAGAATATGTTTTACAAGAATACACATAGACTTTATTTATACCCAACCGGTTTTTCAAAGGGTAGAATATCATTACAAACCTAAATGTATTTAAGTTATCACTTTTCTTCAAATAAAATTATTATTTAAGTACACATTGAGAGAACTCTTATATGTGGATATCATTATTTATTAGTTCTATATTCTGACATGTGCTGGTGTAAGAAAAGTAAATTCTGCCTGCGATTTCGTTCACATGGATTGTTTTAATGTATATTTCGCATTAATCCAGTATATAATCTCTCTCTAATCCAGTTTTTTTTCAAAATCCACTTGGCTTTGGTATTTCTGGAAACCACACTTGTATTTGGGGTAAAACTTATAAAATATTGTTACAGACATTCCTACATGATAAAATAAATAAAAATCTTATTAAAGATAGACGATATCCTTCAGAATCTATTTCATATTTCGAAAATGACAAATTTTGTGTGGATCTGTTCAGGGAGTATGAGTAACAAAAATGTATCCATCCGTAAATCCACACATTGAAACTTTTTCCTTCGTAATATAAGTTAGAATACCTGTAATCTGTTGATAAATATAACAAAATCATCATGAATTAGAGATCCTATTTTAAATATGGGTTTTACAAAAAATACCATGGTAATTGTAAGTCTTTCTACAATCAAATTCCTATTACATAATTGTTCACAATGTAAATTGGGTATAATGGTGTACATTCCACCAGTAAAGGAATGACCCCTGTGTATGATGTTGCTTTAATCCACTTTTTTGCTATCAGGTGAAACTATAGGGGATTTAAAATATTTGTAATTTTATTTATATTCATTATACGCGGCACTAAGGGAATTTCATATAGACAGATATACGTACAGGCGGGTAACATACAAATGACTTAATAATAATTTAACGCTTATAAATAGAAAAATATCATATCGTAACTAAATAAATAAATCAGTAGTGCGGATGCACCCTTAAAATTTAATCAAGAAGCTTTGTCCAGTCTCCACCCCGACATGCATCACTCGGGTGGATTCTCAATGGAGTTTGCGTGAATACATTTTTTGATACTGAATACGAAGCTTAATATCGGGGCAGTTTCGCTTCCCGCGTTTCTTAGAGGACATTTGTTGTTTAATGGAGCGCTCTTTTCAATTTGAGTTTTCAACTTAACTTTTTGAAAGAAGATATATTATCGTGATCTGAATGCAACTAAAGTAACGAACGCTAATCTCAGTTCTCTGCTCAGTTATACAAATCATAATATGTATTATTATTCTGCTTATCTCTGTACGTATGAACGTACTAAGTTAAGATTACGGTAATAGTATTATACAAATATCGATAAATGAACACCGCATTATACGCTCAGTGTAACTCCTTCGTTGTGTAATGTCTCTGTACTAGTGGTCGCAATTGTAAATAATATTGCGCCATTTTGTTAATTATGAAGATGTGTCGAGATATTTGGATTATCACAGTTAGAAATTTTAACTAGTGAGTAAACAGAAAGACACCCAGTTATTTAGTAAGGTAGAGGAATATTAAGGATATTACCATAATAATATATCGCAATTATACGTATATATGTGTATATATATATATATATATATTTATATATATGTATATATATATATAAATATATTATATATATATATATATATATATATATATATATATATATGTGTGTGTATATGTATATATATGTATACATATATAAGTTGCATTTGGATACTGAAAGTAATGATGAAGAAACATAGTCGGTTTATTGATGATTGTAATATGAATGACGCCATATTTCCATAGTTTCTTTAGAGTTTGATTAATAAATTTTATTAATAAGAGTTAGTATCATAAATACATGAAATCGTTCACGATCATATTTTCTGCAGACATTGGCTTTGACAATGGTAATAAACTTTTATTTTAATATGATTTGCTTAAATATCAAACTGTATATTGAGAGAAGTTCATAAATATTAGAATAGAATTAACATTATCGTATATCGTTTAATATAGAAAACATGATGAAAGAAAAAAACGGAAAAACAGTGTTTTCGGTGATTTTTTTTTAAAAACATTTTTTAAAACAAATACATATGTAAATTGTTTTGTATCCAAGCTTTTGTTGAAAGGGAAATAAGAAAAGGGTTTAATTGAAAATATATCCACACAGCATTCTTATTTAAAAAAAAAACATAACGGCGAATTCAAATTGACAATAAGGAAAAATGCACAAAATCTTCTATATGACTCACAGTTCTAAATTTTAAACAAATATATTTATGAATACTCGATTACATCTATTAAAGAAGATTTACGTTTTATACAGTTATTCTGCATGTAGAATTTAAATCATTTCTTGCTAAAGCGCAAACGATTGGCTAAATTTTCGTAAAAAATGCATTTTATTTAAATTGTTTTTTTTAGTAACGCCATGAGATAGTCATTCAGAAATATGTCTTTTTACTCGAATGTCCCTTATTAGTAAAAAAATTTACTAAGTTCTTAAAAATACAATATAATTCGTAAAATAGTAATATATTGATTTGGCGATTCACAAGTATTGACAATTTTTTTTTTACTTTTTAATTTATCTGAATTTCGTATACATTGTTTGTGATGAAAACTTAATCTAGTCCTTATTGAATGAACGTTGACATTTAGTTTTTGTTCTGATAAATCTAGAAAAAATCTCAAAGAAGAGCTTCTTTTTGAAACACTATAACTTATTTAACGCTCTGCAGCCTTATAAAAAACAATATCACAGAAAACAAATATTGTTTGTTCTGCTCATAAATTAGTGTTAGTCAAAATTTATAATTTAATCTATCGAATCTCCAATCAATATCGATATCCCGATGTGGAATAAATTAGAAAAACATAAAATTGCTTTTACTACGATATCTTTGTTTATACATTATATATTGGCTTCTGAGAGATTTCTTTTTTTCTTGAATAGTGAAAACTTCAAAAATTTATGCTTATTTACAGTGACTAATGTTTGAGAATACATTAAAATGTTTGAATACCACAAACTGATCCATTTTTATATTCTATTTCATTTTATCTTTCATGTCTTTTTTTTAAATTAACTTTGCAATGAGCATGTCGGAAACTCGTACCATAATCATAGGGCCATAGACATCTAATTAAAACTGATAACACAAGATTTTGGAAATACTCGTTTAATTTAATTTTTAGATTAAAATATTCATATTTTATAATTTAAAATAATTTGCCAACGTTTATTTTTGGAAGAATGTTCTTTTTGGTCATTGGTTCATAATATGTTTATCAGAGCCTACTATATTTGTTTTTTATGCTATATATATATATATATATATATATATATATACATATATATATATATATATATATATATATATATATATATATATATATATATATATGTATATATATTTCCGGCGTCGCCATAAATACATAGTTTATGCTGAGGAAATATGGTGAGTTGAATGTGTGTTGATGCGTTTGCAATACGTACATATGTGTTATAGAAACATTTATTCACATAATATAAACAAAGTAAGTGGTACTGGCTTTTTCTACTACAGGTTGATCCCATAGATGCTGGCACAGACAATGGTTTCACGTTTACGGCTCCCAACTGGCCAACAGCACCGCAAGGCGTCGCCTACCGCATCACCTCCCGTTACCCTTCGCATCCCGCCGGTTCTTTCTTCTACCCTCATCTACGCAGATTGCCGCCCATAGCCACCTTCCAGTTTATTAAGGTGAGTTTTTCAGATACATTTAAAAAATCGTTTGAATAATTGAAAAAAATCATTAAAATACGCGATTTCTTTATGAAGTGATATTTGTATAATTTCTGAAAATTTTACATAGTTTAATATTCAGATATTTGTGTAAACAATTTTAAAATATTTGAAGAAAACCGCATTAAAATTATCACTAGAACAAAAAATGTACACCTCCTGACCATCTTTACATACAACAAATTAAACTGAGCTAAAATTAATATCGTATACAGAAACCTATAGATTGTTGTAAAATTAAACTTAAACTCTTTTTTAAGTTCACGCAACAAAAATATAGGTCCTTTGAACCATTTTTTTTATTCATACAACAGTCATACTTATTAACCATTAAAACCTGTAGAGAATTTCCGATTGATCTACAGTTTTCAAAATCTGCAGGGTAGAAGGTTCTGTAGCACCAGTAAAGGCAAAAAATCCAAAAATCAGTGATTTCTAATTATATTTGGACTTATACATTATTATGATTATTTTGTTTTATGCCAGTGAAAGATATAGAGGATATAGTAGAAAGTATATATACAGATATATATATATATATATATATATATATATATATATATATATATACAAGTATATTGGGCATATACAAAGAAATACAGCTGAAAGCAGTTTTCTTTGTCACATAAACAATGAAATAACTTAGTTAACACAATTTTTGGAATTCTAAAAGTTATTTTTAATTATTTATCATTTCTTTATTATGGTTAAAATATGATACAGATATACTGTTAAAATTCGCAATTCGTTGAAGCGAACCCATAAGATTTTTCCCTAACAAAAATTGCTCATCGCGCTTAAAGAAGTTTTCACTTCAAAAACTGAATTCTAAAAGTGCGTTTATTCAATTCAGTTGAGGGTAATGAAAAAAGAAAAATGAACATGAATAACCTAATTAAATTGAGATAAAATTCGCTCAAACATTTTCTAGACGCAGAAAGTATGATAGACTTACCCATTTGGGATAACTTTTCAGTTTGTAGAAGCCCAACTCCAGTTTTAATTTTAATGGTAAGTTTTTCCATTTTTCTCAGCCATTCTATCAATTATAAACAAGTCGACCCAAAAGAAAATCTTTCCAGAAGTATTACAATAGATCACGAAACAATGATTAAAAATATATTTTAGCAATCTGTATTTCAAATACTGAAGAGTACTTAAAATACTTGCCAACATTTTCCTCCTATTACAAAAAGAGCGATTAGCGTTATTAAAAAAATTAAAAACAAAATCACCTGCCGCGTAATTGTATGAACGAATTAATATTTTTACCACGTATAAGCTCGGAATCCATAATCAGGACAAACGACCCTTCTTCTAATTGCCATTCTGCTCGGATACTTTTGCTTTATATCTAAACGTTTTGTAATTACTGTTTTAGCAATTTGAGACCAACAATTAATTTTCCATTTTTCTTGTTTAATTAAAAAAAAATACCTTACCAGTCCCTAATGTAAACTGCCTAAGTAGACTCACGTAAAATTATCCTAAGACTTATGTAAATTGAGCGTTTGTTCGTAAATAATGACTCGTTACATTGATATCTAATTTAAAATTGGTAGTGTTAGGAACTTTTTGGAAACAATGAATTTCGGTTAGGCCTTTTTTTGGTAATCCGTAAAATATGCATGAAACAAATATACGGGAGTCACAACTCTAGTTGCAATAATATCTGTCGATGGTTGACTTGGAGAAAATTCAAGTTAGGAAAAAAAATATGGAATTCAGAATTTCCGCTGCCTAACTTATTTTATATTTTTCTTGAAAATAATGCATTTAGTTAGAATGCTTATAATAGAGTGGAAAGAAAAAACATTTCACAAAAACTCGTGATTTGGCCGGTTTAATTTTATCTCAAGAATACTATGACTCTCGTTGAAATTTTAAGATAAGGCTATTAATTAAAATCTATATTGATAAATCTGAATAGATACGATTGCAATAAAATTATATTATTAGTTATTATTAATTTATATTCCCGAACCTTAAACTTAAAATCACAATGAATTAAATATTTTTACATAATTTAATTCATAGAGCCATAATCGTCAAAACATAACAATAGGTTGTAGTATTATGGACACAGCGCTTACCTTCTTTTCAACAAATATAAGTTATTTTATTAACATTCATTAGATAAGTGCGAAAGGGTCCTTTGGTATCGTGACGTAATTACAGCGAAAAGAATGTGACAAAGTATGATAAACAGGAAATGAGATGTAAAAAATGTCTGAAATTTGCACGACATTTTTTATATATAGCCTCTCCGATTTTAAATGTATATAATTATTATTTACGACAACATTACATTCTAAATATTTTTAACAAATAAATAGAAGTCTAAATCTATGTTTTCTTTTTGTTTATCGTGTATTTATCATTTGCAATTAAATAAAAGGAAGTTGTGAGCGTTAATAATTATTATTATGAGAGAATAAAATGACATATTAAAATCTATTATTTAAAACTGTACATTAATATTATTCCTAAGCTAGACACTCACCTAAAATGTAGCATTAGCATAATGTTGACTTAATGATTCAAGATGTGTACCTTTTGTAAAGGACACAATTTTAAATATTAATGAATAGTTATAAAAATATATAATTTACTTTATTTAATAAACATTAAACCCTATTAAGATTGATGATACAATAAAAAATCCAAAGGATGAAAATTGCCGGTTAAAGGCAATTTAATAAAAATCTGACATACCCTATGTTTAAAATAATATCTCCTACACGTGTAGGAGTAACAACTTTTCTTGGAAAATTACATCATCGACAAAAATTATTCCATTAAAATCACACTCTATTTTGCTCGGGACTGTGATAAGATTTTGTAATAACAAAATTTCAATCGTCCTCAAATCTAAAGTAGTCGACGGTATCCACCCCCTTGCCGTAAAAAGGTGACAGTTTCATTGCGCGACCATGTCGCCTCGCACGTGCTCCCACGGCGCGTCTTCTCCTGACGGCCATAATTCAATTTCGCCAAATTCACGGGCCCCGCGAGCAGACATCTGCTGGGGCCGCGCCTGCGGATTAGATTAAATCGCGAGACGCTGAACTTTCTGACATTTCTCGAGTCTCTGAAATGAAGTTGTTTGTTTAATATGCCGGCGTTGTGAGATGACGGTATTAAAAACGGAAGTGCTGTCGGGCTAGGCTGGTAATGAGCTCCATTTTTGCGTTTTCGGGGGAACGCGGAAGTGGGCTATAGCCAAAGTTACTGACTTGATTTGTCGGTTTAATATTGACTTATTCGATATCAGTTTAAATTATCAAAAAATATACCATCAAAATTTACTTTTTAAATCGTTTGTCCCCAATATTTTTGAATATATTTTGCGAATTCAAAAAGAAGCATAACGTAAACACTATAAATTGAATGTATGTGTTTTTATTGGAAATTAAGAATATTTTTCCTTTTTAATTCAAAGCTCGAAAATATCCATAATTGGTCAAAATTATTGGTTTTGAGTGCATTGTGTTAAATTTTCTTAGTTGTAAGAAATCAACTGTTTCAAAAAATACAATATGTACTTATTTAAACCAATTTGATACAAATCCGCATTTTTTTTATTTCTATCAAATACCTTGATTGCCTTTGTTAACATGTTAATATATTAAGTGTTTGTACCAGTATAATTTATAACAATGACATTTTCATGAAACATCTATTTAACAAAGTTGTTCTTAACAGTTAAATAGTTATTAAAATCACTGTTTGATTCATAACTTATGCACATTTAAATAGATTTTCAATATTTAATAACACAACCTTTTGGTTATATTCACCTGTATCACTTAATAATGATTTTAAGCACACAACTTCTTTGGCGGCGGTACAGTTTGCCATGTGCTGTATAATATACTTCTATATATTGACCAATGCGCATTTGATGTAGGCTTTGTAACGCGTTGGGACCAACAAGTTAGGAAGGTTGCGCTGGAGTCGTATTCTCTTAGCTTATCGCGCTAATCATAGCTTATAAAACCTGTTCGACAGATGCGTTGCCTGTTTTTCCCGGTCTTCTGTCAGCCAATGTCGCGATCGTGGAACGAGATCGTTAGAGTTTTGATGCGGGTCTGTTGCGCTTTTAGTTTTTAGTAGAAAAACAGCTTTGGTTAAAAAAAGACGTATTTTAGAAATCATCTGTGCCCACGTAGACCTTGACGTTGAATAAGAAGTGGCATCATGGTGGTTACTGCATCTCACGGGTACGGCACTTTCGACGATAACTTACATAATTTCACACTGACGCTCGACGTGTTTTTTCAAGACGTAGGACATGTACACATTCATAGCACATTTGCAGGATATAAACCACAATGATACGCTTACAGTTTTGTTAGAGAACATGAGTCAATACAATAATAGAGTGGATTTATACGACTCTTTAGAACATGGTATATTTAATAAATGTGGCTTGGTTGAGAGTACACCGATGTTTGAGGCATTAAGATCGTTCGCAAAAAGCCTTCTAGAAAAAATATGGTTTGCAATTGATTCATTTAGCAGTGACAACTTTGAGACTATTAAGTTGAAGTGTTTGATGGTAGACACGGGACACTTCTGGAGACTTTTGAAGATCTCTGCATACTTGTGTGACATGAGACGGGTCGTTACGGATCCGTGGAAGACGTCTGAGATAACCCAGATAGTGGTTGGGGACTGGTTCTTGAGCCTATTGACTAAGTAAACCGAATGAATTATTGGACTGTTTGAATGACCGACTCTACTGAATATCTGAGCTTACTGAACTAATGTGAATATTCACTTTCAGAGGTATTTTCTACGTCATATTTATAGTCTATGATAGTGTTTACAGAACTTATTTTATCAGTGGACTCGGAGAAGTATAGTTTTCGTTTAATTAGACTGTAAACTCACACTTAGGACTCTATAATTTTTACCAAAATATAGTTTCTTTACATAATAGAATATAAAAACACTACGTCTCCGTTTTATATTATAGTTCTACAAGTAGGTATTATAAATTTGCATTTTTGGTGTTTTTCATAATTTTTGTAGATAATTAATGATCGAAACACTGGTGTCAGATGGTCATATTCTGATGATCAATCTGGGATATGTATGCACATCTATTGGACATAACCAGCCGGTAAATAGTTTTAACTAAGCTTGCTGTTTCAATCGTTGCATTATTTCCACTTGTGATAAAAATAGGGCTAGGTTAACCTACACTTTTTTTGCGGATTAAAGCTCTTGTATATGAATATAGTTTGTCAAGTCTATAAATAATACTAATTTAACCTGTACATCATGCTTGAGATCTACGATTGGTATGGCAATGAAATCTCACAGCTACTCGTATTGTAGATAAGTTTAAACTACAAATATCTACTTCTTCAATTAATACCAAGGATTATTTGATATCATCTTATTCATTCTTCACAAGAAAGTTTAAAAATTACATTAAAAGTAAGATATGTTGGGGAATCTCTATTTGCGCACTTTATTGGTTAAACTAAATAATAATGAATGAGGTTTATCGGGCCTATAACCTGCTTATTTATTAATAAATTGCGGAATATAGGTGAAATATATTTGACCTATTTAATAATTAGAACCTTGGATAGATAGTTACTCTTACTTCCATTGAAAGTTTCATTAACATGCATGCGAAGATTTTTTTTGTGATGTGCACAATGATACGGCCTCACTAATATTATAATATTAATATAGATTATTAAACATAATATAGATTATGAAAATAATTTCTATACCTTGAAAAAAATAGCAATGAAATATATTAAGCCCTTGGTTATTTTTCATTCTGCAATGTGACATCTTACAGATGTTCGAAGGTAATTAAAAATGATAAGTTGTTAAGTCAGTACAAGTATATACATTCTTAAACATATAAACAAGAAAATAATTTCTATACCTTGAAAAAATAGCAATGACATATACTAAACCCTTGGTTATTTTTAATTTTGCAATGTGACATCTTACAAACGATCGAAAGTAATTAAAAATGATAAGTTATTAAGTCAGTACCAATATATACATTCTGTGATTTTTTGTCAATATCGTATATCATATTTCGAGAAAAATACAGACTTATGCAAAATATTTACGAGGATAGGTAGAATACTTACGGGATTTTGGTATTTAATTGTATATTTAACTCCTTTTCATGGCCACAAATACGTCAAATAATATTGATTTTACCTGATCTAAATTGGAGCAGTACAATACACTCTCTCCGTATTACATGTGAGTATATATATATATATATATATATATATATATATCTAATTGCGACCGCCATTTATTTAATTAGTTAATTAGTAAAGCGTTACGTCCAGGACAAGTGAGGTCAATATCTAATTCAAATATCCTAGAGAATTATATAAAGTTTGAACAATACGGGGTAAACTATTGGGTTTATTTCCGAGTACTAATTGTCATATTTAAGCTAGTCGAAGCTACAAATTGTATTCGGTACAATTCATAAAGTCAAGGCCTGTATGCGTTTTGCATCTGAAAATATATCCATCTTTTTAACCATATTAATTACAATAAAAAATATCACCTCTTGATAGTAAGAAATATTTAACCTATCGATGAGTTCCATATCTTTTTAAAATTTCTTCATTCTTTCGATGCTTTACAGAGTATTGAAAAATCCTCACAGTTCTCATATTTTGTTACAAGATTCGCATTCCTTTCTGTCCATTGTCTGTGTCTGAGTTCTGAGAAACATCTTATTTCTCTTTTCTCCGAACTAATATCTTTTTCTACGATTGTTCCTTTATGTCCTTAGTACCAAGAATGAACTTAATTTTGACTCCAAATTTTCACTATTCATTTATCCATTCAAAAGTCGTCTGAAAAAATAATATCTCCCCCTAACTTTACTTTCCACATTCCATTTCCTTTCATATCTCTCTCTATTAATTCTTCCCCTTTCTTTTATTACCACTTAATCCAAATCCAAAGCATCTTGCGACCAATTAAATTGGATTATTTTAATTTTTTAAATTTACCTATCATATTTCGTTACCCTGTTTTGCTATCTACCTATATTATTATTTCAAAAATTTACAGCAATTTTTCCTGCCTATGAGATATTACACTTGCAGCAATAAGTGTAACAGACGATTATTCATCAAGGAAATGTATAAAACTTAGATATTTATCAACTGAAATAAATTTAATTTAAATTTCTAATTTAAAGATTTCATCAATTTTTTTATCCGTAATTGGATAATTACACGAGGGTGAATATACTGCATATAACTTCGGAGTTAATCATTGCGCAAAAACGAATAATACCGGTCAAGTATTCGTTTGAATATGCAAAAAATGTCATTACCTCCTGAATTTATTGAGACAAGTTATTTAATTTAAAAATTCTAATGAAGTAAAAATAGTCACTCAGTCTAAAGAAGTGAAAGTTGTAGTAAAATATGAAGCTTAATATTGGAAAATGGGCCTTCAAAATAAAAACTAGTAACTTAAACCTTAATTTAATTGTTGTAAGGCTATTCCAGACAAATGGATGAAGCCAAATACTATCATTTCGTTTTTTCATTATCAAACCCTAAAAAATTTGGAGACATAAAGAGATTAAGCATCTTCCAATGTTATCCAACACCATTTTGTTCATTGACATTTAAGGGAAACTTACAGGATAAAGAAATAATTTGTTTTATTAATTCAAATGAATTTAAAATTAAACTCATTATTTTTGTAATTATATAAATTTTTAAGTGAAAGTTTAAAACTCTGAAGAATAAAAAATATTTTTTTCTTTTGAAAACAAAAATTTCATTCAGATATTTCCTAATTTGTACAGACGATTCGTCCTGTGGGTATGTAATGCTTTTACCAAAAAATGGAAATTTTAGTTTCGAATTAAAGACAAGTTTTTATTCACTTATGGCATTCTTTCTTATTAGTATTGAAAAACACAAATCCAAAAAAAATATTCAATTGTTATAAATACCTTATTTTTTATTTAAAAAATATTTTCATTTTATTTTGTGGAAGTCTGGTTAATTTCATAATGAAAAACGCCTGGATCAAGTCAATTGATAAAAGAGATCTTTATTTATGTCCTGCCAATTAAAAAAAATTATAGCGACCTAACATGAAGCTAACAAACAATTTAAGGTGTATAAGGAAACTCCCCACCAATAAAATAAATATCAAAGTGAGTATAGAGTTTTCCTAACATTCTAATCCATATTGGATTAAATATAACGAAAAGTATGTATACGTGTGATAAGACTAAAATATCACGCAGCTAACACTAACGAACGATTAGCTGTAAAAATAATATGACGTCGAATATCGTCACCTTAAATGATTGTTTTATTAATATTTTATTATAATACGTTCGTTTTGTTTAATAAATCCATATGACTTTCTGAAAGCTATTAAAAAGTATTTTTTTAATTGTTTCCGAAACTGGAAATAATACTTTTTATGTGTTCTTATATAAGATGTACCATTGTATTTAAGTCAAAAAAATCTAATTTTTCCAAATCATTATTTTGATCTAAGCGCGCTTATACGAAAGATAAGTCGGTATATATTGATTTAAGCTCTTCAGGAATGCCTTCAGAGTGAAAAAAAGTAATTGAGTTCTCTACTTAATACTAAAAAAATGTAAAAAATACTTTCCTTTATCGCTCTACCCAGACAGGGGTAATTAATCAATTTTCTAAATAACAGCTTCAGGAATGTTAATTATTGTGATGGTATTTTTCATTTACCGCCTGCAAAATTGTATTTGCTTACCTCTGAAAAGCAATGAGATATTATTTATTGCCAATAAAGCACGACACACGATACCTTATTCATATCAGCGTAAATAAATAGAAATATCGTATAATAAGATCGCATTGTTTTTTTTTAATACGGGAAGAAATTACAGCAGAAAACATTATTCAAAAAAGGTTACATTTTATTTTACAATCGCTTGACATACAACTACGTAGAACTAACAAACACCAATTGCCACGGCGACGGCACTCCCCTCAGTACAATCTAGAGCTGTTCCGCCTATTATTATTATTAAATAATACCGTTTGACATGCAAGGACATGGACCTATTTTAAATTAAGCGCTTTAAGTTCGGGGCCTTTCTTTTATCTTCGCGGGCGTGCGTTTAAGCGGATTACCCTCATGGGGAAAATTCGTTCTATTAGGGAGGAAAATAAAATTGAAATATTGCTGAAAAGTGATATTTACGTCTCTCCGAGGCCCCCCCACTTTGCACGATAGCTGGTAACCTTTATGATAATGTACCATGCCCGGAATTTAAAGTGCTTCCAACATTTTATCTGTCTGAAATTGTTATCGGTGTATTTTCCGATTGCATTTTAGGAACGGCTTAAATAAAATAAAATTTGTTAACGTACAATTTTGTTTTTAGAGAATAATATTAAATAGATGAAAAAGAAAAAATCTGCCCATCTTTCTGTCATGGAAGCATGAATTTATATATTTGAAATCAGGGAAAATTATGAGAACTGATATATAAAAAAACAAGGTTTTTATAAAAAGTGCCAGAAAATTTTTTTGTAAATTAACGCCGTTTCAATTGTTAAATTTACTTTATGTACTGTTTCCAAAATAACATAATTTTCAAATATAAAATTTTGTTAATCGATATATCATTTAACATAGGAAACAATTTCAAACAAATGTTGAATTATTGAAACTATTTTTTTTAATCCCTGATTTTAATGACTTAAAATGCTAAGATAAAATTGTTTATGAAATTATTAAAATAAAATTAAAGATTAAAATTATTTTGTAACTACTAACTGTGAATTCAGTGATTTATTTATATGCTTACACTCTGTTTTATGTATTTAATTATTTAATTATGTACTGAGCAAGTTGATATGTAAAACTACCTTACGTAAACCCACTTTAATACGCGTGATTACGTGACATACACACGCACACTCACACACAGGCATGCCCTCATTCACTCACGCACGCATATACGCACGCACGCACGTTCGCACGCCCGCACGCACGCACATACACACACAGAGATAACACATATACGTACATATATATATATATATATGTGTGTGTATGTGTGTATATGTGTATGTATGTATGTGTATATTATAATATGGACTTTTTTATCAATTAACTTTTATTTAAGTATGTGCATATAGAACCAATCATATTTTGATTTAATGATCATGGGTTATCACGCTTAGATTTATATAAATTACAACAGTTTATCTATAAAGAAAAACCAAATAAAAAAACTTTTGTAGTGTTTTATAATGAAAGTAATAATTTAATATACATATAGCTTTTTGAGGTAACTTTTTAATCGTAACTATATTTTGATACATAAAACTTAAAAATGATTTTTATGCAAATTAAAATTCAGTGAATAATTTATAGCGGGAACAGAACTTATATTTTAAACCATTGAGTTATATTTTCGGCATTTCAATAATGTATTCCCATTGTTACGATATTACTATGAATATTGAACCATTCCAATGTAAAAACATACTCAATTTTCTTATAATAAAATATAATAAATCGAACAGTGGAATAATCACTCTAAATAATTCAGTAGAAGTAGCAACCAATTTTTCATCTTGAGTATTGAAGGAAATTTCTGTTTCAAAATTTTAATGCAAAGAGCTTCCAATGCAGAAACTATTAATTATTCCAGGTAAGCTTTCTTAAATATAAGACGGCAAAGTTCATTTCCACTAATTAAACCGTCCATCATTTTCATCTTGAGTATTGAAGGAAATTTCTGTTTCAAAATTTTAATGCAAAGAGCTTCCAATGCAGAAACTATTAATTATTCCAGGTAAGCTTACGTAAATATAAGGCGGCAAAGCTCATTTCCACTAATTAAACCGTCCAATCGCAGTAATACGACAGAGCAATATGAAATGTATTATGATACAATGACCACTTTTACACATTTCTCTACCGTCCAAACTAAGCCTGCGACCACTTGTAAAGCAGATTGAAAACGGACAGGGACACAGCTCGTTATGCCCCTCCTGCATCTTCAATCTCGACACTCCGAAAGTAATGTCTCCGAACAAGCGGCCTTAAGCCTTTGAGGACCCGACAAGTCGACCGCATAAGTCAACGTGCAGAGATTACAAACGACGACTATTTACGACTAAATAATACGTAACGGCCGAGGTCGTGAGGTCGCGAACTCTTGCTGGGGGTAGTCGCTTTAAGGGCATTTCTCATCCCTGCTTTAGAAAAGTGTAAAAGTTTTTCAAATATTTTGTAAACATTTATTTCTTCTTTCATTTAGTCAGTTCAAAAGAAAAGTTATATCCTAAAATTAAGCTTGACAAAAAATTTACCTAAATATCAATAAATGAAGCTGTATTTTTATTTTCCATTTCCCTTTGCCACATTTTGCTTTTCCACTAGACGTGGTGATTCAAATATATTTGTGGAAGTTGTGTTAGGAAATGCATGTAACTAACAATAAATGTAATATGCTCCGTATATCATTAAGAATAATGTTGAAATTCAAAAACACACTTTTCTATGTGCTTACTTTTTCACAGAAGCGTAAGCAGATCCAAGTGGTCAATTTCACTGATCTATCTGTAAAAATAATGAACAGAGGCAAAAGAAAAACAAGTTCTATCGCAAAAGTGATGTGAAAATTATAATGAAAAATGTTATATTTCCTTGAAATCGAAATATTTTTCATCGTAGGTTGTTAAGACATGCTACATAATATCTTATGTATTGCTCCAAGTCATATAAAATTAAATAAATAATATTGGAAAATTTCAATAATTTAAATAATTAATTAATTGGAAAATTTCATCACTTTACGAAATTTATGTTAATGTAATTTAAACTTACGATCAGGTACTGAGTGGGCGCTAACGTATTGATATTAGGATACAATGGCTAAAGGAACTGTTACTGATAATATGCTTTTTTTTTGTGTTTTGAACAAAAGAAAATTAATAATTAGAGGAAGTTCGTTGCGGTATACATTTTTTATGTTAATTTCCTTTTTTATTACGGAATAATGATGGTTTTCAAATAAATTAATTTTTTCTCTTTGTAAGTATTTGAATTTTTTATTTTTATATTTCATATTAGGATTGTATGTGGGCAGTAGTCATAGGATATTTTATTTAGGTAAAGAAATATTCGATTCAGGTACTGAAGTGTGTAGTAAATAGTTTCAGTTAATCTGTTAACATTGAATCAAAATAATAAATCGAAATAATTGTTTAAATCCATTTTACGCTTCTGAATGAATTGCAACAAAAATCGATACAATTTTTAAATTTATTCTGCTAAATATTATCTATTAACAGATAACCTAAATATAGTATATGTTATTTCAATATAATAGTACTCCTTTATAAATAATGTGACGCATAAGGAAGTACTAGACCATCACTTATCGAATGTATTTTATACTTTTGACGTAGGAAAACATCCCTAGTAATAATTAATTTCCTAAGTATTTTTCTTTTACCTGACTATGTTTTTTGGATATGATATTTGAAAATTAAAGATGATACAGACACAACATTCAGTACCTAACGTACTGAATCTTATATAATGTGAATAATTTTTCAGGTGATAAATATTTTCTTCGTTCTATTATAATTTCAATTGAGATAAGTGATTATAATAATAACAACTGTAAATAAAGGTCACTTGATTTTTAATCTTTTATAAACTTAAGTGAATGTAATTTTCTCTTGTCCGTTTACATCAATATAATAATATTAATTTAACGATAAAAAATTATTATAAAATAGACACGGATCAGATACAACTTTTCCTTTTCTGGAATTTATTAAAATCGTACCCAGTCTTAATGAAGTAATAAATATAATATCTAACAAATACTAATATACTTATAAAATAAACGAAAATGACATCACTTTTGGCTTTAAGAATTTCGATTTAGTCATAGACAGTATCAAAACCATCAATCAAATATAAAGATAGTTCATTTCTATAAAATTCACAACTTTGCTTTACCACCGGCAATGATTCGATAAAACGGAGAAAACCTATATCTAAAACGACGAGAGCTTAATTAAGAACTAACCCTCTGCTTGGTGTCTGTGAACCCAAAACCATTTATCTCTTTTTTCCCCAATCGTGTCAGTCAATCAGCAAATACATCGCGGTCCGGTGATTGAACTCGGGTCATGTTTTTGCCTCGTCGTCGTAGCCACTATGCCGTTGCCGCCCAACGAGGCACGTCGGAAATCAACAGTCATGCAAAAGAAATTACTTGGTCGCGAAGCAGAGCTAAAAAAAAAATTTAACTGTCTATCGACTCTAATTATCTGAATCGGGATTTGCTGTGTCAGAAATTTTGATGGTATCGAACTGAAATGTTTTTTGACCCGTGCTTACTATAAAGCCCTTGTTGTTTAATCCTGTTTACTAAGTCACGCAGTTTTCACGTTTTTTGGCATTCAATATTTAATGACATTTTACCACTGAATTTGTATAAATAAAGAAAAAAAAAAGTAAACGGTACTACGTGCACGAAATGAGAGGACAAAACCAAGAACAAATTCTTACGAAAAAAATGTTTCTTCCTTAAGTCTATTTTTATTGTATACCTAACGTAAATATATTTAATTAAATTCATCATTAACGTATTTTAAATTTTAAGGTAAACTCTTTGACTTGAAAAATTTACAATATATTTCTAAAATTATTACTAATCACTTTTCCAAAACCAAATCGAGATTGCATTTAAAAATAATAAAAAAAGTCTTTCGTCATTTTTTGAATGACATCAAAGAAAGTGGAATTATAAATAGATAATAATTTCATAAAATGTTTTTTTTCTTTTAAATAGTTTAATTAATAATTTATATTAAACAGAAATTACAAATGCCATTATTTGTAATATCGACAAATTATTTTTACTTAGTTATTTAAATATTTTAATACGATATATCCTCTATAAAAAATAGTGTCCCCCAAAAAGTGTCGAGTAGAAGAACAGAGGTAGAAAACCCTTTCTTTTGTTCCGAATGAAAATGATATCGGATTAATGGAGATTATTAAATTCGTAAATATATGAATTTGTAACTAGCTGAACACTTTAGCAAATAATAGTAAGTGTTAAAACATCTTGACACAAATAAGATAAAGTAATAATATCATTACACAATATATGAGATTGGATAAAAAATCTTTAATTTCGGAAATTACTGTGAAAATTGTCAAAAAGTCAGGTTAAGGAAAAGCCGTTAAATAGGCCGCATACGTGTTTTGATAGTCTAGAGTAAATAGGAACTAATGATTAGATTTGATTACACGCGTTAATCCAACATAAATAAGAATTTCAGTACTCAAATTGTAACTGAATACTAGAACGTTAATGAAAATATTGCGTACATTAGAGGAATTCTTAAAATTGTTGTTAAAACAAGAAATGTTTAAAGTCGCAATAATTGAGGGAAAGCTAAGAGAAAATTGCTTGAGTTGGTACGGGAATATTATGAGGCGCAACGAAAATCATATGACTAAGGCAATGTTAAAATAGAAGAAGGAAAGAGATGCCAAGGTCGACTCGCTGCCATCTGAAAGAGTACTATAGATAAAGATAATAAAATTATAAATTTTATCTCAATGGCAACACAAGATAGACTGTTGTGGCGAAAATGTACGAGGAGAACTGACCCCAAATGAGGTATGGGATCATAGCCAGGAGAAAGAAGAAGACCAGAATGTTAATAATGATGTACTGGTAGAATATTAAGGGTTTTATTAATAACGGTTACTTCTACAGGAATCTACGGTCAATGAAGAGACTGAATGTCAGCAATGGATCGGCTCATAAATTAATAACTTCACAGGACTGATTTTTTTCATTGTTATACCAGACTACATGCTGCAAAATATATGCCTCAAAGATTACAAAATTTGGACTAGGATCTACTTCTCACCGAAAATTATTACATATAAATATCCCTTGTTCAGAGTTCTAAGCGATCATTTACATAGAAAAAAATTGAAGTACCTTGTCAATCCTTTTTATTTTTATCCTAAAACAAAGTAACAAATGCTGATAAATATAATTCCCATCTGACAAATGTGATAATTAGATTTGATTCCCTTTCCTGTTGTTTCTCTTCTGACAATTAAATTGTAACATATATTGCTCTTGTGAGGATTATTCGCCGTACAGCTGTTCCATGAGGAGTGGACCCACGAAGTGTCCGTGATAGAGGGGGTTATTACACATATGAAACAATAAATTATATTATCCTGGGGTTAATAGTTTTAGAGATATGATTTTTATTTTTTTTAAATTTTTGTTACTACCCATGGAAAAAAAATTTGTTAGATATTATTACTATTTCTGATTTTTTTGGCGAGCATCTTTAAGAAAACATTGGCACCATAAACATTTTTGAATATTATTGGTAACATAAAAATTAAACGCTGAAACATGTGCATTTTTTCAATTACAAAACATAGAAAAAAGAGCAAAAACACGTTGTTAGCTTCGAGCGATAAGCAAGTTATTAAATAGGCGAAGTTGTCGGCGAAGGAGTAGAAAGAATTGCATGATGGCCGAGAATAATAAAAAGACCATACGAGTAGGAAAGTGAAAGCGAAACATTTCTGATAAGCGGTTGTTTTATGCGGATGGGGAGTTATTTAAATAAAGCAGGTATCCTTCAAATGTTTGAAGAATTAATTATAACAATGTTACCTTTTGGAAATTTGTGTGAATTATACATGTTTTTGAATAAAGTTCTGTAAGATTGCAATATATTTTTTTTACACTAGCACTGATAAAAAATTACTTTCATGTTTTGTAATTTAAAAAAATGCACGTTTCAGCGTTTAATTTTTATGTTGTCAATAATAACGAATGAATGATATTTTAATTATGTAGATGAACGTTCTCTTAAAGATCTTGGACAATAAAAAGCAGAAATAGTAATAATCCTAATAAAAATTTGTTTTCATGTACAGTAACACAAATAAAAAAAATTAAAAATCTATATCTTTAAAAGTATTAGGCTTTGGATAATAAAATTTATTATTTCATATGTATAATAACCCCCTCTATTACCGATATTTCCTTGGTCCACTTTTTACGGAATAATCTGTATAATTCTAAAACGATTTAATATAAGGTTACAACTTTGTGAAATTTTATGCTCATCCAGAAAATGGGATTTTTTTTAAATTATCAGCTTTAAGTAAAAATCTAGTTTTCTGGCACCTGTTTAAATAAAATTCCTTTTTTGACTAAAATCTTTTTCCTATATCATATTTCATGTTAGATGTCACAATTCATTTCAGAGTTAATATTTTTAATCTTTAATATAACGCCTAGATCCTTGATATAATGACATTGAAGGCATATTGGTGGGCGATAACCAAGGAATGCAAGCAGAGACGTGAAAACAGGCTCATGTACTATACATTTATCGGAGGAAGGTGGAGGTAGATCTCAATTATACTTTCAGTAATACGACGTAAATAAATAAATAAATATATATATATATATATATATATATATATGTATATATATATATATATATATATATACATATATATATATATATATACATATATATATATATATATATATATATATATATATGCGTCACAGGAATATGGTTAAATCAGCATTATATCCCTCTAGATTCTTCATATACTAGAAGATTTAGGAATTTATGTTCTCTAGAAGAGTTATGTAGGGTGAAAATTACACGTCTAAATAAAGGCAAGACTATTTAAAATTTATTTATTTATTCAAAATCATAAAGAATTTTGTGCTTTATTACTTAAAAAGACATTAGGTATACCATAAAAATTAATAAACAAAAACACTCTTAATAGCCTGTAAAACTAAAATATGCTTAGATTGAATCGCATTTCCAACATTAAAATTTATTAATCGACTGATAAACGAATATACGAGAAATTACGTGACAATGTTTATAAAAGAAAACCCTAACAAAGCAGCCGGGAATAAAAATATCAGTACCAGAACGAACAAATCGTAGTTCAAATATATGATCAATTCAAAGATAGGCCTTACTCAGGAAATAAAAGAGAAGGCGTGAAAATAAGCTAATATATACTAAATTTATCGGATCGTCTTATTTCCTATTGACACGTTACATAAGTCTTTTATATACGTTATTTACTATTTCCTATTGGCACGTTATGTGTCTTTTATATACGTTATTTACTATTGACACGTTATACACCTCTTAAATTCTAATCGGTTCTTTTGTGTTTTTCCGCCTTTCTTCATATAAGGGCTATCAACCAAACTCATGGTTGCAATGAAACTTGTCTTTATATCATAATAGTAGTTAATGGGTACCACATAGTTATCATACTTATTGACAAGATATTTCAAAGTAAAGATTACAAAATAATATCTATCAAACTTCTCAGTACGCAATCCTTTCATATTTTTACTTGACACCGCTCCACCACTTTATGCTAAAGTCAACTGCATATAACTACTTGCGTCATATTGTTTATAATTTGATTAAACTAGCCCAGGGAAATGGCAGAACATCACACGTACACATTCATTATACCCTCTCAGTCAATCAATGAAATAATAAAATAATTTAGTTTTTTATTAAAACGGGTCCAGAGTTTGATGAAATCTAGGGAGATTTCATCAAACTCAGGAAAAAGATTTCATCATTTGATATATATATATATATATATATATATATATATATATATATATATATATATATGTATATATGGGGTTTGTCATGTTCCTTTAATATTTATATTTTATGATATTAATTGTTCGATGTTAATTTATTGCAAATAGTCAATCAAGAAAATAATGAAATAATTTAGTTTTTTTTTATTAAAACGAGTCCAGAGTTTGATGAAATCTAGGGAGATTTGATATATGTATAGGGTTTGTCATGTTCCTTTAATATTTATATTTTATGATATTAATTGTTCGATGTTAATTTATTGCAAATAGTCAATCAAGAAAATAACAAAATAATTCAGTTTTTTTTATTAAAACGGGTCCAGAGTTTGATGAAATCTAGGGAGATTTGATATATGTATGGGATTTGTCATGTTCCTTTAATATTTATATTTTATGATATTATATGTTCGACGTTAATTTATTGCAAATTATTTTATTGGAATTTCTCTAATTTCTTAGACCATATTATGTCCCATTTCACTTGTATTTAATATACACTTCTGTTTTATGTAATTTTGTTGCACTTTGCTATAAAATTAATATTCCAATTAGGAAATAAATAGAGATTGAGATCCATGTTGACACGCCAGTTCATTATTCCCAGAAATATTGGGCAAACTGCTTCTACCACATTTATGAAAAGAAGATGAAAGGATAATCATTGATAAGGAAAAATGTCACCGCTTAGAGTATTAGTTAATGTTACTCAACGACTTAAAAAACAGTTCAAAAGACCCATCTGAAGCGACCTAAACAAACATTAGCTCCATTTTGAACAGCTCCCAGTCTGCTCCTGGTGATGTTATTTTACAATTGTACCCACCTCTCTCCCCAACGCCCAGCAACGCGCCTGTGCCAATAACACTGCACGCTGGCAACTCAGAAAATTATTCTGCATTTTCAAAAAGACATTTATGTCTTTTGAATTAATTATACAAATGTTAAAACAAATATTTTTGTAAAATAATACTCACGGAGCGTATTTAATTTAATTTCTTCAAGACCAGTGTGAAGTGACAATGTAGCGCCATAAACTTCTAACGTCATTTTATTAGCTTGTTTAATCGTAAATATAATTATTACAAATTTTCCATTAAAGATAGATATATCGCATATTAATTTATTTGCAGATCTCATTACTGACAAAAAACAAGTAAATGTGGCTGTTTTTCACCGATTTGACTTAAATCTATTACTACATCTTACGGAATCCCATATTTTAGAATACAATGTTACTTTTGTCCATTTGGAATAATGGAGAATTTTAAATTTTTAGAATTTGTTCGGGAGTTTTCGATTTAACTTATATGTTAACAAATTGTCACTCTCTCATTAACAGTATATTTTGAAAAAAATTTACGTAAGAAAATTTATATCAATGAAATTAACAGGAAAATATAGTTTAGATGTTGCCCTCCATTTTCCCATGAATTTATGATACTTTAACTTATTTCTGCCGCTTGAATTCTCTACACATGTCCTAAAAATACACTTTGAATGTCTTTATTTACACTGAACATTAAAGATCAAAAATAATAACTCTAAAATAGCTACTTGGAACTGAACGCCAAAATTGATTAAGTGACAGTATAAATCGTTGTGTTTCAAGTCTCTTATTAGTCCTAAATCCATAAGCTTTTGAAAACTCTTCTTATTCCAACGTTAAGATAATTTCCTTTTGTATGTGTAACTGTATAATCATTTATCAAGTACATATTAAACGGTAATTGTATTTTGCTATCGATTGTAATTACGTTTCGCGTCCACCATGCAGAAAGAACCGAATGTAGGTACCGTTTAATTTCGCTATAGCTCCAAATTATATAATTTGTGTGGTCTAATGCAGGGTTATCCAGCCTACAGACATTTACAGGTCTATACAATAAAAATATAGATTGTTAAGCTACAGAATCCAATAGTCTGAATTTACAAGAAAAATGAAAGATTCACAGGACGTAATTTATTTTTTACAATCATACTAATTCAACGTCAACATATGTAGATTTCATAAAATTGTTCGTTGAGTACACACTTTCACAAACATAAATATTGTCCATCATCGAAATAAGTTTTAAAGTTGGGGGAAATGATCGTCAAGAAGCTTATAAATATCCAATTCAATTTCTCTTCCATATTTGTAAAACTAATCTGATTTTAGACTCCATAATTCCAATTGGTAGTCAGTCTTTATGCTTCCAATAGCAATTGTTGGAGGCTGAATGAAAATTGAAAAATCGCACTCTAATGGCTTGAATTTTGCAAATCTTTGCTTAATTTCCAAAATAACCTCGTCGATGTGATAAAAAAAGTTGCATGCTTCGAATTTTTACCTTTTCTATATAATATCAAAGCTTTGTTTCCTTTTCAATAAGACTTCCGTTTCGATAAGACTTCCGTTTCAATAAGCTTTGTTTCCGTCCTAATAAGATTCGTTACTCTTACAGCAATTTTCGCTGCATTAATTTGGGGCAAAGATTTTCCGCATAAGGTTTATTTGTGTATGCTGCATTGGATTATTGGGCAATAAATACCTTTTTGTTAAAAAAAAATAAAAAATACTGTCACTGTCCTAGATTTAGCTCCATACAGCATACATATTTTAGCTCCATACACATATCCTTTTTAGCCCCTAACAGCTTTGCCCCTGGCAGTCACTTGAAAGACATCAAAGCCTTTAGATGATTAATGTAATGGTATTAAATTTAACATTTCGTCATTAATTGTGAAATCTTTTGAAATGCAGTGAATAAAAATTTATAATTGACTGATATCTGACTGGTCGGTATTATCATCTACACATACTTCACAGTATTCACATTCTACCACCTAATCATATATATTTTTTAAATATATTCATCTTTATCACTTGTTTAATGAGATGATACTACAGATTAAAACTCATCCGACAGGTTAGGCAACATAAAACGTCGAAATATTGTAAATGTGCATTTTTTAAATTCCATCTCCGAATAAATTTTGTAGCTTTGGATTATTGTAAGTAAACTTTATAAAAAGCGTGTAAAGAACAAAGCTTTTGTTGAAATTAAATACAGATAATGAAAAAAGTTTTTTATTAAATTACCTACATTTAACTTAAAAAAATACCTATTTATTCCATAACTTTCTACTTACGTTTCTATATAAGGTTACAACAATTTTTCTTGCCTTCCCGACAGGTTTTTCATACTTTCATTTTTGTATAGTAGTATAATATCGTTTAAAATTCAAATATTTAAACACAGATAAAACTTGCATATAAATTATACACGGAATTTTATTATTATTTTGACAGATAAAATAGTCTACTTCCTATTTCTCATAAAAGACACGATTTTCATCACTTATTTCTAGCTTCTTCTCAGACATAATTAGGCTCTTTACTTCGTGTGAAGATTATGGTTATTATCATAAATGTCAAACATAAAGTAGCGATACATAAAGTAGGCATAAATTAAAACTGATATGCAGAAAACAAACTAATATAGTAATATAGTAAACGTAAACTAAACAAACTAATATAGTAAACGTAAAGAAACGTACATATACACACGACCTATACTACTATTCACTTTCTTTGCTCTATAAACGTATTTGTAAATAAAATGCACTTGTGTTAAGCCGGGAATTCTCTTAAATATAATGAAAGGCAACTTTGTTGTCATGTGAATAAATATCTCATTCATTATTTTGGATGCCAGAAAAATAAACGAAATTATGCCAAATGTGTTTTGTTAAATTGAATTCATTTTTGCTTTACTCGGTGGATTAAAATATACATCGCAGACCGCACAACCATAAGCTGCGGGCTGTATGCAGCCCGCAGGCAATGTCTGGAGAGCACTGTTCTAATGAACATATTGTGCTTCCCTGCCTTCGAACCGTAACTGAACCTTTAAGAGGCGAGGGCATCTCTAATGCAGGATTTAGGATTCTTTTCACGGTGTGAGTTGTTATCGTTAATGATGCATTTCCTTATATGTTTTGGGGTATATTGATAATCGTTCGAAGGGTTTTATTCTTTTTCTGGATAGTTAATGGATTATATCGGTTTTGTGATATAAGATAATTAATGATATAAGGACTAATTATTGGCGATAAAAGTAATTAGATATTATTATTTATTACGTTTCTACGAATATTGTTCACTAACGTAAGATTCGTTTAGTATTTGTATCACGCTTAAAATTTCGCAAGGGAAACTCTATTTTCTAAATATATTATATTATTGTATATTAAACGACCCATCTCAACAAGCTTTCAAAAAGGCATATATTTTTAATAATTTTACACTTACAGATTAATATTACTGTGTTCGTCTTCGCTGCATTCGTATATCTTTCATCCGGTTACAATGGCACCTTGGTGAGTAGTTGTGACCATGCTCGGGTTGTTTTCTGAAGACAAAAATTAATACGAACGAAAACTCCTGGGCAAGTTGATCGCTATCGTTCGCCCGTCATTCATCCGATTGACCAGAAACTTTGTACTCAATGTTTTAGTGATACAAGTAAATAATGTCAATTAGTGACATTCTAAAAAAACGTTCGCGTGGCCGAAGTCACCGGGCGAGTCGATTGTGATTGTAAGCGTATCGTTCATTCGATTAAGTTAAAACTTTGTATTAAACTTTTTAGTGATGCAAATAAGTAATATAAGTCAGCGATATCATTGAAACAGATAACATTTTTTTAAATTATTAATAACATTATAAAGGTTAATATCCCATATGCAAATTTTTACATGTAAGCAAAATAAATAGTTCATCTGATTGAGTTGAAACTTTGTGTAGTTATTGTTTTCTTCGTCAAAATAATCTTACCTCTTAAACACGCTTCGATTGGTAGATCGACTAGCGGACGAAGAAAAAAAAGCTTTTCATACAAACAAGATTTTCAAACAAACGAGAAGCATAAAAGCGAGCAACAAACAATGTCGTTTACGAATTGCTCATACGCGTCAATCAGAATCAGAAGGACAACATCCAGTAAGAAATTTAGCTAATCGTTTACGAGCTACTCGATCGCGTGCACTGGAATTAGAAGGGAAACGAATCGTGAGAGTCAAAGTAGAATGTTTACGAGCTACTCAAACTCAGCGAACATAGCATGTTGACTTAAATCTTGGTACATTCCAGTGTACCAAGTAAATTAAGACTGCGTCCAAGAGTAGATATCAACAAAATAGATAAGGTGTGTGAGTATTACGTTGTACGAAAGTTCAACAATGAAACACCAGGAATTTTCTGCGCAAATGACAAAGTTAAACTTTGCACCTACCAAATGGACCTCCGTTGTTACTTTTACAAAACAAAAATTCAGAGTTTCTTGCGACCCTCTTTGGATCTGATAAAGTATTCCATGATCGATATACGTCAACATTCTAAATTCAGTAGGAAACATTTCATCGCATAGGATCATTTCTACTAGTTCCAGAACTTTTACAAATTTACTCACTGAACATAATATTTTGCAAACCTACTTCATAGGCAACGATTATGTCCAAGTTCCAAGTTGCAATTCCAAGCATAAAACGTCATATTACATAATTTTTCCTAACTTTTTTGCACCAACACCAAGATCCTGATAAAATTGTTCAAAACGTCAATCGATAACTTGCCGGTGAATAATTACGTAATCCATCTAAGAGTCGACAAAATATCTGTTGGATAGCATGCCAGACGCTACATCGTACCAATGAAGTTTGTTATAATTGGATAGGAACGTGATACGTATGATTTAATTCTTCGGTGACGGAATAACACAATTATAGGTATCCTCGAAACAAATGGTTCTTAAGATGCGTTGTAGCATTATTTATATACATAAATTTTTTTGAAGGGGTAACACTTCAATATTGTGCAAGCTAATCCAACTATTGGATTTATTCTTATTTTTCAAATTCATCCTTCGCATATTCGTAAATTATATTTAGATTTTTCTTTTCACTTCTTTCCATTTATTCCTTCTTACAGGTGAAAAACACAATTAAAAATATAATTAATGAATTATCATTTTGGTGTAACGTACTTCAAAACGGAATAAATTACATTCTGCAATATCGTCTGTTTGTGTGTCTGCGTGTACTGTTTCACCAATACGCAGTACACATGTATGTAAAAATTAAATCAGGACGTCTCCTCTTCATTCGATTAAATAAAAAATCGTTACGCTCAGAGGAGTACACTCATTTACGAGATGCGATTTCGAATGGTGGAAATTGTATTTTCCAACGTTTATTGGCAGTCCGCGATGCATCCATGATTACACAAAAAACGCAACGAAATATGTGCGTTCATATGGACGTCCCGACCTTTCGTCACATTTCTATGCAGTCCAGCATGGGACGATATAAAAGAGCCTCTATTACCAGGCCAAATACCATTTGATCTCCACAATTTAACTGTATTCATTTTTAAGAAAAAAACTCATGAAAGTGATGGAGTCATGTGTGCAGAAATACCATATTCTGAGGAAGAACCATTGATATTCAATATTGTCACCAAAATATAGTCCGTGGAACATACAGAACTATGTGTCCATAATCACAATACCTGGCAGGTAACGGATCTACAACAAAGTATCCCAGAAAATTTATTCATGAAATTCGTACTAGTAATGAGGGTTATCTTCATCGCAGACGACACAAACTAGATAAAGAGGGTCGTATAGCTACAAGTAAAATGAGGAATCGACGACAAATGGATTGTGCCGTATTCTCCTTTGTTATCAAAAACATTTAAAGTGAAAATCCATCTCTCCCTCGCAAGTGGGATAAACTGAAAAAATTATTTGTTTTTGTGGAAGACGGAAAGACCAAATATATTGTAAATCTCAAAGCACTTGAATATGCTTTTTCAAATTTAATTTAAGGAAAAAGGTATTATTGTCATTTATTTATTTTGTTCCGGTAAATATGTTTGCTTTGTAGATGTGTACCTACATCAAACAAATGAAAAAAAATCGAAGAGACATTACAACGAATGCCAAACAATTGCTATAATAGCACAAAACAACATTAAAATATTTTCAAAAAATTATTAGTTTTTTAACCAACTTTATTATTTTCTTATTTAATATTTACATAAATATACGTTAATATTTTTGCAAACCATCACGTTATATACTTCAATTTTATTTACCCTAAAATCTAAAATTTCAAAGAAAACTTTCAGTTACATTGAATGTATTATCAGTATACAGCAAAAAAATTATTTGGCTCTGTTGGAACTTCATTTCAGTTTTTTTTTAAATTTTTATCTTGGATCGTATTCCAATAGATAAGGTACATTAATGTAATATGTTAACAATATGCAATTGCAAAATATTTAAAATACAATGAAACCTTAAAGATGAAAGGCGCAAACATTGAAATGATTAAATAAGTTGAAAAATTAATCTCCGTCCAAAAATATTGTTAGATTTATTGCCTTTAATTTTGAGAATATAATTAAATTACCTTAATTAAAATTATCCTATAAAAATAGTTTCTTAACTAAAATTCCTTCAAATATGTAAATCTCTTTTTAAATAAGCCTTTCAATATTCTTAAATTATTTAAACTCCAAAAACACAAAGATGTCTTAATTTTGAGTTTATCTTGTTATGGTCTTCATTAATGTTATTCGATATAAGAGATAATAGAAATTTTGAATTTAACTTTTTTCTAAGTTAACCCTTAAATATATTTTAGTCTCTAAATATCTAATATCTAGCTACTACTAGTTACTTTAAATAACATTAAAAACTACTTTTTACATAAAAAAATATTTAATGAGGAAACCAACAACTAAATAAAGAGTAACGTTCAAATGTAACGTCAATAACCAAGAAAGGAAATGGTATTAATATTAACAGCGGAAAAGCTTAATTCATTCCAATTACATTTACATACTCGTAAAGTTCAATAGTCGTTATGGATACAAATCACAGCTTTCCGAGACTCATTCACCGATTATTTTGTTGACACAGACTCACCGCTTGAGTATTAAAATATCCACTAACGATGCTTTGCAGACAATTACTTTTCCCGCTTCCATCAGAAATGTAGGAAGGGCGTTTATTTATGAAGGTATTGGATTGTTTGAGCTCAATGAGGTTTGCGTCTGCAAATTTTCACCATGTAGATAAGGATTGCAACAACATGTCCATATGTATCTAAATAACCACATACTATAGTCACCCTTCATTATTTAAGTACTCTCACTCTTTAAGTACTTGGAAAACATATGACACTATTAAAAGTTCTATAATTCCAAAAAGGATTAAAACGGTTGCAAAACGCTACAATACAAACATTTATTAAACTGTATTGAAGAGCTTACATCTGAAACGCACATTTGGTTTCGATAACTTTGTTTCTTTTTAGGCAAACCTATTAGTTCACTTCTTATCAACAGGTGGCGCACATAATATTACCCATGTCTAGGTAGACACCCGGTAGATGGCGCTATATAGAAAGCGTTGTAATACATAGATGGCGTAACAAGAGCAAATTGGGCTCATATTTATTGAACAAAAAAAATTGGAAATATGTTATAAACTGTTTTTAATATTCATTACAACTATTAAATAATTCTATTATTTTGAAAAACATAGGTAAATCAAAGATATAATATAGTTAAATAAAATAATTATATTTTCATCAAATGTATTAATTCCAAAAATATGTCTGGATTTCTTCTTGCTTTGCGTAAGCTTATGGTATTTCATATGGAATATTATATGCAACTTGCATCATCTTTTAGCCATAATTGATTTACCTATGACGCCACAGCTGAAAACAAAAATTACACACATAAGGATAGACACACACACATATATATATATATATATTTATATATATGAATGTCGTTGCCTATTCTCTGGTATATCTCATTAATTGAAGAAATCTACATCCAGATTTTGGTAAAACTTTCATTAGTGTTTGCATTTTTATAACTATTGCAATTTATAAGATAACAGACGCGTTTTCACCAACTTTTATAAGAATATTGCTTAAGGACATTTTCAAGTCAACTGGGTATTTGTTTAAAAATTTCAAAATTTTTAACTTTATCTCAGCATTATTGAAATTGATAAAAGATATATTTATATAGATGGACGAGTTTTTAAAATTTCTACTTTTTCTAGTTTCAAATTTAATTTTTTTTTCAGGTAAATATGTATAACTAATAACTACAAAACTTTTAGTGCTTCAAATAAAAACAAATCAGAAGAAGAAAAGTAAGAATTGTTTGTTAAAATGTCTTCAATATGTTTTTCTTTCTAAATTTCTATGCCTTGGAATTTACCATACTGTTCAGATTTCCATAATTTTCTTAATTTTCGCCCGGGCTATTCAAACGCCTTATTCGTCTTGTATTTCCTTTATCAGCTGGGAATTTCACAGTTTTTGTTTATTGCCTGTCTTAAATATGCAGATTCTGGTAGAAATATAATTATAGGGGTGCTGCTTCCAGATGGAAGCACCCCTCTAATTATAACCAATTCATGAATACACGTTATATTTGCATATCAATTGATAAGTGATGTCTAAATTTGAGATTCATAGTCAAAATTGTTTTTAAATTAGTTTTTAAAATTAATATTTGTAATTAGTGATGTTGTTAAAATATTAAATGTTTATATTTATCCCGTTGACGAGTGTATATTATATTATGTATATTTTACATTTTTGATCTTGTCTGATCTTGGAGAAACTCTCCTCTATAAATTTATACTTCTTTTGAATATCTCGAGGGTCTGTTTTTCGTTGTAGTAGATTGTAGTTGTCATTGCTGTAATACCAACAATAACAAGACTTATATCTCGATAATATTGTATGAATGATCTCGTCCATTAACAGAAGGATAACTGAATGACACAAATAGAATGGAGCCGAGTATGTACACAGATCTTCTGGTGGCTCTTCGCCTTGAAAATATTTGGTAACATGCATCGAGATGTCTCGTTGAAAGTTGGTGTTACAATAAAACCCTTTAAGATAATATTCCAATCGGTTATTACAACAAAACTCTTTTAAGATAATATTCCATATGCAGACGCTACTTCATTACCACTTTATTACACGTATAGATATACTTATAATTTTTTATAAGCAATATCAACCAGGCTTTTTATTTAATATTTAATTTCAAATAACAAGACTTTTAACAAACTTTTAGAATTTTTCACATGGTCATCATTTTGTATAAAAACATCTTTGCTGAACGTACTGACATGAACTTTGTAGGATACATATGACGGAATTGCAGAATAATAGTCCGGTACCTTTCTGAAACGTACTGTACAATGTGCACATAATGAATAATCTTAAACCAAAGGCAGTAGGGATGAGTGCAGTACCTGCGCCATCCCTTACTCATCTGAGACCTAAGATTATAAGGAAAAAATAATATCCTGTCCACTAACTGTCTCTCTTTTAATATAACTTAAAATAATGAAGCTCATTTTACAACAAGCTTTGTGACTCGAGTTTTACGATCTACATCTCTAAATATTCCCATAGTGTATTACGTAATTAGTAAATGAAACTTAATATGATAAAATATGAATTAACCGCTTTATTATGAAAGTATAATAAACGTATAAAATAAACCGTGATAAAACTGTAGAAAAAAAAGAAATTAATTTTTGTAATTCAAAGTGAACATTTAGGAGACATAATAATAAAATTTACATTTAGCAATAAATTACTTTGAGAATAACTTGCACAGATTATGATTATATAACTACTAAGTTATTTGTATATATAGAAAACTCCTAGAATATTATATAGGGGACAGAAAATAAATCCTGAAAATTTAATTACTTTTCTATAATTTTTTACACATTCACCGTAGCCAACACTTTATCCCTTTTTATATACTTGAACTTGCTTAACTACTTTGTTACTTTCTTTCTTAAAGCAAGACAAGTTGAATGAGATCAAACTCATTAAGTTTGGGTTCATAAAATTATGGTGACAGAAAGTCAAATTCGTTGTCTTTGGATCCATGAAATGATGGTTAATGGAAAGATGGTGATGGAACTCTTCACCATTGATGAGTCCCTGTCACAATCTTCCGTGTTTATCATCAGACCCTAGACACCATTGATAATTGAAAGACTCGTCAAAATAAGTCAAACGAGCTAAAACTTTTGGCGGTTGAGGAGTTCTCTTACCACTTTCATGTTTTATAATCAAGCTCTGTGACAGAAGTGCTTATAAAAACAGGAAAAACGAGTTCAAGCATGGCTTTACGCGTCCTCTCGTCCGTTCAAAATTTCCGCAGGGTACCTTTTAAGGTTTTCAGAATCTGGCCTTATTTATGTTGAACCATGTATTTATCTGGGAAGTATGTCTATGTTAATAAGGTTACGAGTGTATGTTCACTCATAAATAAAAATATATTAAAAATTTATATGTATGTATAAATGCATAAATATGTGTGTATGCATACACACGCACTCGCACACGCACACGCGCGCACGCATACGCACATACACACATACACACATACACATACACACACACACACACATACATGTGTGTGTGTAAGGACCGTAGAGAAACATCTCCTTTATCCTTTACCAGTTTTTGAAGTCGGTGAATAAAAAATCAATGAGATCCAATCCAGCATTTTAAATATCTCTTAAATATATGCAGACATTGTAGAATCATTTAGAATTTTATCAGTTATTTATGTTGAACCATGTATTTATCTGGGAAGTATGTCTATGTTAATAAGGTTACGAGTGTATGTTCACTCATAAATAAAAATATATTAAAAATTATATATGTATGTATAAATGCATAAATATGTGTGTATGCATACACACGCACTCGCACACGCACACGCGCGCACGCATACGCACATACACACATACACACATACACATACACACACACACACACACACACACACACATACATGTGTGTGTGTAAGGACCGTAGAGAAACATCTCCTTTATCCTTTACCAGTTTTTGAAGTCGGTGAATAAAAAATCAATGAGATCCAATCCAGCATTTTAAATATCTCTTAAATATATGCAGTCATTGTAGAATCGTTTAGAATTTTATCAGTTCATAATTGTTTGTAAAATTGAATAAATAAAAAGTTTTATTCTGATAGTCATTTCCATGTGTCCTCGCATTATTTTTTTCACAGTCGTCAAAATACTTACTAATTTTACAGATTTCGGGACTTAATGCATCTCTAGCCCTTGATTTCTTTGTTCTTCCAATTTTTCGTTTCAGGTAAAAAGTGGAGGATGTTTCCAATTATATTTTTAACTATCGAAATATAAAATACTTAAAAGCAGTTTTTAAGTAAAATCCATCTTCTTGCTTTCATCAACGTGCGACATTATTTCCTGAATTTCCACATATATACCATCCAGTAACATTATTTACGCACGTGTTCCCTTTGTTTGCAAAGGTACAAATTGCAGGCGATGTAAACGTAATGGTACGTACTGCCACGCAATCGCACACCACTTAATTCGGCGGATCGGGACCGCGCATCCCAGCCTTTTGCATAGTTCATTCATAAAATAACCTCGCTGTCTTTTAGGTACTTCCTTGTACGAACACAGTTCCGTAAATCGAGTTCGTTTATGAATAAAGATCGCTATGAGCCAAGTTTACACTGTGCGTTTGGGTATGTTTTATATTACTTTACCTCAGCTGTGGTACATATTTGTAATGTTTCTTGAAAACATTTAGTTTAGATGGAATCTTTGCTTCGCTGACAAATATAACTTTTTCTACTTATTGATCTTATTTCGAATTAAAATATTTTTATTTAAGGATCAAAGTATTCCTGACGATGGAACACGATTAAGTCTATTAAAAGTAACTTTAAACCGAAGTAAATGTTAAATTAAAGTAATTATTATTGAACTTAATTTTTTAATTAAACTGAATGAAACAATTTTAAATGTTCGAAACTTAGTTATAAAATTGTATAATTATTAAAACATTTATATTAAAAAAATATTTCCACTCTTTATCAACAAATAATATTCTCTTAAGGTATCAAGTTTGTATAGTAGGCCTGTTGAATACTGTGTCATAGTATACTTTCTGTATAATAATTCCGTCTAATTCCGTCATAGATTATAATATTGTATAAAGACATCAATTTCAGGGATACTAAAAATGATCAGATTGTTAAATAGGTAGTATATACATTAAAACCAAGCAGATAATTTTATTCTTAACAATAAAAAAAAATTCTATGCGAGGAAGATTGTTTTTCTTTCAAATAATGATAAATATTCCCAAACATAAACATTTTCCGTATCTACCAGGTCTTGAACGTACTTAACGTCCTTTACACTCCAGACGATGAAATAGGACTTTAATCTTTGATTGAAAGATGATGATGAGTTGATTTCACACTGATAATATATTTAGCGAAAAATATGATAAAGCGCATCGGAAATCTCTTTTGTTACGGAATAATTAAATAAACTTTTGAAACGATTTTTGTTACATCCACCATATGACCACAAAAAGTTATGGGTTCTCTGCTACTTACATAATTGGTAGCGATTGAGATTTACAATATCCACTCCAAAACGGTCTCCATTCCAGAACTTTCCAGCTCCATCTGTCTTCAATTCTACGGTTCACGTATCCAACCCAACGTAATTTTCTTTGTGTAATGACACGCGCTACGTCGCGGTCGGTTATTTTCATACTGTTCCGTATTCTGACGTAGTAAATTCACCATTGGGTAAATAAAGTTAATAAGATATAAAGTAAGAATATATTAGTTAATAATCTTGGATTAAAAATAAAAAAAATCAAGAGTAAAAATTATTCAATAACGTTTGGTCCAACACTGAAACTGCTTCAGGAATGATGTTGTAAGTTAATAATTTTATAATTAAAAAAAATTCAATTCTTCCTCCGGACACAATTTTTTGCAACCAACTGAAGACAAGACCCGATTGTAAAATTAAAGAGGCAGGCAGAACGGTTTTAACATATCTTTGTATACACAAAAACTATAAAATGTGTAATATTATTAGGTCATATCATTCTTAAACAATATAAGAACAAAATAAAGTATATGCCTTATAAGGAAGTATGTACCCTAATGGTAATTTATAGCTTATATAATGGCATATATATATATATATATATATATATATATATACATATATATATATATATATATATATATATATATATATATATATATATTAATATAGAATAAGTTATACTAATGTTTTGACTTGATTAATAGTTTTATGTATGTGGATTCGGAGAATGAAATAGTTTTTCATTATACAGTTTCCACTACATACAATTAAAGGCAACAGTGAAGACAATTATAATAAAACCATTACTATTGTAATAATAGACAGCTGCTAAACCTTGGCTCAATTTAGCTCATAATGTTAACCATGATCCGAGCATTTTAGAAAAAGTTATATTGTCGCATTTAAAATATTACACAAAAAGGATTTAAATGAAAGTATTTTTTTTTTTGATAACCGTAGAAATGTCTAAATGTAGTATTATCTTCTGATTCCTTTGTATAGGAATAAAATTAGGTTAGTGAAACTTCGTCTTGAATAACCAAATTGTTGACTTTCTTATTTATTCTATTTCTTCTGTTTATATAGTAAATCAATATGACAAAATTATTTATAAATGTGGTAATAACATTATACGACTAATTATATAATAAAAATACCTTACATATATTTAAACACTTATCCTGGAAAAACTCATAATGTTGTTTACGAAGTAATATGTACTCCGTACCATAATTGAAATTACTTGTGTACACAGTGTGCTGCTGATAATTTTATTTGAATACAAACCTCATTACAAATTTCCCTGAATCTTTTCAGAATTTTCACACTATTGCTATATAATATGGAAGGACCAACGATTTTTTATAATTTTTGTAAATGTTTAATATATAATTAATTTTGTTCCACATCCCACGCTATATATCCAATTGAGCAGGTAATTACTTTTAAATTGCAGTTTTACGTAAAATATTCAAATATAGCTTCGTTAAAAACTAGTATGGCCGAAGAAATCGAAATTTATTAAAAATTAAGGGAGTTATTTGATTCCAAATTTAATGACGAAAAAAAGAAGTATAAACTTTCGGTCTCATTTTATCTAATGAAATACAATAGGTAGTACTAAATAATTACGTCCCAACTCAGTGTTGCAGTCCTTGTTAAAAAGTTAAGTTTAAATCTTTATAACTCGAAATATTTTTAAGGTTTGTTAAACAATTTTATTCCTCGTCAGACCATAAATTAAACTATGATTTATGAAATAAAAAAAATCATAAAGAAATGAAGTAATGAAAGTAAATGCAAATAATCAATACCAAATTTAAAGGAATGGTTTGAATTCGTCATCAATCTATAGATCAATGAAGCCTTTATACTAATAATAAAGTGCATATTTTTAAAACCTGTAATAACTTGATGAGATAAAACAATAAATGAACAGAACAGTAGGTCTACAAATTCGATAATTAGTTTGTCAGTTGTTTTTTTTCCTAGCAACGTATCAACCGAAACACGGAGTTTAATTGCGAAGATTGTTTTCTTTTTATTCCGCTGAGAACTGTTTTACATTCACTTATTGTTGTTTGAAAAAGCATTTAAATGGGAATCTAAATCATAATAATTGTCTCATTTTTATATGAATTAAAATTAATAACAGCGTATATTTTCTTCGCATATAATAAATGTATCAAGTACTCCACGCAAGGAGTTTTATTCACATTATATGCTCATAAATATTATTTTCTATGTAATATTTTAAAAGTAGCATCGTAACCCAATGATGAAGTAATTTTATTAATACATAAATTGCATTTGTTGATGAATAAGTCATGGCCAAATAATTTTCAAATATTAAAGCATGGCCCAAAATACTGTACGTATGCTGCTCAATGAAGGAATTACCTGTCAGAACCTCAATATGATTTCCGCCCCGGTCGCTTAGAGAAAATTAATTTGCCCATTTTCCTCCACTGCGTCACAAAGGAAAAGGAACTCAGTCACAGGCTCAAGATGACTTACTTAGTATTTGGTTGTTCCTTTAGTCGAATAGACATCAATGTAACCCTTGATAAACTAAGCATGATTGATTTCGCGCGTACGGTGCTCATTCAGGAATCACGTCCCTCCTAATGATCAGTAATATCAGGATGAACACTTTGTGCTTTTCGAAGATGATCCGAAGATTATGAATCATTATCCTTTATCGATCATTCGAACGTTGAATATTTCGTAGCTTAACGTTTTTTTGAAACTAAGATTCGTAATATGTTTTAAGATATTCATCTTCAGGCCTATCAGTTTAAATATTGAATGAGCGAGTATTTTCTTACTTATTATTCATATATTGACGTTTTGGTAAATTAGGATACAGTCAATTAACACAATGTGAGCAATCATTCGTCAAAAAATATCAAAAAATCGTTTAATACTTTTGATAAAAAAAAATATATTGAATATATTTGGCGTTAATTTTGTAGAACTTCATTATTCATAACTACATGAAACTACGTGATGTAGTATTACCTAGGTCGTGGTAAAGAACTTAAAGAAAGTAGTAAACCTAGGTCGTGGTAAAGAACCTAAAGAAAGTAGAAATAATACTACATCACGTAGTTTCATTTAATTGTGAAAAATATATATATATATACAAACATTTATTTAACGGAACTACTCCATAAAGAATTATTCATTTTTATATTTACAATTATTTACAAGTTCGACCATTACCTTTCCTGAATTAGAGATGCGGTATGTTATTTTTAAATCACTGGATGACATAAATAATATTTTGTATATATGGGTCTATATAAACCAAGGTAAAATGAAACAAAACGAAATTAAACAATTTTCAATTACTATTATTGAAATAAAATTAAAAATTAAACAAGAACTAACTTAAACAAAATGTGCATGGCTCAAAGTATAATGAACTAAAGTGAAAAATCAAATGAACTAATTTTACTGCCTCGAATGTTAAAGACATTTTAATTTCACAAAATTATTTACTGAAATAAAATATTAGAGGATAATATTGTCAAAGTCCAAATATTTAATCGTTTCTTAAGACAAATTTATCGTACTAGTTTTACATGAAAACTTTCTATACATACCCACACACACACACAAATACACACATATATATATATATATACATATATATATATATATATATATATATATATATATATATATATACCCAAGATTTCTGTCGTTTAAATTGATTGAAAATATTTTATTCAAACAAAACTAACTTTGCACAATATCTAATGATGACAGAATTATAACGTAAGAGATATAAATAACATAATATCGATTGAAATGAATATGTTATATTATTGCGATTTACATGTTAAAATATTATATTACGGTATTGTCAAGCAGCACCCTTACTATGACCATCATTCGTAAGGGCGCTACTTGACAATACCGACAATACCTGAGTAAAGAGAGAGCGAGACAACACGCTACTTTTCGTCTTGCCCTTCGTTTCATATTTACTGAACATCACCGAATTACACCGAAATTTACCGAAAGATGAATAATAATCTGTTATTAGAACATAAAAATTCATATCTGTTATGTAATTCATACCTATTACCGATTGAAATGAACGGATTACGTTATTGAGAACATTACGCTTGGTGACATGTTAAAATATTATGTTGCTTTCTTGTCAAGTAGCGGACGTCACGCGTCGTTTGATTCGTTGTCGTTTGAATAGCGCGTTCCTTGTTTTAATTTAATTCATTGTTTTATATATTATCTGTTTTATACTTTATTCTTTTCTTTCGTATTGACGGAACATTACCGAACGACACAGAATATTTACCGAATGATTATAAACTATGACAAAGTTATTTGAATTTTCCTTATGTTATATTCATTCAATTTTCTCTGTTGATCGCTAACATAACTGCAATCTCTAAACATTATTGTTTTATCTTGTTTAAATTATCGAATTAGGAAAATATTATGTGATTCAAAATGTAATATTTCACTGTATTGGCTATTGCCTGGCTTTCTTTTAACATGAATTAATCAATTGTAGATTAAAATCCGTTCTCAAAAAAATACTTATATTCTATCAAAAACCGCATTAAAATTGAATTAACGGTTCTCCAGCTACAAACAGACAGATATAAGTATTTAATATAAGTAGCAATTTTAATACAACATGCGTATTATGTGTATTTTGTAAACACATACAGAAAAAAAATTAAGTTCATGGAACATATCGTTTAAAAACGTATTGAACAAAAGTTATTCACAATAATGTTCAATAACATGTTATTTTTTAACAGGTATGATATTATGTTATTGAATAATGATGTTATTCATTACAACAGGTATGAGGAAATAACAGTTATTTCCATCTCTAACAGTAGCTAAGTACACAACATGACAGTTCGCATCTGTAACTCTACTAAAACGATACCTAATGTTAAATTTAGTAACTTATATTTTTTTATTTCACTTAGTCACAGGTAAATATGCAAACACCCAAGTACAAATATAAATTTTAATCCAATGCTTCTACTAAATATATAACAAAAAAACTTCACTTTTCCTGCTTTAAATAAAACAAAACTTTTAAGTAAATTACATACAGACAACATTACATCTCTTACATGTTCAAATTTAAGAGTTGGTAGGGTCTCAGTAAAAATATCAGCCAGTTGTCAGAACTTTGCACATACTTAATATCAATTAACTTTTGCTGTAATTTCTCTCTAATAAAATTGAATTTAACACAAAATGTTTGATTCTCTTGTAGCATACTGAATTATTTATTACCATTGACAGCTTCACATCTAGCCACAAATTCAGCCTCAACTTTTGATAAGGCAATACAAAATTAGTTTTGACTAGCCAAAGATATAGGACCACCATTATAATCTGCCAATATAAAAATATAACCAGTGGTTGATTTTCTTGTATCCAAATCCCCAGCAAAATCTGAGTCTGAATATCCAATTCAATGACATACAGATACATAAATCTTTAGTTTTAATAAGGTAAAGAATTATTCTCTTAAGATGAGTAACATGATATAAACTTGGCTTATTAACAAACCTACTCAATAGACTGACACCATATGAAGAATCTGGCCTAGTTGCTGTAGATAAAACAATACTGATCCTGTGTCTTCCCTGTAAGGAAAATTAATCTGCTTATTATAAACATTCTTATTTATTTGAACATTTACATCAATACGTGTATTACAGGGGTGCGCTGTACTCATATTAAATTTACTTGTTAGCTGTTCAATATATTGTCTATGATACACACAGAATAATCAGCTTTTAAAATTTGTAATCCAACAAATTAATTTAAATTTAACTCTTTAATATTAAATGATGCTGACTGAAGAATGACTTACAATTTCATCTAACACCATGCTTTCACTATATGTGGGATTTCTATAAAATATCCTCTTCTAATTCTCCATATAAGAAGGCTGTTTTTACATCTAACTGCCTTTTTCTGATAACCGTATCTCTATTAACTCATACCTTGTGGTAGGTGAACATATTTCATTATAATCTATTCTTTCAATTTTTGTTAACCCACGGGCACAAAGTCGAGTCTGTCTCCTTTACTATCCTAGTTTTTTTAAATATTAAAAACCCATTTTGAATTTTTAATATTAAAACGCATATTGTTCTCCGATTTTTCTGGTCAACAAAACTCCAAATATTGTTAGTACGATGAGCCGTTCTTCATTTATAGCTTCCAGCCATAACTTATATTTTTCACTGTTGATTACTTCATTATGAGTCACAGAAACTTTTAACCCCATTAAATTTGTCTCAAAAAATTGAATTCATCGTGGTCGTAAAGTGATATTTGAACTACCTATGTCTGTAAGTTCTTGCGAAGGTTTATAAGTCTCATTATTTTCATTGATCATGCTGTCGTCGCTTTCACGGTCCTGATAACTCGTATTCCTCTCAATGTTATCTGTCTCTTCTTCAGCTTCTTGAGCTTCTTCATCATCTTCATCATAGATGAAAACCTGAGCTTCTCTCCTTCTTAATTCAAGAATTTTATTTTAATTGAAAATAACATTTTTCGATACTGTTATTCTTTTCATGTGCAGATCATATACTTTATAGTTAGTATTATCATAGCCAACTAATATGATCTTACGACTTTCACAACCAAGCTTCCTTCTCAGCCAATCTGGCACATGGGAATGACCTTCGCTTTAAACACTCCGACATGATCTAAACTAGGTTTTACACCACTCCACATATTCATAGGTGTAATATTTGATATCTGGCTAGAAAATGTCCGATTTAGTAAATAAACAGCACAATTAACTGTTTCGGCCCATAGATTGAGTGAAAAACTATGATCGCAAAGCATGGCTCGATCACTTTCCACTATTGTCCTGATTTCTCTTTCAGCTCGCAAAAAGTAGTAAGTTCATGTGAACTCTGAACTATTGAACTGTCCACTATTGTCCTGAATCATCTTTCAACCCGCAAGAGTTTTTAAGAGGCTGTAAGTGCATGAGAAATACCCTCACTTTCTAGATAATCTTTGAAGTCTTTGCTCGCATATTCTCTCCCTTTATTAATATGTAATATGCGTACACCATGTGAAAAATAATTTTTAATCCTTGCATTATGTTTCTTAAAATAGTTTAACAGATCACATTTTTTTTACAAAGTACATATATCCGAAACTTGTAGCAGCGTCTGTAAACAACATAAAGTATTTCATACCTTGTACTGATGACGCATTGAATGGCCTACAAACATCACTGTAAATAACATCACCCGGTTGCAGTGGTCCCCTGTGTGATTTGTGGAATGGTTGACGAGCATGCTTGACATAACCACAGTCCTCACGTACAAACTTGTCACAGTCCGATAATTCCACACCAGTAATCACGTTGTTTTTGCACATTTTCTATATTTCTTTGATATTCAAGTGTCCCAAACGTTCATTTCACGTTTTCAGATTCAATTTTTGTACTACATTACATACTGGATTTTGAATTGTTTTCACTTTTAACTTGTATAAATTATTGCTTTGTAAAGTTATAAATTAAAGCATCAGTTTGTTTCTTATATGTTATAGCCTTGTCTTGTCACTATACCTTCTGAATATAAGTTTCTTCTTATTTAGGTATATAAAGAATATTATTCAAAATACTTATCTTCCACTGTCTATTGACACACTTGTTAATTAAAAATTTCCTTGGCCAACCACTTTTAGGGCTTCTTGGTTTCTTAATTTCAATGGAGATCCCGTATACTCGTACAATTCTGCAAAATTTTCACGTTTGTAAGAACGTGAGTTGTGGCACTCCTATTTAATATGATGGATATTACTTTCATGCATAATAGTTATAAGTTGGATATAAAAAGTAGAATGTAACAAAATTATTGTTAAAATAATAGTCTTTCTCGAATTATAGACGTACAAACGCCAACATTGTTCAAAATGCAATTATTAAATTAATTTTCACAATTCCTAATATAGTGTCAATAAATAAATATTGCATATAACCAAATATTGCAAACGGGACAGCCCTTTACTTTTTTACTATATGTAAGTTGAAAGATAGAATTTGCTGTTAACCTGATATATTGACATATCACCAATATGTTTACAGAAATTTCAATACAACATGATTTCTCTGTTACATAAAGCAACGTCATATATAAATACAATTTCAAACCGTTAAAAGACTGCAGTCACTATGGGATAAGCGTGAGGGATACATTTGACGTTAATCAAGAATTTTGTTTACTGAAGCTACACCGCAGACGTTAAAGACCCTCCGCAGATAGGTCTGCACTTAAGACTTCCATAGCGTGTCCATCTGAAGCAGACTTGTTCTACCAATATATTTATTTTAGGTACCAATACCACGGGAAATTGATCTAATGTGGATGGTTAGTTTATAACCATTAGTTCAATACGTTCTATAACCACAATCCACTGTAGTTGTTTACAGCAAATATATGTTTAAGTTTCTTTAGTTTTTATCAACTGAAAAAATTATGCCTTTCTCAGAAAAATTTTCAGGAATATTATTTAAATATGTCACCAAATGTCTTGTTGTTCCTACCACTTATTGGTGACAATAGTCTAAAAAATCTTTCTGAAGATAATTTTTTTTAATTTTAAAAAGTTGTGCCACAACATTTAATTCATATTCATTTTAATTCGCAGTTCAACAGTGGGTAGATTTATATTTCCCGTCGCTGGTATCGAATTAAATAAAAAGCAAAATTAAAAGTTTAGCAAATCCCGCGACGGATGTAGTCGCTGTAAGTAAAAATGATTAAATATTTTTTTCGCAAGGCTGTCATTGCCATTTCTGTTCCCAATATCAATTACATTGTATCAGTATAGAAAAGCTATTTGCGCACCAAAGAGTATTCAGTTAGCCTCAAACTGATAAAACTGAAAAATGTTGGGAATACAAGGTAGCCCCGATGGATTTTCAAGGGTTTGTAATTATATTAATAAGTTCTTACTTTATTTTAGACGGGGAGGTTTTCAAAAAAATTATTTAATAATTTTTCAATTACGACTTCATCCGTCGCCGGATCTGTCATGGGATTAAACAACATTTTAGTTTTGTAGTTGCAATATATCACTAAACTAACTAAGCTCATGTTTAACTATGCTTCTAAAAAAACCTTCGTCAAATGGTAAGCTTATGTGGCTCTCGATTTTTAGGCGGCGTAGTAATAATTGATCTAAATCAAAGAAAACTCTTCAACAATCCACACAATAGCATATCATTTGAAGAATTAAAGAGCTTGAAAAACATATTACGTGGATCACAAATTGACGAAGACGAAGAAAGGCCATAAAGTAGATAACCTAGATTAATCATAAAGGTTTATTGCAGCGCCCTCTGACGAGTTTATAACATAACACCTGACTAATAACCTTCGCCGTTAAGTTCACAAAGTTTTTCACGACTTTATACCGAAAATAAAAAAATTATTAAATCCGTCACACGGTTTGGAGAAAAATGGGAATATTCGTTTGCAATACAATGTTGCAGCGCCCCTGGCAAGCTAAGACAATAACACCTATCTAAGAACCATCGCCGATTAATCCCAAATATTTTGCAGAAAATCGTGTTTAAATTGGTCAAACCATTTTGGAGATAAATGGGAACATTCGTTTGCAACAAAATGTTGCAGCGCCCCCTGGTGAGCTAACATCCTAACATCTATTTGAAAACAACCGCCGATTAGTCCCGAATATTTTGCAGAACACCGTATCTAAATCGGTCAAACCGTTTGGACATTCGTTTGCACAAAATATTTACTACGGCTCCCTCTGATGAGTAATAACTTTAACAACTATCTAGGAACCATTGCTAATAAATCTCAAATATTTTACAGAAAACCATATCTAAATCAGTCAAATCGTTTTGAAAATAAATGGGAACATTGGATTACACACACAAACTAACAATCTCTCACCCTAAACGCATATACCTCCTCCGTTCCGTCGTGGGTACATACGTGAAGAAAATCATTTTCTGCAATAAGTAAGATTGGAAATCCAACTTAATTTCACCACTGTGCACCGAACATCAAATACTGTCTGTATGTAAAACAATATTTTAAACATATTTCATTAATTTTGCATGTCCTAAATTTTAGGTTTGTAGGAGTATTTGAAACCTTTGAAATTTTAATCGCAAAATAAAAGTACGTGATTCTTAATACATTAAAGTGATGCTATTGCAACTGGTCTATTTTAGGTCCACGCTAATTTAAAAAATTGCTCTACCCTTTCCTGGAGTTTGTCTACGCTATTAGTTTCCGCTGCGCGCGAACATAATTTAATTTATACGCTTCCGGAGCGCTAGTCAGAGAAGGTCGAAGTTAATTTTTAACTCGATTTTTTAGTTTTAGCAGGAAACATTTTATAGCAATATGAGAACCATATATAACATTCCGAAAAGCTTGTATTCATTATTTCTGAAAATTGTCCATTATTTGATTTAGCATAAAGAACTTACTAGATATTAAACCCACCCGATTGAAAATAATATTTACTGTGGTTGTTAAGTCGCATTAAAATATTTTATAAACTGCAGTGAAAAAGATTGGTAGTATATATATTTTGTATAAAAGAAGAAAACAAACAATTCGGGAATTAGCAATAAAGAAAGAACAGAGAACAATATATAATTATTTGATATAATTATTTACTTTATTTTGAAGTAATCAAAATCAATTGTTAGTAGGAAATAAAAATAATAATTAGAATATAATGGAGTATATAAGAACGTCGTAAAAATATTGGTATAATTTCAGCTGATGCCCCATGTTTTAGGATGTCATATTGAAACATAATAAAAATATATTATATATATATATATATATATATATATATATATATATATATATAATGCAAATGAACTAAAATTAGTTATCAATAGTGTAACCACTTGCATGTCCCTTTTTCTAACTGTGCTGAATTAATCTGGGGCTATAAAGATATAAAGCAAGGAGCCCCGACCTAATATTCTTTCGAATTCTTTGCTTTGCTTACGCTTTTTCTCTAACATTTGCAAATAATGAGGAAAGCGCGTTGAATATTTTTTCGTACAGTGAATCGGAATCACATTAATCTATAATTTTTGTCTAAATATATGGTTATAACACCTCAATTGATAATTTGATCTTACCTTATACTGTCATACAAAGTTATACGTTCAACTTTATAAGACACATTCACACCATTGACTATAATTAAAAGGTAAGACGACAAATAAGATTTCGTACATATTTTTTAAATTAAGTGAAATCATTTGAGGCATGTTGCTCCTAATTTCTATAGTGGTTTTGCCTTGTTTTTATTTTCCTATTAAGAGCAAGTCATGAAATGTTAAAGCTTTATTCCCATTAATTTGATGCTATACTCAATATGTTAGTTTTTAAACATGTATCAGTCCCTTAATGCCACTTTGACTTTATAAAATATATGAAACTCGAAATAAAATTTATTTATGAAAATTGGAGGTCCAGAAACTTTACATAGTAATGAATTATATTATAAATATTTATATAATCCCGATTTTTATAATTATAACCTTCAAATATACCTCATTCCTTAGCTTCACACGACATAGGCGGCATTAGCAATTGAGACCTAGCAAACTTGGCGAGTTTAGTTAATAAGAACTCACTTATCCGTTTATCGTATTTGTCTTATTTTAATGTACATTTATTCAAAGCTTATTTGAGATACACTGTTTTGAGCTCTCAAAATTATTAAGAATAAGATTCCGAAAAAAGAAGAAAGGTTTAAATCTTTCGCTTGTGTTTCTGTCCGTAATACATTTTATTGACCGCTACGTGTTTGACGCGAATTTAGAAAAAGTTCCTCAATTTATCAACAAGTTAATCGACTTCCGCTAATAACGTGAAATGCGAGCGTAGTAGTATGACTCAATGAGCATAGTTTTCGTTATTTCAGCTGTTATTCTAATAATTGGCTAAAAATAAAGTACGTTTTAGTTATTGTTTTATTAATTTTAAGTAAGAGACGAAGTCAACAAAGGTTTATCTTTATCCTTTTATGTTCGTTATTATTTAATTGAATAAATAATTTTTCGTAAAATGATTTGACGACTATTTTCCATGCAAAAGATGAAAATACAATTTGTAAAACTTTTCAAATAATTTAATAATTTGTCAATTTTTTTTATAAACTTATAGTTATGACAATTAATGATAAATGTATTGCTATCGCAAAGAGAATATTGACCGCCGCCAATATGACGTCGAGTAACGGCGATCGCACCCCGCTCCTTTGGGGAGACGCGAAATCAGTCTAATTTATGTGACTTTAAACTATAAATGGACTTATTTTTTAAAGTTTAAATATCTTAGAATTATAGTTTTATGGTCTATAATTATAATTACATTGCTAGATGTAGGTTTTGTACTAATTGAACCATATTAAAATGCAAATATGTTTCGATTATTATAAAAAAGTTAATGACAATTAAACATTTAAAACTAAACTGATTGTTTAAACATTCCATTAAATTTTAATGTATGTCTGCGCTTATATTAAATTTTACACCCACGACAATGGAAAAAATGCTACAATAATTAAGATAATGGAACTGAGCATTTAATTATTGGTATCCTGATATTATTTGACTAACTTGTTGGCAATTCTTGGTATAATTTAGTTTAGAACATTATATTGTAAAATGCTTATTATTCTAATCATAAATAAGGAAATTTACAAGATAAATTTATTCTCTATGCATAAAAAATGGATATTAAAGAGTAGAACTCCCAAAATTAAAACAATTTTTATAATACTTTTTAAAAAGACAATTATTTAGTAGAACCATGGAATTATTAAGTGAAAAATCACGATGATAACAGTTGATTAATTAAATAGGTCTCGCAGTAATTTTACTTACATGTGGGTTGACATTAAATTTAAATAACACAGAATCTCTTCAGGATTAAATTATAATTGCTTATGAGAATTTTTCGTGATCAGGAATAGAAAAATGTGGTCACATGAATTCGAATTTACTCCATTAAAATAGTTTCAAAATACAGACAAAAACAAACTGCATTCATAACAAATCTGTTTCTTAATAATTTGGTTAATTATTTCTGTCGTTTATATTGAAGGAGCAGTTGTTAAATTACATTTTTATAAAAAATCATAATCAAAGGCTCTAAGCTACAATGTAACTAAATACTGAGATTGTTTTAGAAAAACTCGTAAAATTAAAATAGAAAATAAATAGTATCTATTAGGTTCCATTCTAATTTTTACTACTATGTTGTTAGTAAGTATCCGAGGTGAATGTGTCTTGTCACTTAAACTTTGTAAACATATAAGATATATTTTCATAAAGGATATTTTTTTCTTGACATATTATAAAAATATAACATAAAAACGAACAACAGCACTGCCATTTTAACTTCTATGTCTACCAAACTTATTGTTATACAATAGGTATATTTAACATGGTTCAGTAGTTTTGACGTAAAATTTCATATTACAATAAGTAGATCTCGAGTACTAAATGATACTATTGATAGTACGTTTCTAAATAATTTAACATTTCACCCCTTTAACTTTGAAACCATATCAAATACTTTATCAGCAAAGCTAAATTAAATAAAATCTATCCATAATTCACAAAAACAATTGATACATCCATGATCACAATAAATACAGCAACCATTGCATTTTGATGAAATTAGTTCGTTGCAAGCCATATATTTCTGATATGTATTTGAATTTATAGTAAGCGTTGTGGCTGTTACATTGCAAAGTACGAGTGATAATAATTTTTAAGTCTTTTGAACTTCTGATTTGGATATATTCTTTTGCTTCAGGCAATGGTTGGTGCTTCTTTTAATAAGTTAGCCGTTTTTCTGTGACCATACCCTTCCCCTTTCTTTTCCAGTCTTCAAATAAATATTTATATGAACCTGGCCTTTTGCTGAGTAATAAATGAAATTTAGCACCTTAAATTTTTCACAGTTTTTATCGTGTATTGATTGAATTTGTTTTGCAACTAATAAACGAGACCAACAGATAGATGTAAAAATAGTTTGATGAGTCATATTCTTTTGAAAATGTTTTTATTGATGAACCGATTCTATTGAAATAAAATAATGTTTTACCAACCTATCCTATATTTTTATACTATTCTCTGCGATGATTTCCTATTTTTAACTATAACTAACTAATAAAAAATATAACTTTCCCATCCCTCTTCGTAGATTCTGCAGTTATTTATACTCAAACTACAGTTTTATGAAGTATATCCAAGTTAAATAGTAAGATAATAAAAAAAATATGCATCGTTTACAGTTTAGTATTACATACCAGGAATACGAGACACATTGATAATATAGATACTTTCTTGTTTCTTCTCGTCATCTTATCTAATACATCTCGCTCTCTCCCTTCCACAGCTCCGCGAGTACGAAGTCTCGGAAGTATTTAGTCACGAATCTGATGAGCGGCGCTACGAGGTGGTCCGACTGCAGCGGCTCGCGCACAACAGCATCGACGTACTGGACGGGAACGCCGCCCTTTCGGCCGCCGACGAGCGCGAGCGTGCGGAACAAATTGCGCCCACGGCGGCAACCGGAAGCACAGCGGGTGTCACGTAAGTCATTTTATTTTACCATGCGCATTTGTATCGTTATATAATTTGACTACGTAACAAACTTAAATTTAGGCTTAAATACAAGTATTTACATACATATCTATCCGGTTACGGGTTTACGTTTGTTTGCTCATTTGTTGCACTTATAATGATATATTTACAAAGTATCAATGCATAAAAAGACGTAATGAATATCTCTTTAATGGTTAAAATATGTATGCAATGTCTAACGTTTCTCAGCGAATGTTTATGTAATTAGTTAAAAAAGGAAATATATCAAAGTTAATAAGGGCGAAAGATGAGATTTATCTTTGCGATAAATATTTAATAATATTATGTATAACATTGAAATATTTATTAGTATCTTTAAATGTAGCAGGTCATTATTGTTCTTTAATTCGTGGTAGTGATTCATCACGTGATAACAGACAACATATATAATTGACCCTTAACAAAATCTTTAAATTCTGGCTTTTACATTCTCACCAAGCAAACAACACGTACCCTTCCACAGGTGGTCGTGGCCAGTGAACGTGTCCCGAGCTAGCACCACGGAGCCACGCTCCGCGAACGAGGTGGCTGCCGGCGACACGCGCGCCATAATGCGTGGTCTGGCGCGTCGCTACCGCCGCCGTCAGCTGCCGGCCGAGCGGCGCGCGAGGCGAAAGAAGACGAGTGAGTATCTTTGAAATGCTGATTACAATATGTGAAATTATACTATAAATTTATCAGTTTTGCATTAAAACGTTTCATAAAATAACATTTAGATTAGTCTAGGTGTTAATACAAAACCAAGAAAAGCTTGGAATATATAAAGTTTGAACAAATACGACTTACTGATTTTCATTGATGAGGTATTAATAGGTTTATTCCAACTGAGAACGAAATATTTCAATCATACATGTATCAAGTGTAAACAAATACTACTTACTGATTTCCATTGATGAGGTATTAATATGTTTATTCCAATTGAGAACGTAATATTTCAAGTATACGTATATCAAGTGTGAACAAATACGACTTACTGATTTCCATTGATGAGGTATTAATATGTTTATTCCAACTGAGAACGAAATATTTCAATCATACATGTATCAAGTGTAAACAAATACTACTTACTGATTTCCATTGATGAGATGTTAATATGTTTATTCCAATTGAGAACGAAATATTTCAATCATACATGAGAATGTAAACAAGGTAAACGAAGATAGCCTAATTCAAAATAAGTAACAATTTGGGCAAAATTAACTTGGACATTCTAAAATTGAAATAGTTCAATTATTTGTGGTAAAAAATAATGAATAAATTTATTTTAATCACGCTAAAGAAATAGTGGTAACGATGGATAGTCGAGCACGGGAAGAGAGTTTTCATCAAAGACAACGCGTAATCGAGTTTTGCTAAATACTGTTGGCTTTGTTGTTGGCTACAAAAGCGTATTAAATAACCATGTCATTTTTGAGTATAACTTTTTTTGGAATAATAGATCATTACGTCGAAACAAAAAGAGTTACGTGATGTCCTCTGTTATTTTCTTCTTATAGAGACCCTAACGCCATCTGTTTGTTCGACTAACAAATATTATTGTTCCATTGTTTATATCCATTGTTTATAAACACATATAAATATAATTATCAAATCATAGGTACTAAGTAAATATACAAAAAAAATTAAAATAATTTCGAAAATTCCATTACAGTAGATTTAACTCATAAATTATATCACTAAGCCGCCTATCGTCAAAAATTACTGGTAAAGCTTTTCTGTCTACATTTGCAATTATGCAATTATTACCCCAGAAATTAACGAAACACCCGCCCAGATATATCGTATTAACAAATATTGTATTGGGTCATGTATAAAGCATAAAACGGAAATGTTCAAAGGTTATTTTATAATAATGAAAAATTCATGTATTTGTTTACACAAAAAAGTGTAATATCATTATACTACGTCAAAATGAGAATAGAATAGTTATAGTAAAAATTAAATTACAAAGAGAAAAGAGTACCTGAAGCATTAACGATAAATCAGAATAAACAATTATTTGTAAGGCATTTTTTATGACTCAATATTTCGAAAGATTTAGGAAGTTATGTAATTGAATATATTTGGAGTTAATTTTATAGAAATTCACGATTAAATAAAACTACGCTATCTAGTATTATTCCTAATTTATTTTAATTCTTTACCACGACCTAGGTTTCGTTGTATTAAACATTTTCAGATGGGTAATTAGCAAGATTAGAAGTTTATAATGTTTCGAGAAAATTAAATTGAAGCAAATTTTAATTAGTAAAAAAATTATCCTTTCTTCAAATTTTGAAATACTAAAATCTAATGAGTATTTTTCAACCAACACAATCATCATAACAATCTCTATTTTATGCGGATAGTTATTTTTGGTTTTACGAGTGATGTAACCTACCAAAACGTGTACGTAAATGAATCCCAAAAATATTTCCGACTCAATGACAACAGTTAATATAAATTATGCACTGTCTGCCTTTTGCAGAGAGCCCTCTCGACTGTCGAGTGTCTCCATGGGGCGCGTGGTCAGCCTGCTCGTGTGGTGGAGCGCGCGTGGGCGAATCGCGTCGCGAACGACGCGTACTGAGACGCGCGCGCGCCTCCGGTCGCCCCTGCCCGCCACTCCGGCAGACGCGATGGTGTGCCGCCTGTCCAGCCGACAACTATACGGTAGAGCGCAGTGACAACCTTTTGTGAAGTTCGAACAGCCACCTGTAAGGGATACCCCAAGTCCGACCAAGGTGCAAACTTGCGTGTACCTCGTCGCTCGATGCTTAAGAATCTTTCGTTAAGTCTCTATTAAATAACGCTAGAAACTTGTATATCGTATTCAGAACATACAACTACATGCTTAATAATATCTTGAGGTACTCAAAGACCGATCGCGATGGCTTGAACAACGCGGCAGTTCGACGTTGTCGGTCGCAAAACAGGTAGAGCGGATGCTTTAGTTTAGATTTTTACACCTGAAAATTAAGCTTCCACAATCATTGAAAAATATACCTCAATATTCTCCCTCAGCATATGGGTTTGTAACAAAATATATTATCATTACACCCACTAATAACCTGATATATCCAAGGCTCAATGAAAAGCACCATAACAGACTAATATCTGTACATCTGACAACTAGACGTCAGAGCACACAACTAATCCTTATTGACCATTTTAATTTGTTACCCCAAAATCCTACCTTCGTTTTTTTTCAAATACTTGTTAATTTTCATAATAATCGTACTGTATTATAATAGATAACTTTCGTATTCGACACTCGATTTGTCTTAACGAAAACATTTCGTGATTGGCTTGTTGATCGGAAACAACACCGACACCCTTCAGTGCAATCAACTGGAAAAAAGCCATTATTAAATTAGATTTCATGAGCGACACACCTATTATTTGTGACCATAAGGTAGCCTCAACAAAACATACTAGAGGTGTACGCTAAAAATTGTATATTGGAATGAAACAAATGTTACGAAGTGTTGAATTTGGTTATAATACTAGTTATCTGCGTATTTTTCTATGATTCATAAAGTATTTGGTTTAAATGAATAGCATCATCTCTCGGGGATGACATGTGATGCCAAGGGAATAAATAAATCGAACAACTTTAAACCAAGTTTTGTTTTTGTACCACTAACCCCCTCCCTTCCACCGTGATCTTTAATAGACCTCAATGCCCAATGCATAAAAATCGTTCATTCATCATCTTTAAATTATGTTAGAAACCTGTACATTATATTCACAAAATATAAATTCCCACGAAATATCCCACAAACATTGTAGAAATCAGAAACTATACTGAACCTTTAGTAGTTTTACCGTAACTTAAATATCTATTTACTTTTTAATTTACGATCAATTAAATTTTTTTTTTTCAATACGTGGCTAATGCAATATTATAAACAACTGAAATAATCAACTCTGTAGGAAATTCATAAATCGAACAACATAATGTAACATATTTCCTTTAATTCAAAAGGAGTAAACTTAATTTTTCAGGACATTTACTTCATATAGAGTGAATAAGTTTTAAATGGAGTTTTCCAAAACCTAATTTAAATGCATATCAATATTCGAAATAAATGAATGCACTTAAATATTTCTTTGAAAAATAATTTTTAATATGTGTCAACTTAAACTCAAGAGGGGATCATCACATATTCTTTCGCTAAAAAAAGCATTTGACGAAATGGTTTTCTAACGAAATACCCAATATTATCACTAAAGGCACGGGTAAGGAAAATATACTGCTGTGGAAAATATATATCTTACATCTTTGCTTACTTTTAAATTAGAGTGATTTACCAGTTACCTGTGACATCAAGGTTGTCTTTAAATTAGTACCAAACCTTGAAAGGTTTTTATTAAATCAAAAGCTACCGTTTGTTCGAATTTAGCAATTAAGCACAAAAGGAATGTGTTACAGTCAACTACTGATATGTTTATTAAATATATTTTCAAATAATATTTTTCGGCATGTACCAATAGCATCCCAGATAAAATTAAAACAAACTAAGCCGTCCTACAGAAATATGATGCATGACGTCCTTTTTTCATTTCTGCAACACAAAGTTCCATCGTCGGCATAAGGTTCTATCAAATTAAAAAGACACATATTTTTTCTAAAATAATTAAATAATAATATTAAAAGACATCTTAGGACAAATACTTTTAATGTAAATTAAAGTAATTCCGATATAGATGTTACAATTTTCAAAAATACACCAGAGCTCACACGAAACAAAGGAAGTTATAGTGAATAAATGATGATAGAGAGATAGAAATAGAGAATGGTTTTAATTATTGGGTAAACGTATTTTTATGGTTTGTCCTGTCATATTTGGAAAGATAATTAGAATGTTGTGTCACTCATTATCTTTATTTTTCATCACCGGCAAGAAATGCAACCACAGATGTATAATTATAGAGTACATAGGTAAGTTTTCTTGGCAGGAAACTAACTTAAGAATTGTGAATCCAATTATTTTTAATCTTCAAACTCTTATTGTTTAGTGCGAAATGATGTTAATAAATATGCGCACTAGACTTTGAATTAATTAATTACAGAAGAGATAACATAAATTTAGGTTAATAGTGAAATAAATATAAATCTTTCTTTTAACAAACCTCCACACTTATGTGAAAAAATACTGAATGAATATTTTTATGTATGTATTTATGAATGTCAACCTACTTAGTTGTATCATATGAACTAGTTTGTAAATCAGTGTAAGTAAGTATATATTTCTATGTAGTTAGTTGTATGTGTAAAAAGATTAATTATCTTAAACCTAATACAATATGACAACAAGGCTTTGATGAAAGAGAGCGTTTGAACTCTTTGTTGTATATCAACAAAAGAAAAAGATGTTTTTTTCAACCGTTTAAATGGAACGTTGTCTATGATGCTATCAAGTAAATAGTGACTGATACATGTTTCAAGAACAACCGTCATCGGTTCTGTTCAAGTTTTTTTTATATTATAGTACATGGAGTCGTTTATCTATTTCATAATAATTACCTGTGTGCTGGAATATAAAATTTCATATTTGAAGACTTTAACTATTTGGAACTGTTTTAAATTCTTTTATTATTCATAATTAATTGACTCTAAAAAGTAATGTAAAGAATAAACTGTTTAAAATTATTAACGAAGCGATAATAAACTGAAATGAAACACTGATGTGAAATTATAATCAAGTATTTGATATTAAAGTAAGAGACATCGTTCCAAATTAAACAGCTTCACAGAAATTCTATAGTTTCATTTCTCTTATAAATTACTGAATCTTGTAAATAGGTGACATTTTCAAAATTAAATATAAGTAGCCTCTAAGTTGATTGTCGTCGTTTTCACATAAGTTAATTGCATCCGCTTTTGCAAACGATTCTTGAAGACGATCTTTGAAATAGCTTTTCACCAAGGTTGCCCAAATATTTTAACCACATTATGTTTATGTTCATTTATATATCGGTCACTTCGTTACAGATATTTCTCCGATGATGTACAATATTTTTCTAATTATCTTTTAAATATGTCGTATTGTTAACTTATTACTTTAACAGAGTAACGACTTAGTATCCCGTTTGCAGTCGTTGTTTAATTTAATTTATGTAAGAAAAACATAAATTTTGAATTGATAAAACAAATAATATACAGAAAACTTTCCATGTTTCACAAGGGAAATCTCTCTCTTTATAGGACGAGAGTAACAAATGAAGCTGGAGGCTTCATAAAAGTGATTTTGAATGTAATAGTTTTTACTCTCATACAATTAATTAAATAATTCATTTTAAAAACAAATGTGTGTTGCAATAATAAAGTTTCTATCTTTTATTTAAGACATCAACAATTTGAAGTAGATGAATGTACCCAAGATGTCAAATTTCTATTTTATTCAAAGGTATGTTTCAGACATCGTTTGTAAAGCCAGTTATTCTCTCCGTCTGTTGAGGCTCAGTTGATTAGTCGATATTTGTCAATTGTATTGTTACATTGTAAGAATATAACTAACTAGTGTAAAGCCTACCGATTTCAATGTTGTTACTCTTGACTAGTACAAATTGGTGTGTGTCTTATAAAAAGCAGATTACTGTCTATTCTGTTCATTAATTTTATTAAACATACATGTACGAATATATTTATCAAATTTATTAAGCTATGAATGTTTATCTGTCTTCAAAGCAAAAGAAATTGAGGATAATTTTCTAAAGATTGGTATCGCTTATTTCTAATTTATTTATTTCATTTTTATATTGTACCACCCCCCCCCCCCCACTATTATCGGGTGAATAATAAGGATAAATATAAATATGGTACTATACATTTAAATTTATTATTGTTTTTGTTTATTTTCTCGTTGTTTTCTAACATATATATTCATATTGATATCTCCGTTTAAGTTAATCCTTTTATTCGCAGAATCTATTCTATGTTGTTTTGAATTTATATTTTACAGTGTACATTTTCTCTGTAAAGTAAATGACTCGAAAGATTGTTTCAATTAGATTTTTGGGGATATTATTGAATTCTAATTTATTAGAGTTCTATATGAATGCCTCTAAAGATACAAGATACCCTATAAGTATAACTGAAATATAATACTGTGTAGTCTCTAGTTGCTTCACGTTACAAAATTATTTACAAAGTCTTACTATAATATTTATAAGAAAACTGTTTGAATGTTGGCTATCTTTGCACATTGATACTATTGTTGTCATTGTTGGAATAATTATTTATTTTATTGAAAAACAACATACAGAGCTCAAACGCACAAAAGCGCATTGCAATTAAATGAGTTACCATCAATGCAAGAAAATTAACAATTATATGCATCACTTGAATTATTTTCATAAAATAAATCTGTTAATACATAGAATTAATTATTCAAATTAATGTTCCTTAGAATAACGTGAGACTAAGCCATTCACAATTTTGCTTTGAGGACAAATAGCAATTTGTAGCCACTTTTATTTAGATATGTTTTTTCTCATTTCATGTAACTGACAATTATATAATGTTCATCGTTTTAATCATTGTTCAAAGATTTTAAATAAATTCTTGAAGCCTTTCTTTTAATAAAGTTATTGTGACATTTTTTGTTTAAAGTTTGTAACATTGAACGGCAATATCACAAAAATTGAGAAATAAATTTAGAAAGATTTTTCAATATTACTCATATAGTAGAAAACTTCTCGGACAAGGACGATACTTTGTTGTAATGTATTTATTTCTTGGCAATGTATTTTTTTAAGGTTTTTCTATGTAATCATTTAAAAATAAATATCGCACATTTAATTGTATTATAAATTATTTAGCAGTTACCATATTTATGACACTAACTGAGGAATAAATTAAATTAAAATTTAATAATTATTTACTTTTTTAAAACATAATTTAAATATATGTAAATATCAGTTTTACTTTCATTTGAATTTACCGACTTTTAAGTAAATTGCAATCCATTCCGAGGTAAACAGGAGTCAATATTACGAGCAGAAAGACTAAAAACTATTCGTATATGGACGGTATTGCATTTTTTTATTATAAATAGTATTTAGAATCGTTTATAATAGATTCTGAAACGTTGCAAATCTTTAAAAATTAATGTACCCTATCGACCAGCGATAACGTATAAAACCTCCAGTAAAAGCGATCCATACTCTTTGATTAAAATTATTTAAGTACTAAACATATTGATATCCATACAAAATTTTAGTACAAATAAAAGTTTTTTTCTTATCAGAAAATTACGGGGCGAGTTTTAATACTACTCTATGAACATTATGACAAAACTTGACAATTGACTTTCTTCTTTCTTTTATTCTGTGGCGATTATTCTTTCCAGAGAGAACTTTTGCCAGTGTCAAGTTAAGAACAATTGACTTGTTCAGTAACATTGAAATAATGAAATCCAATATATTTCTAAGTAATAATGTTACAAAACTTTTTATGTTGCTGGCAAATAAGATTTGTTTAAAAATAATACAATTAAATCTTTACAGAATTACCGTCCACAAAGTTTATTTCAATTGGAATGGAAAAGAGCAATGCACCAGCTAGTATACTTTCTAAATAGACATGTATCCGTGTATACATGTGTTTTCTTTTAACATGACAACAAATGTCAAAACAACAGTTCAGAATGAATGTATGTACATGGTGTAGGCAGTCGGTATTTTAATGATGTCAATAAGTATAACTGGAACTTCGTGTATTTTTTACTATATAAATAAATAATTATCATTTAAATAAAAAAATTGTGAAAAATCAACTGATGTTTTATTTACGGAAAAATCGTAAGCATTTTAAGTGCTACAGCTTTTCGAATATACCAATTATAAGAAGTATAAAATGATAAAGCAAAGATTAGAAAGTAAGCATCATAAAATTATAAACATTCAAGTTATGAAGAAAAATAACAATTAACATTAAAACACACATGATGAAAATTAATGAAAAACAAACTTTAGAAGATATCCTAGACAAATCCTTTATGAAACTTTCACTTTAAAATTGTTTCCCGAAGAGAAGCAACGTTCCGGTCTCATAATAGGATGCAAAATTTTAGAATAAGCTGGGATGTGACTGTAAAGAAGACGGATAATAATAAAGGCACTAACTGTTAAAGAAAGAAAAGTCAACTAAACAAAAAAAAGTAAACAAAAAACGTAAATTGACAAACGTAACTAGCTGTATGGAGGCGATTCCACTTGGAGTAAATTTAGAAAATTATTAACAATTCATAGAATAAATTTTTTTATCGATCTTGAGCTTCCAATCTTTCGAAGGCAAATATAAAAACATATTAAAGCGAATGTATTTCAATATACATAATACATAACAAAAACATATAAGAAAAGAATACAAAGAGAAGCGTGGTAATGAACAGGAATAACGTGTGAGAAACAAAAAAACGTCCATCTCGCTGGGAATTATGAATTTACACAACAGTTTAATAGTAGTATATGTCATCAACTGATTATAGAAAATAAATTTTGTGTTAAACCTTTTACCTAAATCTATTATTTCCACTCAATTCTTTATTTGCAATATAAGGCAGTGTCGATAAATGGGACTGATCTTCGAAACTTAACCAAATAAAAGTAAATTTTCGTATCCTCCATTTTTAATTTAAGTCATTTATATTAAATTAATATCTGGTTTAGAAAATTCACTATTTAAATGTTCCAAACTTTTATAAACTTCAATTATAATATTTTTAGGCCCAATATTTTATATAATCATAGTTTATAAATAAAAATTAATTTCTTTTGCCTTTTAATTAAATTTTCTATTTTCGTGTTTGATTTAAGCAAAGGGAATAATAGATGTGACGTAATGTATAGATCAGGAGACAAATATAATTAAAAGTCTGGATGACAACTATTTAAAATAACATGAAAATTTTATACAAAATTTCACCTCTTACGCAATTGCCGAACAAAATAACTTAACTCGAAAAATTTATAAATTATGACATAATCTCGTGACTTCGTTCTAACCCAAGATTTTAAAATACTAACAAACTTTTAGTCTTCTTCCACAAATCGAACTTTTCCCGAAGGAATAAAGGTTACAATTTACGTTAATTGAACTGATACGATGATTTAAAACTGCGCTCCGATTTAAAAGTTAAGTCGCGCTCTCGTAACAGCCTAGCGACGCCTTAACTGATATTTTATTACTGTATAGCCTTTGACAAATTACGTTTTTATACGTTCAAGGGATACTATAAAGGGTGTTTCATAATTCGGTAAGCATTATTTAGATTGAAATATAGTTTACTACACGAGGCTAGCACTTTCTTTGTTTCTATATATAATTTCACCAGGGCTTAAATCTGAGCACCTCCAACTAAGCTGCCTCTGATTAAGATGAAAGAAGTTCTTTCATCTCAATCGTTCCTAGTACTCTATCTTTTACGACTCTTTGAAAAAAAAACAATAAGTGTTATATTTAAAATTATCCAATGAAAATACTTTTTTCCAAATTTTTTTCTTGACGTTTTAGGATTCATACATTTTTGGTAAATGTTCACACATTCATTCAATTGTATGTGGCGACTAAATATTATAAGAAGCAGGGACAATAGTTCTCTACCTTCCTTCTTTTACTTGATTCATTCTAACATTTACTCTGTAAAATTTAGCTAATACCTCCTTTCAGAAATTCATCATTCAGATTCATTAGAGATTTTCTGAATCGTCCCATATTTCTTTTTTAACACACTATTAAGTGTATATCTTTTTTTGGAATTCCGTATCTGAATGGCAAAAACAAAACAGAATTTAGAGGAGATTTTTTCATCATACAAACTGCATGAAGTATAGATAGTAGATTGGTAAGTTCTTGGAGTAAAGTAGATATAGTAACTACTTCAATGCGAAATTACTTTGTTCAAGTTGTATTCATAAATTGACAAGAGGCAACCAACCGAGTTATTTTCGAGATGCAAGCAACCGATTCAATATTTTCACAACAACCGAACAATATTTTCTTACATCGTATAAGATTTGCTAAACGTTATTTCCACAGCGGGTAATTTGATGATTTTACTTTATAAATAATTTATTATAAACACAATATATCCTTAAATTCTTAACCTCTTATATGCACCTAAGTAAATGCGTAGCTCTGTTAGTTTGAATTCCACTCTAACTTAATAGTTTTCTGTTACCTGTTCATATATTCTTACAACTGCATCACCGCATACTTATTTCCTTTATTTTTCATATGTGTTTGAAGTTTGTTAGCGAAAATTATGTTGCCATCAAGACTACATTAGTTATATTCAACTTCTATTCCGTAATGCTATCAATTACATCGCATTCAGTTTACTTTCAATCTTTCTTTTTTTTTACCCGAGATTCATTTACTTACTTAATTGGCAATAATAGTACAGTAGTAAAATTCATTTTTGCTTTCTTTAGTACATCTTTATTCTTTATTACTTTCTTAATAGGACCATTTTAAGTCCAGTAAAAGGAATAAGGACCAGTAAAATATACCTACAAATAACTCCCTATCAATTCTCTAACAAAAGGTTACAAAATAAATGCATCTGCATAAAAAAAATTCATTTTAAAAACTTTCCTACTTCTCTCGAAGTTGATATATACCTAATAAATTGATAAAGAAATTATAGAAGGATATAACAATATACAAGAAATAAAATATTAATTCTGTGCATATATATGCTAGTTATGATTGTGATAAATCGTTCAAAAAGGCATACATTTATTCCGCGTGGTTAAAAAACCTTAACATCCCTTTCCCCAAATATGAGTTTTCAAAATTATTTTCAATCTCCATGTTGTATACAAATACAAATAAATCAGAATTAAACTGTCTTTGAAAGATAGATTGTCTTGTTCACATACTCAAAGCATACAAATATGAAAAACATCATGTGGTATTGAAAATTTTTAGAGCTGAAAATTCAACCGAATATATTCTAAATTGTATTATAATTTTGAAAATAAGTTTCAATTTTTAATATCTGAGAGCAGTGCAACACGCAGGTGTGTTGTAATTTATTCACAAACAATTTTTGTTTTTGACGTCTCTCCAGTTCAAGATCACTTTTGTGGGCCATGTAAATATCACATGGGATTTTATATTTCTAAAATACAGTTTTTTATAGTTTGCATTTTATAGACATTCAGAAACTTCTAATTCTAGCAGTCACTGATTCACTCCGTGTGAAAACCTTTGGTCTACTTTCAATCGATTTCAAAACGTTATATATATATTTTTACATTTATATATTTTATTATGCTTAAGTCATATTACCTTCATTTCTTTTTACGGTTCATTTTTTACTTTGCATATTTTTAACTGTACTAATTAGTGTTGATCTTTCTTTTGATGTACATTTGTAATTGGTAATAAAAACATATTACTTGCGATATATTTTTCAAAAATACTTTTCCACAATAAGTAGAATAGCCAAATAAAAAGATTCGCAAAAGATGAGAAAGTCTAGTTTTCAGGAAAACATCAGAACACGCAACAAAAAAACGTAGAGAGAAAACTTGGCTGATGCAAAAATGAAGGAGGGAATTTTTGTAGGTCCAGATATTCGAAGGTTAATGAAATAAAAGAAAGCTATGATTTATTTTAGAAAAGTGCGTCAATAGTTTCTTGGCAAAAAGAAAAGTCTTGATTACGTTTAATTAGTGGGAAATATGCTGGAAAATTTTAGAAATTTGGTATGTAACAAGATTTTGAAAATTTTTTGAAATAATAGTCGAAAAATTTTGGAAACTTATTCTATCAAGATGTAAATGTAATAATGATATTCGAACAAGTGGGATGTTAACATAATGGCGAACTATAGCTGAAATTTGATATGGCGAAATTGTTAAGTAGAAGCTACCAAGGATTTAAAAATAATATAAAGATCTCTTTTCTATCATTTATTGGAAAAAAGAAAAATGCTCTGAACACTTTTCTAACCTAATCCTTATTATATTTTCGGCATCTTCATAAAATCTCCTCTCATTTGTCTGACCGTTTATTTGAAAATAAGTACATTTGATGCTACGTTTTAGTTTATTAATTTAGGAAAATGTCGGTAACGAATTTTTAATGTATTTTTCATGTGGCGTTACGCCATTTTAACTGGCTGATAATAGGTATGAGTTTAATCTAAAGATGGTACTCTGTTATCGTTATAATTTTAAAGAATAAAGTAATGTAGTTTCAAATAAGAGTCGAGTAGATAATGCCGTATTTTTATTTTCAAATTTTTTAAGACATTTTCTTCCAAGCAAAGGTATCAACTCAAAACCGATTTTTTTATTAATTCAATGCAGACTACTGTTTCCTCGTACACTGTTTCCCATTAGATTTTTTCCTTCTCGGAATTGCCATTTCTTTTACTTTATTTTAACTATGATAAATATTTTGAGAGAAAAAAAAGTTTTATTCCCTTATACCAAAAAATTTAATAGAAAGGAATGAATCCCAGATGATAATTCAGCCCCAAAATGAAGAAATAGACTTGCGTACGTTGCAATCAAATTATTGTAAAAGAGATAGATTTCGTAGACCTGTGTTTCCAACTTACTTCTGTGTTATTTTCACTTCTTTTTTCGTGTGGTGTTCCACACGAAAAAAGAAGTACGAAGCCTTTATATTAACACGGGTTGTGTTAATATAAAGGCTTCTTAGATTTATATAGATGAATTGAAATTTTAAATATAAAGTGATATGAAAAAAATAAACAAGGATATGAAATCTAAACAATAAAAAATAAAAATACATATTTCGAGTTTTACGTAAAAGAAAAATAAAATGAAAGTTACTACTGGATAACAAAATTTGTATAAATCAATTTTAATATAATTTTTAAGGAAACTCCATTTTGCGTTAAATTCGATAGGTACCACTCATACTTCATTGCATCTATGCCAATAAAGTCTTTACACTTTTTTTTATATTAATGTTATGTTTCCTTGTCATGGTTTTGTATGTTGACATGTATAATAATTGAAATCTGTCTCACTAGCATATTTTATGGCAATTAATTACTTAATATTATCAGTATCATTTTGCTTTGCAGTTGTTAAGAATCACCACGGTATATAAATCGTATAGTTTTTGATTCATTGAATCTGTGTTGTAGTAAACCAGGTTGTAAGTTCAAGTGACACTTGCTTTTTTTATCAGCTACCAATTATCATATTCTTGTTGATCTTATTTCAGATGTTATCAGATGTTACCACGGATAGTTAATTAACCAAATACAAATATTAAAACACAAATATTTTAAAAATAAAAAGAAATACGATTTCAAGTGAAAAAAAAAACAATGCATAATCTGTGAAGGACCGAGTACGCGATTGCAGTCGAACAAAGCCACAAACAAAATATTCCTTTTAATGATTTCAGTACACGTGGTAAAGAATTTAATAGGATAAGGCTTGTTTTACCGGCGATATTTGTAGCGACACTGCAGGAAGAAGTGTGCACTACATATATCTGTAATTTCCATTTTCCCAACAATCCAATGAAATTGCGTGTAATTTTTTTTATATGCTGCTAAGACTAGAGAGAAAATTTGTATTTATAACGGACACAGGCACTTTTCTTCAAATCAGCTAATTAAATTTTCCATCCAAAATTGCGGCCGGCAATTTGTAAACAGTGAGAAAATGTAAACAAATCCATAACACGAACAGTGGAACGCAACAAGAGTTTCGGGGAAAACTTTGATAATTTATTAAACTGTAAAACATGCGTCGTTTTCATTGAGTGGCCTCACAAAGAGTCAACAATATACTGTACACTTTTACAATAGTGAATATGGTGTCCAATTTTTTTATACAAAACTTTTACGCACTAGCTATGTAAGTGAGTATATAATAGCATGTATTTTATGCTTGAAGTTTAATATGTATTGTCAAAACCTTGTAGTAGAGCTAATTGGATCTCAAAACTTTAGAATATTTGTGTAATAATTATTGACATTACGATTATTTCATTTTAGTCGTTTTAACGCAAAGATTTGAGTTAATAACGTGTAAATGAACAAAAGGTATCACTCTTAAATTAGGAACGCTCCGCTAAAGCAACAGTTCTTTTAAATGAAACTAATTTATATGAATTATTTTTATTTTCTATAACACGGCACTTCCATTGCTTCTTATTCCTTTGTATGTTCACTCTACCTACGTACGTTCGACCAAAAGACTCGATAAGTACAACTATAATAAAACAAATGTCTTTATTATATTTGGGGCATTTAATTAACAACAAATATTTCAATTATCTCATTTTTAAGGAATTACTAAAGGTGTCCCAAAATTCACGCAAGAAGTAATTTTGATAGAAAACACAGGTTTATAATTAAAAATTGTAAATATTGCTCCACAATAAAAATGCGTTGTTCTTTTGTATAGCGCTCCATTTTTAATAACCCTGAACTGTCAGCTGTCACGCTGTATTTTTTTTTGGTTGGCAACACTTTACCGCATAAATGGCGCAAAATTCAAATCTTGCGTGAATTCTGGGACATTTATAGTAGGATTTAAAATCTAAAAAATAAATAAAATATTAATTTATAGTAGGATTTAAAATCTTCATGTCATAATTTTTCTTGAATTAGAAATTATTAAAACCAAAGTGCATGATATCATTAGTGATTAGACATACAATTTTTGTAAAGTCTAGTGGAAAAGAAGTAAAGACGATAAGGGCGGAAAATTTTATACTTTTCTCAAAAATGTGTTAATTTTTTAAATATTTAGTAAAATTAAGTTTTCTATCATTCATTAAAAACAATAAAAGGCAGCAAAAAGAGGCTTTATTGTTTACAGCTTTTGGATAACTGCTTATTGTAGACTGACATTCAGATAAAAATTTACAAGGGGCAAAAAGTATAATTTTTTTTATTTTACTTATTTATTTTGAAATTATTACAAATGATGATTTTTAAATTAAAAATGATGGGCAAATATGATTTCGTTTAATGTTCAAAAAAAAATTCTAAATAATCTTCTTCCTTTAAATTTTTTGACATTCCAAACATGTTTAATAAATTAGCATCTGAATCAAGCTGGACAAATGAAATAAAAATCTAAGAACGTAATTTGATGTGATCCTTTCTTCCTTATCGTAGTATTGTAATTATATAAACTAAATTCTTTGGGACAAATATCGATAATAAGTTTGCCAGAATTGTAAAAATATTTTTATTTTGAGAGAGCTGTAAAAATTAGATAAGTAAAAGAAAATATATATAAGAAGTAAATATATCCGTCACACAACGCGACCTTAGTAAAGGAGATGTAGAAAATAAAAATACTTAGAATATATAAACACATACATAAAATTGGTATGGAGTTAGGAGTTGGAATGGAGATTGGATTGGAAGGAGTTATGAAGCAATTATAATCAAACATCATGATGAATGTGAAGTGCCATTTACGAAAGCACGAACTAAAAGCTCGAATAATATATACCTAAACGCATATGAGGTTTCTGGGGTATGAATTACCGTGGAATGTGTTACTATATTTTTATTTTAAAGAGTGTTTAAATATGAACAATTACGTTACATTTCAAAGTTTAAATAGCGTCTTGAATGGGTGGAAATATTTATCCTATCGATTAGCTCCAGACTGAAGTGTTCACGTATCTTCTGAGAACATCTTTGTACTCCATTTTCTTAAGTAGAATGTTTCTTTCCATGAATACTCATTTGTATTATACCCCCTTTCAATGTGTCTTGTGACATATTCTAATTTAAACGGATTTCGGTACTGATATATTTAGTGATAATTTTTAAATATCTTCCGTAATATGTTAATATTGTTACAAATATAGTTAAGAAAAGAGCCAGCAATATGTAATATATGATGATTTTTCTACGGTAAAGATAATATTATTTGATCTTGCAATACCAAAAAGTTTTTCATACAAAAATGTCGACCATTTGATTCAGAGTATCATATATTAATTAAGCATTTAAATACTACACTTTTATTATCCAAATGATTTCGGATGGCCTCACTTCATTTGATGAAGATATTGTGAAACCTTCGAACCTTATAATTAATTTCCTCCATCCACATCGGTATCTACTGAAAAATACAGAACACACGTGCCAACTGATGCAAGCAAAGAGTTATAACTGTTAACTTTTATTATTTTACGAATCCCAAGGAAATCAGAAAAAAGTTTCTATATATGTATTTTTACACACTAGTAACATCTATCCACTACTAAAGTATAAAGTTTCAGGGATAGAATTAACATCAATCTACAGTTGATCAGATATGATGTTAATTCTATCCCTGAAATTCGTTTAACATTTACACATTCATCGTCGATCACACACGGACCTCTTACATAACCGCTGCGCGAAACAGATTTCTAAGCATTATCAAAATCAGCGACCCAAGTTGGAATATCAATATTTATTTGCTTATGTATAAATTTAGTCGTGATGTTAGGCCCGTTCAAGTCTGAAGTTAGTATGTGAAAAAAGTTTGCTGTCGACTATGAGTTAATACCAAAAATAGTCTGATATAATGATATAATTTTGATTTAAAAGTATTCTAAAATTGTGAGTCATAATTTTTTCTAATATTACATAATTTCTATAAGTTTATTATTATATAATTGTATAATTAAAAATAGTGTGCGCGATACCTCGTACGGTTTTCCGTATTCGTACGTCATACTTTTTAGATAAAATGATACGAATTTTATAAAAAAATATTCGTTATTTCGTATGTCTTTATGATTTTGAAATAAATCCTAACTAAGCGAGCATTTGTGAAACGGAAGAACTTTTATTTGACATTTTTATGGATCGATTTAATTCTATTTATAACCAATAGGTTAGGTTAGGTTAGGTTAGGTAATAAATATATTCAATAGAAACTTGAAGTGAACATAATTTATATCTGTGTAGAATAACATTGACAAAATATCCTAGACAGATTAATAAACGGAGATAATGCTTAACCCTCGATTTATCAATGGTATTCTTATAAAGTATTGAATATCAAATTAATATTACTAAAATAAGTATTCCTTTACTTCCTTACTTTCACTAATATTTTTGTTTGGAATTTATGTAAATAATATATAAGTGTAATCTTTAAATGATATTAATAAATATTTATATGAGAGAATACGATAGTACGATACGATACGAGCAAAAAATACGGGATCAATTAAAGTATGGCTGACTTGTAAATTAACGCAAAGAAAACATTATAAAATATACTTCATGCAAATTTTTCGAACAACACTTTGTCACTACTGTGTTATGTAATAATAATGAAAACAAGACTATTATTTGGATGTTAGATCAATTAACTACCGCAAAATATTTCGCAGACAATAATTCGTTTGAAGAAAAGACGAACGACTACAAGTCTTTTCCGAACAATTTTATTAAATTTTGTCAATTTAATTATAAATTCAATATATATCTACCTTTTCTTCAAAAACGGTTGCTGCCTAGAATTATCACTTTAAAATTATAATTTAATAAGTGAAGACGTCAGCAACGACCCTCATCTTGAGTACATCGATGTTGGAATTTATTACGATCTCAAGTGTTTAATTGTCAAATTTGAATTGTTCAATTTGTTAATTGTTATCCTAAAAAATTTAAAATGTAAAACTATGATGTTTCTTTTACTAAGAAATGAAGTCTAAATGTCTGGTGTTATTAAAGACTTAAATAATATTAGGTTTATACTTAATTTTATATACATATTCTACACAAAAGATTTTTATTTGCTAATAAAACTACTGCCAGTACTATTTGTGAAACTGACCATGGAGAAGGTATGCCACTATAACTCCACGTACGTAATTTGACCAATTTATAAAGCAACCCGTCCCGGTTGCTTCTATTTGACCAAGGTTCGCCCCGTTATGGGAGTGTCAAAAACAAGTAAGGATTATTTCATACACGAGAAAAGATTTGGCTTAAATAAAATATTTGTTTAATATTTTCCTAACTTATCCATCGTGATGTATGTGAGTAATGATATTGACAAATAGCATCGTTAACAACTTTATAGCCGAAGAAGCTGGTGAGATTATTATCATGGAGTCTTGAATAAATAGTAAATTTCCTTTAGCTAACCATTGCGCCGTCTCCGGTTTAGTTAAGACTAAATTACATTTCGGTATCGGTGCCTGGGCAACGTTTTTAGCGAGTCTCCACTTCAATTAATGATCCTGGAATTTTATAAGACAACAACCAGAATATTTCAGCGACATACAATACTAGTGGTGATACATGGTCAAAATCACACAATCATTAATCGCAGTTTAAATTTCCACTTTAAATAGTATTTCACACCTGAAGATCTGCATCTTCAGGTAGGCAGGCAAAGGAGAAATAACTAAACGACGGGCATCCATTGGAATATGCATAGTTGCCTTGTCTATCTAAATATTTAATTTGATGGTTATAGTTATACGTACGAAAAATGTTCCTAATAGATCGGATTAGCTTTATAAGTAAATGATTAAATATCCTCCCCTCTTGTTTCCATTACACTTTTGATAATTGAAATTATTTTGGACAATTTGTCAACTTTGCGGATGTATATATATATATATATATACATATATATATATATATATATATATATATATATATATATATATACATATCTTTTAATTTATCAAACCCTTTCAGTATCTGCAATATGTTCACTGTTACCCAATTCCAGATTACAGTGAAATTATAATATCTAATCTGGTCAAGGATAAATCTCCGAAGAAAAGTTCTCAATAGCTGTTTGCGCATTATGCAGTATTTACGCTAACTACTTCGGGCTTCTATTTACATTCCTCTAATCTAAGATTTATTTGATGCCTCTGATGATCAGAGGTATTTATTAACTAAACACGGCCGGCATCCCATCGATTTTTAGGCACTTGGAGAAGATCTCACTGCTTCGAAAGCTTGTCTACCTCATCAGTTATAAATCTATTTGTTATACGTAGTTAGAACTATATTTAAGTCAAGAGTATATCTGTTGAATTAGGTTAAAACTTTAGATGCTCATCGTGACATTAAATATAAAATATTATTTCTAGTCTAATTCACAACCGGGAATTTGTGACTTACCTGGGGTTTTACATCTACATGAAAGAGCAAGTCGGAAATTACACTAAAGTAAGTTATATCCTTTGAAAAAGTTATTAAAGCGGGGAAGTGTAGAACATTTTGTATAAAATTTGCTTGAACAAAGATTAAGTTTGAATCCCTTATATTTGCGTTTACAGACACAGAAAATATTTACGATAAATTAGGTCTATATTCATATTGTAGATTGAAGAATTCTAACTTATAAATGCTCATCTTTTTCTGATATATATATATATATATATATATATATATATATATATATATATATATATATGCAAAACATTCTATTACTAATAATAATAAGAATAAACTTATATATTGTACATAATTTGCAATTTAAACGAAGCCATTTTACCATGAAACCTCTTCTTAAAAAATACATTAGGGTTAACTACTAAACAAATGGTCTTTTAAGTTTTATATCCCGGCAATGTTTCGTTATTTAAAATTATAAAACACCTAAGCATACTATCGCACAAAATTTTGTAGGTTAATGATATTTTGTTATTGATTGCGCATGTGATAATTATTTTCGAAGATTTTAGCTTATTGTTTTAAAAGGATTATTAGTTTTTTAGCATTTACCGTTTTTGGAAAAAGTTAGGAAACTAAACATAAAGGGCCCCGTTATCTAATTTAATTATCAACACAGTGATCTAAATGGAGCTTGCACCATGTGTCATATTTCCATTTTTGCTGGGATATACATATCGTAAATTTCTGCCGAACTGTCGTTTTATGTAATTAAATATGAAACTTTAGGTAATGTAACATATATTTTATCTGAATTAATTTCTAATTTAAATTTTCTAAAAAGCATAACGTCTCACAAAGCCTCGTCAAGTGACATAGGAAAGATTATCAACCACAACTCTTTCAGACGTATAATATCAGAAATTTATTGTTACTTTTTCCAGTACAAATTATGAAATTCTCAAAAAGTCTAATGTGAACCAAAGTCTAAATATTAAACAACCCTTAAATTATCACAAAATATTTCATTTCCAAATCGTATCTTACATTCTGATTTGCGCCTTTTCATAAATAAAATACAGATGTGCATATATTCAGTACACAATAAGAAAAAATACAGCGAAGGAAAACGCTGGCAAAATGTCACACAATACTCACAAAGTCGCCCATCCGATTCAATATTAAACGACTTCAAACGCCTCAACCGAAGAAAATTGACTGTTTTTATGAAGCTATTTACAATGCAATATAGTAAATTACGGATATAGTTACATTTTCGTCTGAAAGCGGAAATTATTATCCGCCATATCAGGTCGGCCTATCGGAATTCGCAGTCCCTCGTTCAGGCCACCCGAGTCACGTCCTTTCAGCTTATAAGGCGGGTCATTACCCGGACCACAGTTAGGTCACCGACGTGAATTCGTTTACCTTTTAAACGGCCTTCGAATCTCTGAACGTAAATAATAAATCGAATAATATTCTGTAGGTAAGGAGAGCGAATAGCGACGGATAAGATTGCGTAGACGGTAGGCAATATTTGACATTATCAGGTGTGTACCTACATTTGAAGTCAGTTCGAAAACTGATTGATAAGCTTTTCCATTTAAGTAAAAAAATAACTATTTGGTCAAAGTTCAAAGAAAAACATTTTTCTTCAACGTAGATTTTGTTGAAATACATAATATGCAGCATGCTTCTGTGTCTACCATTTATCTCCAATGCAGTGAATTATATCCAATGAGAGAGTAACTAGAAGCTATTTTTTAAAATTCGTAATTTGATTAAAAATCATAGCTTGTTCAGAATGATATCCACCGTTATAATGGAATATAAATGGTAACAATAAACTACTTTTCATTGACAGTGAATATAAAGTCATTGTCTCATGTGCATTTACTTTCATAATTATTAATTACCAGTTCCACCCGCAACTTAGTGCACGTGAACTAAATATAACGGTTATTAATACACTTAACTATATTTGTTAGAGTAGTTATAAAATTATAATATTTCTGAGTAAGTACGCGTTGTTTTGAAATTGCGATGAAACATGGGATATCTTATGAATTTTTACTGGTGAATTCTGTTGGGTCTGGGATAGACCACTGGTAAATGGAATTGCGGATTAGTAGTGGAGCATTTGCATGATTAATATTTTTTTTCATTTTATTATTTCTGCAAGAATTCACGTAAAATCGCGTGATGTGATTTATTACAAAAGTAATTTCTTCCGATCGGATTTCACCAGCACACTTACACTGGGTGCTTGGAGCTAAGTTAAAAACTTTAAACTTTGTATTTAGATTATACCTGAGTTAGGAGAAAAACCTTCAGATAATGACAGTTTTTTACTCAAAATAAGAATAAGAGAAAATTAAGCAATAAATTTATTTCTATTTCCTCCCTTACGCAAATGAATTGTTGTCGCAGCACTAACAATGTTGACTGTTGATTTAGAAGTAAGAGTTAAAATTTTGGAGTAAATCTTCTATTTTTTTCTTCTTTAGACTAAAATGACACGATAAACCCTTTAGTCTGAATTATAGAGTTAAACTAATGCGTTTTTTTTTCTTTGAAACTATTCTTTAATATAATTTAACAAGTGAATAAACACAATTTTTTTAGATCATTTTTATTATTTTCAAATATGTGATTTATTGAAAAATTGTTATTTTTAAAAATAAGAAAAATACTCACAGGTTAGTCAAGTTAGTATATTTTCATTTCAGGGCCGTACATAAATATATATATATATATATATATATATATATATATATATATATATATTAGTACTGTACAGTTTATTAATATCTCTCCACAATTAGTTAATTTTCCGTCTTACTTGACTTCGAACCGAAAAGTACCATTAATTTAATTTGTTAAAAAACTTAGAATATTATTTTAATTGCTGGCGTAATTTGTGATAAAAATAAAGATGTGTAATGTTTAAATATGTCTAGCGTAAAATGACTGCTTGGATTTTGATGAAATTTAGATTGTTACAAATATTTTTTTGCGATAATCATCATAACAACGCCATTAACATAATCCCCTCTTATAATAAAATGTAATTTCACTATAACATGACATTTTAACAAGCACTAATATTTATAGATTATGGAGAAAATATTCTTAAACTTTCAGTACACAACTTTGATAAAGCGTGTTGTCTGCAAAACTATTAAAATCCCACTCTGAGTGTGTTCGTAAAAATAAGAATTGAAACAAAATATTCAATTACGAAAATAAGATAATGAACTGTGGTTTTCGTTTTTTTCTTACGTAATTTCAATTATTTTAACCTCAGAAATCTCAGATGAATCTCAGAAAAATTAACGCCTTTCTTAGTTACAAAGTTAAGGTAAAATTAATTTATGTACCCACAAATTCCTTCACCTAAATACGTACCTACTTAGTTCTATATACTACTGAATAGATAATCAATAGATATCAACCAATAGCGAGGTTCTCGTTTGATTTTGAAATTTACCATAATGAAAACGAAGTAATATTACATATTGAGATTACGACATAAGCAGAAAATCCTTCAATTCAGCCTCTGGGTTGTAAAAAAAGTAGTTACGTATTACCTTGCGTCATAAAAAGTGGGTGCAATGAGCAAAATAAGGAATAAGGCAATCTCATCTATCTATCTCTATAATCTATCTCTTAAAAGACTGAGGAGGCAATAAAGCCAAAGAAATGAATGTCCATTCTAAAAGTATGCTGGATCAATTCAGTTGAGAATAACAAAAAAAAGAAGCTTTTAGTTTTCTAAAAACCTAACTTTGTGCTTAATTTTATTGTTCATATTCTCTTTTTTATTACCTCTCCTCTCGAATACAGGCCGTCACCCAAAATGAATTGAAGTTGTTCGGGAGTTTTAAGTCGTAAAACAGCAACAAAAAAGATATTTAAACTAAATTCACTCTAAGGCATTTGAAACACTGAAGAATATTTTAGTGACTTAAAAACATTTTATTTTTATTAAAAGAAAAAAATTAAAACAAGGTTACTATGCAAATGAATATAATATTTTTATCACTTACGTATTCATAATAAGGACGAACGGCACTTGTTCTTATTATTATTCTGCTCTGATTCTTTTGCTTTATATGTAAATATTTAATAATTACCTTTTTAGTAATTTGAGTCGAACAATTTATTTTCCACTTGGGCATTGGTTTCACTTAGAAATATATTTCTAATCCCTAACGTATACATTGGTACTTGACACATAATCATGTAAAAACATAGTAAAAACTCATGTAAATTGAGCTTTTTTTGCAAGTTATTACTAGTATTTTTATCGCAAGTTGTTATAAGTACATAATTTAAAATTGCGTGGATAACAAAGTGATCCTACCATGGATTCAATCATTTTCATTTTGAAGAACGGAACCATGTAAAGAGTAATTTTCCATAGAAAAAATTACATTTTGTGACCAAAAATTACGTTACAAAACGGTTATGATCGCGTAATTAAGACAAATCGTTCAAATAATTTTAACTTTGCATAGACAATCAAATATATTTTTGGAGTATTTTGGTAAAGTAAATAACGAATATATTTGGCGTTAATTTTGTAGAAATTCATTATTCACACTTAAATGAAACTACGTGATGTAGTATTATTTCTACTAAGATATTTTTTCCTTCAAAGATATCTTTGCTAATATCCCACCTGAAGATGTTGTAATACAACGAAACCTAGGTCGTGGTAAAGAAATTAAAGATAGTAGAAATAATACTACATCACGTAGTTTCATTTAAGTGTGAAAGTAAATAACTTTTGTCTGAGTTTAGAGCTTTTAATAAGAAACTAAACTTTAATAAAAAAATTCTATTCACCATCGTTTCCAATTACTTGGTGCATCAGCAAATTGCAAATAATAAGTGAAGCAAATCCTGTTTATTTCACTTTTAATTATACTAGCAAACTTTTAAAGACTGCACTCCACATTACACACACATAATAATATTTTTGTATTTGCGTAAAACTTTCTATAATTACTGATGTTTTTGAAACTGTCAGTGTAAAAGTTTTAATAAATGTACCAAAGAACATTTTAGCATTACAATTTAAACAGAAATTTCACTTCTCATACCTTGTGCGACCTATTTTTTTATAATGTTATCTCCCGTTTTAATCTCGAAATCTATATACTTTAATTTGTTTTCTTTTTTTTAAATACTATATGGTCATAATTTTGCTTAAGCAATATAGCTATTAGTAGAAAAATAGTCTTGTCAGTAAAGCTGCAGTTGTTTTTTACGCAAAATTCAAGGCTCTGTAAAATGATTTTATTCTAATTATATGCTGAATTGCTATTGTATTTCAATATTGTCATCATACTATGGAAGCCTTGCTTTGCTGTTACCAATTTGTAATCAAAGTTTAACAAACTTTATTTCATGGTATAAAGCCCTCATATTATGAATTAAAGTGTCACAATGAAATATCTCAACGCATTACATCTTGCAAAGCAATTTTTAAGTAATATTACACGTGATCTATGTAGAAAAACCAATAAAATTTATGGAAAATCACCGCCTAAAGCAACCGTTTTACCTCCAAATGGTTTATCTATATTAGCTTCATTCGTATAAAAACCTCTAAATAACATGTGTATAACTTCCAATGCTTGTAGCGGACACATATAAAGTTCATCAATAAGAATTAATGAAGATTAATTAATATATTGATCATAATTACTAGGTACTGTAATATTGGCTACTGAAATTTCTAAAATTGGAACCAGCAAGTTAAACATATTGTGAAAGATTTTATTTCCCATGATAAGAGTTGAAACAATGCCAAGAAAGGTGAGTTTGCGTGAATGTTTTTTCACAACTTGCATGAATCATTATATAAAATACATTTGAGTGAGTGTCATAAAATGTACTTCATGAGTAATGCGATCAATTATATTACGATTCCATAAATTAGCCCTTTCGCAAAGTTTCCTAAGTTGTAACTCTTTTTGGATTAGGTCGTAAATATCTGCTTAAACAAATTCTGGCATTAGCATTGGAACAGGTTATCCAAGTGATTGTCATGTCAAATTATGACTTCAAAATATCTACAATTTCTAATAAGAAGAAATTTCCTTATTAAATTCTATTAAGAAGTCTTAGCAAATAAATATTGTAAATTTAGGCCACAGTGCTAATGCATTTGCCGACCAATCTAATGCACAAATTCCAATAAATAAATGACACATTTGTTTTGACGAATTGAAATATCCACACCACTCTTTATTATTTAAATCAATACCGCCAGTGTGAAATGCTTCAATAAATGTATTGTAAACAATTCCATTATAAGTTCTAAGGTATTCAAATGATTTAGGGCCACAAACATGGAATAATAACAAACATAAATAGCAAAATTTCCACGTGTTTGGAAACGCTGCATATACGTGTTTAATGATTTTATCACCACCACATATTCTCTTTTTCCATTTTTTCACCATATATCCAAACATAGTGTAAATGACTTTCAGTATAGTAATATATATTCACCGACGAATCGTTTTCATTTTATGGAAATAATTATAATAATTTGGTAAATTTAACATTTTCTACAGCATTTCTATTTTGCCTCTTTCTCCCTACGTGGTAAATGAATATCAACTCTAATAATATTGTGCGATTCAAAACACATTGGAAATTTATAAATACCTCATGCCCGCTTCAGTTGAATTGACTTTAAGGCCATTCAAAAAGTTTCTCACTTTATTAAACTAAACTTCTTGAATTCCATCTGCCAAATTCTATAGTTGCAATATCTTATCATTTGCACAAATACTTATATAATTAACACGTTTAGGTGTGGTATAAATTTCGACATTCAAGTGGCAATAAAAATTATTAAGTAAATATGGATTGTATGGTATATCATCATGATATTTTCCTCGAACATTGACGCCAATACCAATATCATGCCGTCTGTATATTAAATATCTCTTGATTGAATCTAATATGACTTTATTAAAATTTCCCCAAAAATTTTCTTGCATTTACCATCTCTCATAACATTAGAATTTTTAATAAGAGAACCGTATTGTCCACGCATCACATGTTTTGCAACATATTAATGTAATTTAGGGTATATTTGAATATCTGGAACTTCTTCACATACGACTTTATCAATATTAGTAATTTCCACTTTTTTAAACTTCTCACACAAAGTTTGTGCGAAAAGTTTAAAAAAGTGCGGCCATGTGGCAACCGCATTTTTTGAAATTCTATTTGATAAATGAGTTTTTTTCAATTTTGTCATAAATATGTTTCATTAATATTGCATGAATTAATCCTGTGAATTTAGCTTTGAAAGTACAACAAATTTTGGAACGGTCATTAGCAGACGTAATACGGTAAGTATTGTTAAAAATTACTGACCAATTAGGATTGCGTCAATATAAGAAATAGAAATGTAATGCTGTATAATTTTTGCAATCTTTTTGTAATCTTGTATAATTGGCATTGCGTTCATATAATTTTGGTACATATTACTTTAAGAACCAATAATTAAAAATAATTCATCCTCAAATATTTGCAGTGTCATTCGGGCTCAATTGTACATAAGCAGTTAAGTTAATATACATTGGTGACCTTAAAACAGACAGATTTTGTCTTTTGGAATGAAGTCTTATACTTTAAATAAGTACATACGTAAGATTCCACTGTAAAAATAATTTCTGTGAATGATTTAAAAGGCCAAAAATCATCTCTAATTAAAAATTGTATGATATTGCTCTGCTGTTGATCGATGCCAAAAAAAAGCCAGAGAAACATTGACCGAGTGACAATAAAAACCTTGATGCTGTGGAGAAAGCGAAAAAAGACAAAGAGGAAGATTAAGGGAATTCATGACAAAAATGTAGCAAACGTAAAATTCTTTCAAAGGAAATTTCATCTATTAAACGGTAGAATAATACAATAAAAAAGAAAACAAAAAAAATGGATATAAGGTTAAGTATAACAATTTGTATATGGAAATCATTTGTGTCATTCATCATCATTTTGTTTCATCGGCCTTAATGGCAATATTCACATATTTTTTGTGCTCATATATTTCACAGTACTTTTCGAACGACATTAGTTTTGTTCCCCTATTTTATAATAAATATTTAAAGAAGGTACCACAATCAACAAATAAATATTAACGGTTTCATTTCATTTAACGACTTCAATGCCTATATCGATTTCAACTAAAATATTTTATTAAATTCTTCGTGACTTCGTAAAATTCTGGGTAACATAAGATACCATGAGATCTAAAAATGGAAAATTTAAACTTCGGAACAAACAAATTGAACCAATTATAAATAACCATAGAACAAGGATCGTATCGAAAAATGTAAAGTATTAAACATATAAGTATATATTGAAACTATTGCAGTAACATATATATTTTCCGAAAATGCATAATTGTTTTATGTTTTTGCCAATAAAGTAGCAAGAACAAGGAATATAGTCAACAAACAAGCCATTAGGAAGCTTATCTTTCTCCCCAAAAATATCGATGTCAAAGTTAATATAAATGTACGCCTTACTTAATAAACATTTACGACTCGTCTGAACCACGTTGTTAACTTTACTCGAATATTATTTTTTTGTATTTTTCCGAAATATAAAATAACAAATTTGACATGGCATTTACGACAAAAAAATGGAACAAACACGACATCGTTTCCTATTGACCGTAATATTCATTTGATTTACACGTAAAATAATTCGGTTTTATTTTGTATACATTACACATTGTTTGTAAAACAATTCTGTTTTATTTTGCGTACATTACATATTGTCTGGTAAAAACAATTCGGTATTTGCTCTAAGTTTTATAATTGGGTTCTCTGCTGAATTCTAAAACAGAAGAGTAAGAAACATTTTTCCTCTTTTTTATACAACTTGCTTAGAAAGACATAATTGATCTATTTTCTTTATTAAAATGTTAATTACGAACATTGAATTTTTTTCTTAGTGTAAAATTTTAAATGATTTCTTCTTTGAATATAAATAATATTATTTATTCCAATAAAACACAAGGTACAAAATTAATTATCATCAGCGGAATGTAAATAGAACGATCTGTCTGCCAAGGTCTCCCCGCTTCGCTTGATGGTTGATAAAGTTTAATATAATGTACCATGCCCGGAATATCGAAGCGCTTCAAATATTTTATTTGACCGAATTCACGTTCGGTAAGCGGGATGTATTTTTATAGAGTCTTGTAGTTTTAGGTAAGTATTGGGCGTGTTAAAAAGACTTAATCTAGACTCAATTAGAAAAAGGGTGTGGTTTACGTTTCATTTTAACGACAATTTTTTCTTTCATAGCCAACGAAAAACGTCTTTCTTTATTCGAGGTATATTCGCGGACACCGTGTATATATATATATACATATATATATATATATATATATATATATATATATATATATATATATATATATATATATATATATATATATGTGTATATATATATATATATATATACATATACACACACACATTCACTTATCACCAATTTGCCTTGACATGTCTAAGGGAATGAAACTGAGAAAATCGGATAGAAATCTGCAAAATACCAAAAAGTTCGGATATGGAAAACGGTATATTTCGTAAAGAAATTAAAGTTTAAAACTTACAAAACTAATATGACTAACGGCGGAAGCTATTTTAATAATAATAATAATAAGCAAAATTTTCTTTCCAATGAAGAAACAAGTGGAAAAATTAAGATTAACATCTTAAAATTGTTCACATCATTCTTCATTTTTATTTGACATGAAAAAGCTAAAAATAGTGTTTATAAAAGTATCTACTTCATAAATTACAATATTTTCTCTGTATAGCTTACGGTGTGAATGTAATCTACATTAAAATACCGCAGTTTTATTCTACGCCCTTAAATAAAGTGTGCCCACCACTGGGATATTACTATTGATACCATATTATTTCAATACATAGAAGGACCGAAATTTTCTCATAAGCATATATATATATATATATATATATATATATATATAGAAAGAAATAATGAAATACCCTCATTTTGAATTATTTCACAGAAACTATATAATTTCAACTTCGAGTTAACTCTCACAGCAATTTCCGTTTCAAAATTCAAATGCAAACAACTTGAATACGAACTGTCCATTGATTGAAATAAACTTTCCCCTATGCTAGTATATATTATTAATTTCAAATTAAATCGATTCTTGTCGTTACAATAATATGGTCTACTACTTGTGATTTTGGTCGGCTACTTGTGAAGCAGATTTAAAAGGTGCAGCAATGCAGCTCGTTATGCTTCGCTTTCGTTTATGCTCGTTTTGCTTTCGTTTTATAATCATAATTCGTTATAAGGAAATAAAATTATTTGTTTCGGTTAAAAGAAATGTTTTATCCAGCAAAGTGAGCGCCATAATTTTTAATTAATCTGTTAATGTTAAATAGACATTTTAATTAAAAATAAAGGTTTAAAATCATTTTATTATTTTCAACAAACCAGAACTTAAAATATAAGATATATCAGTAAAAAAAACATTAACTTGGAGTGTAAAGAGGTAAATATTTCCTACGATCTATTATAATTTCAAATAATTAATAATAAAATAATAAACAGTGAAAGTAAGTTTCAGTAATTAATTAAAACAATAATAAACAATTGAGGAACATATATTTGAAACTTGTAAACTTTCAGTATAATACATTAAATATATTTTATTTCTGAACGTATTCACATCAGAATTAACTGGACAAATAAACATTTCTACAGATTAAATAGAACCTCTTCCTTTTTCGCATTAATTATAAGAGGAACGATCCTAGTGGAATTAAATCCGAGTGCAATAAATTAACATTAAATTAAATTAACCCAACCGAATGAAAGTAACATTAAACCAAAATCAAAATAAGTGGAAGTAACACCAGTTCAAAATTTCGAATTTCTGCCAAATTCATAGCTTTTCATTAGCGTTCGTCATGATTCGAAAAAACGAAAGATAATATTCCCATATTATATATTCACATATAACAGGAGCTTAATTAAATACTACCTATACTCTGCTTAATGTCTATGAACCCAAAACCATTTATCTCACTTTTTTTATGGCGATAGTCAATCGGCAATGTTTTTGTCCTATACCGCCGCCATCTAACGAAACACGCCGGAACTCACCGCTCATGGAAAAGAAATTACTTAGTGGCGAAGCTGAGTAGAGAAAAAAATGGAACTGTGCGTCAACAGTTATTATCTGAATCTGGGTCTGCTCTAACAAATAGCTCGATAACATTGTTTTGAGACAATTCTTTTTTTATCTGTGTTTTGATGTAACTTTCATCCCTCCCTCGCACTTAAGCTTCTATTAATACTTAAAAACCAATGCATTTGTCGGAATATATGTAAATAGTACAAAATACTGTATTACGTGCATAATATGAGAACAAATTCTTTAAATATTCTCTAAGTATAAAATAAATTAAATAACATATATTTTGAAATGACATAAGAATTAACATTCCTTAAAAAAAAAAATTTCAATTCTTTCCGCTTTTTTATTATACACCTGTCGTAAAAAATTGCGTTTAGTTTACATTTAACATACTTTAAATTTTGAGTTGATTTTTTACTTGGAATATTTTTGATATATTCTTTATAACGATATTTTCACACAAGTTTATCAAACATCCGTTCTAAAATTATAACTATTAATTTTCCCGAGAACAAACCGAGATTAGACTTATAACCTCAGTATTTTTGTATTGAAATTTAATCTTTATTTTTGTGAAAAAGTAAATTAATTAATAAGTAACTTTTTTGACGTCAAAACAATCAGAAATATAAACACACAATCATTTTATGAAAATGATTTTTATAAATTTTTGGCTTTAAAATTAGTTATTGAATAACGTTTATAAAGCACATGTAGGCAATAAAAATGATATTCAAGAACTATTTTAAAATAGCAGTTTGATCATAATTTTAACTCAATCATTTAAATATTTTCTGCTGTGGAGATGCTTAAACAACCAGATATATCCATTAAGACATCACTTACGAGAGGCTCTTTTCTTGAGAGGCTCTTTTAGGATATATATTTCAGTGATTCAATCTCCACAGCCATTATTCTCTTTCCAGACAGACGCTATTACCATTGTCAACAAAAATGATTGGCGATTGTTAATAGAACCACAATAGGTCGACACAGTTGCTTCTAACTCTAAGAAAGACGACTACCATCAAAAAATTACTGGGAAGACAAACGTCGTCGTTGTAATTTGGAGTGACCTGTAGGTAAGCAAATTTGTAATATTTATACAAAGAGTTCTTTCTGCAGTAGTTTTCTAAATCCAAAATAATCCTTAAATCTTCAGATCTAAAAAATCAGGGGTAAATGTTATAATTTATTTTATTAATAAACTCGCATCAGCTACACGGTCTATTCACTTGAAGAAGGTAACGTTAATACTATAGAGTATCTCCCCTCTTTTGTGTTCTGTGCCAAAACCATAATGAATAAGGGGACACTTTTGGTATCTGGCTTTCTATCACAGCACATTCTCTCAAAAAAACGTCAATGTAACATATTTAAAGAACTAAATTCTGATGTAGTCGGAGCTACTAATAATAAAAACGTACATGTAAAGAACACAAAGTTTAATTTTCATTGTCAGAGATGAGGATCGGAACCGAGTGTTAAATTTAAATATCATCAATTATTAACGAATTGCTTCTAAGAAAAACATGCTGATGAGGTAGCTCTAATGTCAAACATTTTCGAAAAATTTGCTTTAATTCAATCGATCATGAAAACCAGAACAAGGGGAGAAGTCTTTATATTGAATCCTTACGGGAAGTATTAGATTGCAACGTGTGGCTGTTCAATTATCTAATAATACGAGGAAATTAAGCGTAAACATTTATTTATTTTTATTTCGTGAAAAAAAAATCCAAAAAGGTGGTAATAATGGTTATACTCGGCTCTTAAATAAAAAAAATTAGTAGATATTAGCTTATTCAATTAATATTACCAAAAATCACCACATATGGCCAACAAGTTTTGATTATGGTACGGACCATTATCAAAATAAAATTCAACAGCACACCAATTTCAATTCTATTAGCGCAAGGAAAAGCATATCTTTATGGAACACCTCAACGTGCTGTTTTTCGTTGTAAATTTTTTAAAATGTCTCCTGTCGTATTAAGGAGGATAAATTCGACTAATACTATGTTCGAAGACTTGAGTCTAATATTCTCTTTTTGTTTAGTAATTAATTGCATTTTATCGTTTTGCATTTGTCATAACTTTTAAAAGCAACGTCTATCGGTCAGTTCGTTTATAATTCGAAGTCTGTTCTATAAATTTAGATGCAATATTTAATCTTAATTAAATAGTTTATTTTCGAGATTATAGTACATATAATATTAGTGTACGTTACGCAGTAAATAAACTATAGAAATACATGTAAGGCAACTCTGTTATTTGAGATATATAATAATGAAATATTACGAAATTACAGCTCGCATATTACTTTATAAAATATGCATTACCCCATACCCCTCTTTGTTTTTTTTTGTAATTAATAAATCGCAGTGTTTTTATTTATTTGTGTATTAACAATATTACAATAAAGCAATAAGCAGAGGTAATAAGGAAATTTTTATGCACGTTTTTGAATTTAAAAAATTATTGAAACACACTTTGAGACATTTGAAACAAAAATATTTGAAACACACAAAATGTGAGATATTTGTAGTGCGGTGGGCTGTAAATTTGGTGAATGTATTATGAGTAATTACCTAAGATTCCGTTCAAACATCGATATCAATAAATAATATAATCACCATTTTACGATAAATATAGAAACGAGTAACACCTAAACGAGTAGAGACGCAGCAAAGCTAGTAGGTGAATAAATTTGTAATACATAAATAAGACTTAAGTTAACTATCCGGTAATACAAATTTTAATAATTAAAAAGTGTTACATAGTCTGCGAATTACAATTTAGTAACAACAACTTGATGCTGACGTATAGTTCGCAAAATATGAAGTGTCATAATGTTCTTAACATCATCTGAATATATAAAAGTATCTGTTTCATGCAATGCAAGCGCGAAAAAATATTAATTGTAAAGCGAAACAAAGAGTTTGTCATCCTTCTACACATTTGCTGAAATACAAGCGATTCCAAAAGATACTAACACGATCCTTTATTTCAGTTAATTATATTCGCTAACCGTCCGCTTAGCCTAATAAAATATTCATAATACACTTATCAGCCTTCAATATAACGTTACGGGTTATAATTAATATATAACGTTTAATCCAAAACGGTGACGTACTTTATTCCCTCCCTCCATCCGTCTCTTTTCTCCATTGTCCGACTCAGGACGGAAAACATTTTGAAATCCACTGAATACGGGACCGAAACCTGAAAGGTTTATTCCATTTAAATTATGATATTTGATATGAATTTCAAGTGAATTCCGAAGCCGAATACCTTCTCATTTATGTCGGTAAAACCATATGTTGTTTTATAATAATTGTCTGGTGAGTTCTAGACTGAAATTATTTTCCTTTGATGTCATTCGTTTGTAATTTTTATCGATTTCCTTTTTGAAAAAAAGTATATTTAATGGTTTACATATTTTGTTTGATAATATATAAACTATTGAAAAAAACTTAGCTTAATAATAATAACTCCATAACCGTCCAATGGATCCGATTTTATTTATTAAAAATAAGAAAAATAAAAAATGGCAAACTACAACTCATTTAAATTTCCTATCGTTTAATCTTAAAAGTGAAGAATTGTTCTTTTCTCAGTTTTTTTAAATAAAATATGCAGGTTCGTATCTAACTAAACACTTTTTGAGTCAATAATAATAACTGAAACAAATATGATGAAACAATGTTACCATTACGAAATATATTGTGTTGGGTAATAAGCTTAGTTTAGGACCTAGAAATGTTGAATGATCTTGAATATTTTATTATCAATTTTTAAGGTGTTATTATCAGTTATTAAAAAGCCTTCAAGTGCATTACATGAAAGAAATAGATTTAGATCTACATCAAGCACGAACTCTTCCATTTTATGAGTTATATCATACACACATACATCAATGGTAATATACTTAAATTTGAAATTAATACCGAAAATTGCATGCTGAACTTCTTATAGAATATGAAAGGCGGTATATGTTGCATTTATTAAAAATATTACTACGTCGCAGAAATATGGCTGCATCCCAACGATATCCCCACTGATTTCGCAAATGAAGGAAGATTTAATAATTTTTGTTTTCGAGACTATTTAATATGGCAATAACGTTTCAGTGATATGTGTAAGTAGTATTTATCTAGAACCTCAAAATATTTTGCATTTCACTACATAAACAAAAACGCCGGTTACAATATTTATTAGTGTGTTTACTCATTGACATTTAGGTGTACAAATTAATTAACAAATAACATATTTATTCACATATTACTCGAATATATTAAATAAAAATATAAATATACTTCATGGTTAGACCGAATCGCAAGTTATCTGAAGTTTTGAACGTCATGAAATTGCTAACCATGCAAACATATGACAAATCGTGCAATGACATTTTATAAAATATTGCCGTAACAAAGTAGCCGGAAAAAGATGCTAACAGTTTCAGAGCGGATTAATTTCTATCAAAATATATGACTAATTTCAGAAATACAAATTGCAAAGTAACTTTCTTTTCCGTGGTTATATATTATACTTAACTAAGCCATAATCAAAGTAAAACACTGTAAAAGAAATTTGCGCACTTTCTATAAGCATTAACGTAACCATTTTGGAATGAAATCAATTTCTACAAACGAGAAAAATCTTTTCACACCTTTTTCATGGTGATGATTATATTTGTTATACGAGCTTTATTACACATAGAATTTTCTTCGTGTTTCTTGGTGACTTTCTTTCGTATTTTTCCGAAGACGGACCGTAAAACTCATGATTTCACGTGAAATCTGTCTTGATATCATAAATTATACTGGAGTTTAAAAGTAATATTCCAATATTCAATATATTTGGCGTTAATTTTATAGAAATTGATTATTCACAATTAAATGAAACTACGTGATGAATTATTTCTACTTTCTTTAATTTATTTACCGCGATCTAGGTTTCGTTGTATTACAACATCTTCAGGTGGGATATTAGCAAAGATCTTTGCTAAACTTTGCTAATATCCTGCCTGAAGATGTAATACAACGAAACCTAGGTCGTGGTAAAGAAATTAATAGAAAGTAGAAATAATACTACATCACGTAGTTTCATTTAATTGTGAGTAATATTCCAACTAAGAAATTGACAAAAACTAAGACTAGAGTTGACACACCTGTTCAGTAGCTTCAGAAATTTTATATCAATTTTGGTGGTAGAAGAGCCATCACTTTATTCAAGAGGAAATAAAAAGATGTTTATTCACAAGTCAAGACGCCATCGCTTAGTGTATTAGCTTACGTCACACAATAAGTTAAAAGCACATTTAGAAAAACCTTGCACCTAAAGCGACCTTTACAAACATTATTTCCTTAATTAATAGCTTCCCGTCTGCATCTGTTGATAAATACATGTACAAATGCAAAGATATTTTTCATTTTGTCTTGAGACGTTTTGCTGAAAGGATACCCATAATATATCAACACTAAATCTCTCCCACGATTGCTTTTGTCCACGTCCAATTAGCATGACATGGTATTCTATAATTGTGCCTACCTCTCATCCCCAGTCAAGTGCCGACGCCACATCGCCTCGTTGGTCACAAAGAAATTTCTTTTTGCATATTCAAGATATTGTTTTATATTTTTGAATTTAATTATTCTTATGACATGTAGTGAAGGTAATTATTTATATACATGAAGTTGTTTTGGTAAAGATCAGTTTTAAAAGAACGAAACAGTGTCGTTAGTTTCCGAGTCAATTTTATAATTTATTTAATGGGAAATATAAGTGTTACCGATTTTGTATAAAAGATAGACATATCGTAACTTATATAGATCTCATTGCGATATACGATTCGTTCCAATATTCAATTAGTCCATTTTCTCTATTGAAATACAAACACATACAAATATTGCTTTTCCTTAAGAAATCCTAAGCTGTTGAGAACAAAACAAAGTCTTTTTATTTATTTGAAATAATGTAGCTTTCTGAAAGCGAGCTTTTGAAATCTGTGTACTAGATTTTGAAATTATTTCTCACTTAAAAACAAACTAAAGAAATATCAGACTCACGTTAGCACGATTTGAAAATATCAACTTATATAGGAAAGAAATATTTAAAAAAAAGAAGTTTTTTGAAAACGTAATTGAAATATGTTTCTACTTTCTTCCTACTTATTTATGGCAGAATAGCTTATTTCCGCATCTTCCTCTGCATTCCTCGCATATGGCCTATAAATAGGCATTGGATGTTATTATTCACAGTGAGCATTAAAAACCAAAAAGATTAGCCTTGAAAGTGTTCAGTTGTAACTAAATAATAATATTCTTTAACACACAGTATACATCTTTGCATTTTTGAATTTTTTTATTGGTCTTAAATTCATAAACTTTTGAAAATTCCTCATGGTTCAATGTTGAGATAATTACCTCGTATCATAGTAAAAGCACGTAAATATTTTCATGAAATTCTTAACAATGTTAATAAACATTCGTCTTAATAACATAGTATAACAATATTCATTGGGCTTGCATCAAGCGCTAATTGAATTTTGCTATGAAATGTAATTAGGTTTTGCTCTCGCCGTTCAAGAAAATAGAATGCAGGTACATGTTTATGTTTCTCTGCGGCAGCAAGAAACATTTTGTATGCTCTGCTAAATATACTATACTCACCTAACTTCACATTGTAACTTAACATTTACAAGGTGAAGACATGTCTAATACATGATTTAAGTCCTTTTGTAACGGAATTATTATGGTTAATGACACATTTCGTTGTAGGCCCTGGGTTATATTGACGACTGTACAAAGTCTTTGTTTCTTATGCTTGAAAGAATATGTATTACATCGTTTTTAAATACAAATTATTTGAATATATAACGAGTTTTATATGCGTTTATCTTGATATACATATCGGGAGAATTAAAAGAATTGAGACATTATTCATTACATCAAATTGAATAAAGTTCACAAAGTTAAGATTTGCATGTATTGTGCTTAGGATTCCATAACGCAAACGCCATTTCCTAAGTGCGTTTCTTGTTACGTCTATGTGTAGCAAGTTACTCATCTGAATACACTACGTTTTCAAAAATATGAGTATTTTTTCAATACAAATTACATTGGCATAGAACAAGACTTAGATAAGTTATTATTTTATCGCATTTTTTCTTTTTTATTCAGTTTAATCAATATTTTTTGATATTTGTTTAACTGTTACCAAAAATATTTTAATTCTACTAAATATTTATTTTTGAATTTCTTTGAATATTTTTTTGATTATATGTTGCGACTCCCTTAGATCCAGGATCAATTATATCTTGGAACTTCTGGAGATTCCTTTAGATCAAACCCTAACATACAAACGTGTTAATGGATTTTATTGAAGTTTTAAATAAACCTCCATTCAATTGCCTTTAAGTCGTTAGTTTACATATAATAACCAAATTAGTATAATTAAAATTATTATTTTTTTATATACTATCGACAAAAATTTTAAAACTGCATTAATTTTCTTCTTGACAACTCTTTAATTAAGGGAGAAATCTGGTAAAGTTTTAAATTTTTTTTATTTTCTTGCTTAACTGACTTATCCTGTATGATAATGGCTTATATTATATCTCTAAATAATGGTTAGAACTATTTTATACTTAAGAAAATGTTAATCAAGTTGAAGGAAAAGCGACGTTGAGTTGAATCGTTATAACAAACAGCTTTTCCGTCGTTAATTTTGAGATTGTTTCTTTAGTCTCAAAATTAACGACGGAAAAGCTTACAACGTTCTATTTCTTCTGTGTAGTTTAATAGTCTTTATGGATACATATCACGGCACCTCGTGACTTATTTACTGATTATTTTCTGAGCTGACACAGGTTCACTGATTTAATATTAAGAAATCTACTAACTGTATTATTCAAGTACAATGAGGTTTGCGTCTGATACTTGTCACCATATGGGTAAGAACGGCAACAGTATGTCTGAACTTAATAATTTTAAATAGATTCACTTCATATAAGAAAAACTGAAGCAGTATATTGAAGCAGTATCATTGAAACAGTATAAACTTTATAATTTTTAAGGCTTTCAGCTCATCTATAAATTTTCTTTAGGTACTTTAAAGAGTTTCTTTAATAGGAGCTGAGATATTAGTAATTCAACGGATACAAAACGTTGCAATGACACAACAATTTGTTTTGGACTGTCTTCTTTATACTAGTAATGTAGTAAGTCTTATAAAATTGGGTTCCTCTTTTAGCTAGAAATAATAACACAGTTTTTAACAAATCAATTTATCCATGCTAAATGGTTAAATCAGCTATGCCCGAGACTTTATTCGCTTGGAATTCGGAGTAAGAAAATAATTAGGAATTTTTTTGTGTTTTTTTTTTCTTTTTTCTCTCAGAACTCTACGGGCACAAAATTTATTAAAAACGCTAATAGGTAGCGTTGGCAGCCAAATCGGTTCCGCTGGTTCTAATATTAGCGTGCACAGAGAGCAAAACTAAAGATTGACGTGTCTTTTTTATTTGGAAATCTATTGAAATGAAACGAAGCTTAAATGTCAGCCCAAGCTAATCTAAATAAATTACTGAAAATCCCATTCAAATCGTATCAACCATTGCTGAGATTAGCGTGCATAACGAAGGTATGCACAGACAAACGGAGAAATAGACAAACACAAAACAAGCAGACAACAATTCTGAAAACTGTCGTTTTCGGCTTAGAAGCGTATTTTTAGTAGGTAGCAGTTAGTTTCACTAAAAAAACATTCCTGTACATTGAATGTTTTTTTAGTGTTTTTTCATTTTTTTTACGATTTTTACTCGGTTGCGGTGCAATAAAAGAAGGGTAATGAATTTAACAGTGTATGTATTATATTTTATATATGAATGTTTGATCGTAGCCTAAAAAATACTGAAATGATTTCAACAAATGAAGTATCAATCGACTTTTATTTAAAGTGAGAGTGTCATTGGCTAGGTTTTTAGATACAAAATACATTTTGGGGGATTTGCAATTAAAATACAGAATTAATCGCGTATTTCATTGAAAAAATGTCTTTTAGCATAATGCTAAGTCTGTTAACAATACATGTAAATGTCTTTTAGCATAATGCTAAGTCTGTTAACAATACATGTCGCTTCATAAGAAACCGTGCATTTTCCTCGTTCATTTTGACGCAAACATTTAAAACGTAAAATTCATTCCCGCTATTCCGTTTAATTGAAAAGCGACTTCAAATTTAATATAAGGGAATTTCACAGTTATTTTACAATTCGTTTCTCGATTCGAATGAAGTACATTTAAGATTATGAAAAGAAAAAAATATCATTCGCATTAAATACGATTCTTTCTTGATTTACGTCCCTAAATATTTCCTCTGAACATTTTCGAGGTGCATTAAGTCAATTAGAAGCTAATAATAATAAAATAAAATATGTATTAATCTGCCTTGATTTGTACTTTATAGAAAGGTATATCTCTCTACTGACAAATCTATATAAAAGTAAATTAATTTTTCCATGAAAGGTTGTTTTAAAAAAAAGCAAGAAAAATTGGGAAAGATGAAAATTAACAAAGAAGTCTACAATTTTAAGAGTATATGCGCGTAGTTTACTATTATGAGAGTACTAATATATTATATGGCAACATCACAAATTATCGGAGACAAATTAACTTTGATAGTTTTTTTTTAATTCACTTAATTTTTCATTGTTTTTATTAAAATACAATTTTTTGTCAATAATATCAAAATACTTATTGCTTAGGATATTATGTCACTTAAAATAAAATTATGGTGTTCATAATACTTCCCAATTTTTAACTACTGATCACTTTAATATTTTTTTAATATCCATTCAAAAAATATTAAAGTGATGTATGTGTATAAAGGCAATGTCAAATAAATACGATGCTATACAATCCAGTATATACGGATATCGTAATGATATTCAGAACTCCTATAGATAACACAATTGCATCTATCCTCAGTTCGTCGTTGATTGTACGAATGAACAAATAAAATCTTTTTTCAAAGTGATTACGATTTTACCATTAGCAATACCTTATTTCGGAACTTGATGCATTTCTGACCCTTTTTTTCCCAATTCTCTTTAGATAAAGAGAGGATGGTCTCTTTAATTACATTTTAAACAATCCAAATATAAAATTCTGAAAGCAGCGTTCCTTTCGAATTCCAAGAGACATTGTGTGTTAGATAGATGTATTTATGTGTACGTGTTCCCTTTGTTCCCAAACTGCAGCCTATGTAAGACGAATGATATGTACGGTCCGCTATTCGGGGGAGCGAGACCCAGCACAACAACGCATCCCAGCTATTTGCATAGTTCATTCGGTTTCATTACATGTTTTATATGCGGGTACTATAAATATGTATATATTCCCTTTTTGATACTAGCATTATTGCGTGTCAAGTTACTTATCTGTCTTTTGTATACCTGTTCTGTGCGTATGTAGTTTAAATAGGGCGGAAAACGAGATCGTTTGGGTATGCAAATTACTTCGGCCCAGGATCACATAACGCATTTGAGGATGTTTGATATTTACTTGTACGTGTACTAAACACGTTTCGTATAATTTGTTGTGGCCGTACACGTGTAAATACCAGAAACGCCACGAGAAAAAATTCACTAGCAATCTTTAAATAATTATCGGATTAAATTAATTATATTATCGAATTAATAATTATAAATACCAATTTTAAACAAATGCTACCCCGTTAATTCAAACAAATTCAACCTAATAACCTGTCAACATGTTATAACTAATTACAGGTGCACGTATTAATTTAAAATTGGTTAAGAAATCTTTTAATGACGAACCAAAGTCGTTAGTTCAATAGATAATTTTCATGATCGTAAAACGACCGGTTTATGTCGTGAATTCTCATTAATTTGCATATCGTTTGGTCGCATCGTTGCGGGCGTTGATATTGTGATTTGGCAATTTCATTCGTATAAGTGTTTTAATATGTACAGATTTCTGGTATGAAATAATTAGATAAAAATATTTATGTGGTAGCAATCAATGAGGTTAGCGAAAGAATGGATGAATTTGTGGGATAACAGGAGAAAGCTGTTGAATTTTGGTTGCCTTATTAGATTATATTTACCATGACCCGAATAAAACATTGTAAAAAATCTTACATTGTCTCACTTGAGAAAATATTATGCGACAAGGATTTAAAAAAAGGTAGGTATTTATTTTCTTAGTAGACATTTCTAGTAAAAAATAATATTGTCTTCTATTGATATCGGAATAAAATTAAATTAGCCAAATCTGTCCCGAAAAGCAAAAGCATGTAAGTTTTTTTCTATTTATAATTTTTTTTCTCTTTTTATATTTACTTAATATAATAAAAATGAAGATTACGACAATAACTCTTAATAACTATATATTGATAGATATGATATTGATTACATATTGATAGATACACCACATGTCTATCAGTTGCATATTCTGATAAAATTGCAATAAATTTGATGCGGAATTATTGTCTACGAAATAATAAGTGCGCCGTACGATAATTGAAGTCAGTTGTAGACATACATGAGCTGCTGATAATTTTCGTTTAATACACATTTTCTTTCAATTTTTCTTACTATAACTTTAAGTGATAAAAGAGTGGGATAAGGATTTTTACTGTTTTTTGAAAGTTTTTACATATAATTCATTTATTCAATGTCCTACACGATATTTTTCATTCAATTAGAGAGGTAACTGCTTTTTAATAAAATATCAATAAAACGCCAATAAATTAAAAACCAGCATTAAAAATATATATAAGAAAAATTAAAAATTAAGCGAATTATGAGCTCCTAAATCAAGGTTTCCCAACGTTTTTTGTTGAGGCTCCCCGGATTATAAATTATATTTTCATGCACCACCTTTACTTTTTCATGCCCCATGATTTAGTAAATTAAATAAAAATGGTAACTGAAGTTTGTAAATACACAAACTTACCTTTTAACAGTGAGACACAATAATTTTACACACTCAAACTGATTTCTCAACAAAAAATGTACACCGAAACGTCAAATTTTTTGCAAGTTTGTGATAATAATAGTGAATATGATTTTAATTTCATTAATTTTATGCATGTAAATTAAACATTATATTGTAATGTTATTTCTTAATGTTGTTTGTATATGTTTTGGTTTTTTCTTTCTAAAATGCAAACGCTTTCCGCCCCCCTTGACATCTTTCTATGCCACCCTTGGGAGGCGCGCCCCCCTGGTTGAGAACTCCTGTTTTAAATTGAATAAACAAAATAGAGCAGAGATATCTACCTGCCTCATTTGCTCCTATAAAATACAATCGGCGTTATTATTAACGACGTCATAATAATATTGCAGTTGTTGGTAAATTATTTAGATATATCAAAGGAAATTTTCCTCTTCATCCGCTTGTATCTTGAATATATGACTTTGAAATAAAAGAAAATGACAGAGAAATAAGAAATGAAACTACATATAAACAACTAGTATCAACTTTATAAGATGCATGTATAAATACGGTTTGAGTTCAATCATCCATCCATAGATTGATGGCGTCTCAGTATTGGCTGTAAATTAGTATTAGCCTGGACCCAGTTTTGAATATCTTGGATCTTTAAAATTTAAATGATGTAAAAATGACTTCTAATTTTGAATTTACGGATTGATTTTATTGTCTAGACCTGATTTTATTAACAAACTCTCAGGTTTGTCAAATAAAATATACCTCATTTAAATACTGGCTTTTAAACTCGCATTTGATGATTTATGAGTTAGATTTTAAAAATAGAATCTAAGTCTGACTAGAAGTATTATTAAAATAGAGTATTTCTGAATTACAAGGGAACGAATAAAATAGCACATCTTCTCCTAAATGTAAATTTCCTCTTCATTTTCATTATTTTTGCTAACCGATGTATTAGCTTTGCGACCACAACGCGATATTTTGGGTCCTATTTCAATAAACCGTGCGAAGGTAGCTTACATAGCTTTACGCTGTAATTAAGTCCTAAATTAATAAAAAAAACATACCACTTATTGTTTTTGGAAAAAGAGTTAAAAAAAGAATGCTGAGAGTAGTTAATATTCATATACTAGCATGAGAAAAGCTTTAAAATTATTTAATTTTTGGACGAATGGCAACATTGTTGCTGGTAGTTTTCAATACATTGTATTGTTTCATAATAAATATATTCACGTTAAAATTCACCAGTGCCAATTTTTCATTAGCAATAACCTACCATTTTTTTTAATTATTGTAGCATAAAAAATGAAATGAAATATTCTCGACGAAATCATGTATAATAAAAAATTAATATTTTACACCGATATGCAATTTTGGTTTCACGAATGATGTGGACGAATTTTGGCAGTAGCCAAGTGCGCTGAGACGCAAACATCTACGGCCGATCCTGCCCCCTATCCCCTAGAGACAATGATACACCTCCTATCTAGCAGACAACGATGCGATGGTGCACAGTAATAACCACTTTGAAAATTTAAAGCCATCTGCAAGGGATCCCCCAAGTCCGACCGAAGTTCAACGATTGTGCCTGGTTAGTACATGCTTAGGAATCCTTATTTAAATGTCTACTAAATAAGGCCAGAAACCTTTATATCGTATTCAGAATACTCCACTATGTCCTAAATTATATCTTGACATGCTCAATGACTGGTTGCAAACAATACAAACAAACAAATCGTCGTTAACAATGCCTTCGCTTGGCGATGACAGTCAATGAACCAATAGATTGAACGTCATAACTCAAATTTTACACCTGAAAATGAAGCTCACTCGATCATTCCCTAATATATTTCTATATTTGAACTTTAATAAACTAGTGTAGCAGAATATATTGTAATTACACTTAATAATATACTGAAGACTCAACAAAGAACACCATAACAGACTAATACCCGTATATCTGACAAATAGATGTCAGAGTGCGTGATTTGTCCAAATTGACCTACTTAATTTGTCACGTCAAACTTTTATCTTCAGTCTCTTGTCAAACCTTTCTTAATATTCATATTAATTGCACTCTATTACAGTTAACAACTTACATACTCGAAACTCGATCTGTCTTAATAAAATAATTCCGTGATCGCCCCGTTTGTCAATGTGATACAATATTTACACCGTCCAGTGTCACTGGTTGAAAAAACGTCTTTGCTAGATTAGATTTTATGAATAACAAACATTTTTATTCATAATTAGTTAGCCTTATTAGAATAAACTGAAAATATGAGGTAAAAATTGTGTATTGTATTAAAAAATAATCAATGAAATTTTCAAATTCGTTACAATATTAATAAACTGCGTATTGCTTTTTGATTTTTAAGATAACCGGTTGAAACGAATAGTGTTATCGATGACGATGGACGATGGCTGGAGAATAATTAAAACGAACAACGTTATAACGCATTATATACGCAAGGTATAACAATTATTCATTGAATCGTGATTAGAAATGTTACCAACCTACACGTTATATTCAGAATACACGGATTCATAAAGTAGTGAAAAGCAGAAAATATACTTTATATATTAGTGTTAGTTATTATATAATATAAAGGACTGTAAGACATAAATCGCTCTTAATATTTAGAGAAATCAAAGCAAATAATCTTCTTTCACAAAGTTGAAAAAAATAAAATTTAAAAATAATTTTCAGGATATATATGTCCGACGTAACTAAAGCAAATAATTATATCCATTCTCTTAACGCCGCGGGAAAATCTCTGAAATAACCAACTTAGTAGGAAATTAATAAATGAATAAAATAATGTAAAGCATTTCTTTAAATTCAGAAGAAGTGAATCTGATTTTTCAGTATTTTTAATTCATAGAGAGAGAAAATTTTCAAGTTGATTTCCATTAAAATCTATTTTAATACGTTTAAATATTCGATATAAATTATTTCAATTAATTATTTTTCTGAGTAGGATTTTTTACCACGTGACAACTGTAACCTCAAAATGAAATTATCCTTTATCTCTTTGCAAAAAAAATACAATTTATAAGAGTCATTTTGTGATGAATTATACGATACTCTCACGAATGACCACGAGCAGGAAAAATTTTGTAGAAATGTTTTGTATTTTTCATAGTGTCGTAAAACGTATAAATCTTAAATCTTTTCTAATCGGTTGAGCAGTCTTTAACGTAAATGTTTGATCGATTACTTTGTAAAATCTCGAAATGCTTTTATTAAATAAAAAGCTTTCGTTTTTCATATGCGTTTAGCATGTGAGTATGAAAGAAACGTGTTAATAAATCAAATGCTCTTGTTTGTTCGAATTTGATAATTGAATGTAAAAGAAAAGTTTGGCAATCACTGGTTCATTCCTTTATTAAATTCACTGCAAATAGTATTTTTCAGGCTTGTATTAGGAACAACCAGGATAAAAACTTCAAATAATCTGCGTCGTCACATAAAAATGTAATACGTGATGTCGTGCTTGCTTTTATTTTTTTCAACTTTGGCAATATTTTTTTTATTTTAAGATGCGTGTTTTTTTTATTTTAATTGAGTAGTTTTAATTGAGTATTAATTAAGTAGTAGTAGTAGCATTCTGTTAAAATAAAAAATATGCGTCTTTTTCAAAAAAAAATATTTCATAATTTTGAGAACATTTCAGGACAAATAGTTGTAATGACATGATAATTTCGATGTAGATATTATGATTTTTAAAAGTACATCAAAGCTCGTCCTGCACCTGAAACAACAGAAGATATAGTAATTATTTAATGACAGAGAGATTGAAAGGAGAATGGCTTCAATCTTTGCATAAACGTGATACTTTTCTGGCTTATTCTGACATGATTGAAAACGTAATTATAATGCCAGGTCACTTAGAATTTTTAATTTTTCTCATGAACGAAAGGATATAATAACGTATTATCTAATGGATATTACGTTAAATATAATATATATATATATATATATATATATATAATATATGAAGGATAATATGGATATTAAATATAATATATATATATATATATAATATATAGAAAATATAATTAAATTTTCCCCCTAAAAACGAACTTAACGACTGGTAATCCAATTATTTTTATTCTTCAAACACTCATAATTTAATGCAAACTTGTAAGTAATATAAAGTTAATAAATGTGCATACTTATTTTTACTTATATTTAAATTACATAAAAACTGTTAACGAACGACATAGACTTCCAAAAATACTGAATGAATATTTATATGTACGTATTTGTGAAAGTCAACCTACTCAATCGTAAAATGTGGACTAGTTTGTAAATAAATGTAAGTCATATTTCTATAAAGTTGGGCATATGTGTAAAATGATTGATTAACTTAAACCCAATAAAACAAAACAATGAAAGAATAAGAGATTCTATTTAATCGTTTAAATAAAATAGTGTCGATGATATTTTCGAACAAAGTGTGACTGATACATGTGTTCATCCGTTAGGGTTTCTGTTCAATGTAATTTACTTTGTAATATATGGGGATGCTTTTCTTTTACATAATAATTCCCTTTGTGCTAAATAGAATAGCAGAATATTAATATTTTCGTTGATCTAATAAATTATTGTATATTGTAAATAGGTGACATTTCTAAAATTAAATTTAAGTAGTCTTTAATTTGATTGTCATCGTTCTGTATGTAGGTGACATTCCAATTCATCCGCTCGTACAAAAATTCTTGGAAACATGATTTGAAATAGCTTTGCTATATAGATTGTCCAAAAACGTTAACCACATTATTAAAGTTCAATTAACATTCTTGTATTAATTTACACATCGATCACTCGGTTCCAAATATTGCTTTGACAGGTATTGCTTTGACGAAATTGGTTTAGCACTATTTTTGCAGATATCGTTTTACTTCACATTCCAGGGAAAAACAAAAATTCTGCTGGATAAATCGAGTCAAGTTTTTGGTAAATAACAATTAAAATAAAGACGAATTTTCGCATCTTGCAAGATAATTTTCCCTCGTGATCGATTCATAGCACGAGATTGACAAATTAAAATGGAGACTCAACAAAATTAGTTACAAATTCAATATTTTTTTCAAACGTATGTATTAATGAAGACGTTAACGTATAAACACAATTTTTTTTAAAAACCTAAATTTTTCGTACAAGTATTTAATAATACAAATATAATAGTAATATACAATCTAAAATTTAAAGGTAAAATACCTTTAAATGATTCACTGTATAAAATTTTCAGAAATAGTTTTATTGAAGTAATAACATTTGTCCCTTTTATTTAAAACATCGATCATTTAAAGTACGTAGATATACTAACGACCGCAACTTGCTATTTTATTCACAGGTATGTTTCAAACATCGTTTATGAAGCCAATTATTCTCCGTGTCTGTTAAGGCTCAAGTGACTAGTCAACATTTGTCATTGTATTGTTACATTTTGAAAACATAATGAACAAGTATAAATCCTACCGATTTTAGTGTCTTTATCCGTGTCTAGTATAAATTGTTATAAGCGTGTCTTATCACAGATTATTGTATATTAAATCATATTTTAAATTTCTGTTTCTCAGTATCAACATTTTCTATGAAGTAACTGATTCAAAGGGCTAATTGAATTAGATTTTTGTGGAAATTTTTTAATCTTAATCTGCTGGAAATCTTTTGGAACGAACAATTTGCGAGATAACAATATATTCTATAGGCATAAATACAGTAATGTACTCTAGTCTCCGTTTGCCTCAAATGTTTACAAAATTATTTACTTCTGTGAAAACACTACATGAGTACATGTTAATTAGTTATACAGTACATGTTAGGTACAGTTATTGACATCGCTTCAAAGAATGCATTGCAATCGAGTCAATTAGTATGCCAAATACATAACAATATTAAACATTAAAATTAGTTTGAAATATTTTAATAAAATAAATTTGCTAAACATAGAGAGAAATATTACTTTTTTGACTCTTTAATCAATGTCCAAAAATTGTAAATAAATTTTTGCTACTTTTGTCTTGAGAGAGTTTTTGTGATATTATCAGTCAAATTACTTTTATGATTCGTAAACGATTTACGTTATAAATAAAAAGGGTTTTACGATATCATTTATTACTTTCTGAAAACTTGTCACCCACAAGCGTTTTAAGAATTATTTATAAATACACTATTTATGGCACTACCTGAACTGAAGAAACAATCCAAATTATAAAGATAATAATTATTTACATTTTTAAAAATATATCTAAATTGAGTAGTTTAATTATGATTCCAATTTACTGGTTTTTAAACAAATTGTATTCCATTATGAAGCAAACAGAAGTCGCAATTGGGAGCAAAACAATTTTACTCGCTTTTCCCAACAAGACGATCTCATTCGTTAAAAATATTGAAACAAACGTCTGGATATTAACTAACTAAAACAAAATGAGAAACATATATAACCGATCATCTCTTGCACATTTCAAGACCAAATAACTAAATTCGTCAAACGAACAAATCATGAGATAATCAAGCCTTCATTCTAAACCAAGACGTTTAAAAAAAGAAAAGTACTTATAAGCACTTGGCCTTCTTCCGCAAACCCAATTTCCACTAAAGCCGGAATGAAGGCCACAATTTATGTCAACGAAACTAATGGTCACATTGCAATGACTTAAGGTCGCTCTTCGATTTATAAATTAAAACGCGCTCTCGTTTTAACGGTGTAAGTCGTGTCTGCATCACCATTTTATTATGCTACTTGCTTTGACAAATAATTATTTTCTTTTAGGATCGGGGGATGTTGGGAAGTGTTTCATAATTCAGCAAGCAGTGCCGTTAGACTGAAATGTAGTTTACTTCACGGGACTATAATTTCTCTTGTTTCTTTGAACATTTTCACGAGGTTTTAAACCTGGGAATCTCAAACTAATCCACCTCTTTCATTTTAGCAATTCCTAATACATCATCTTTTATGATTATTTTTAAAAAGCAATATGTCGCTTATCTAAAATTATCCAAGAGGGAACACCACTGATTTCAATAAAAATAGTTTATCCAGTTTTAAATATCGATCTTTTAGTTAAATACTTACTAATTTATATAGAATTTTAAGTAGTAATAACTGTTCATGGTCCAATACAGATATAGCCACATTAAAGATACTGACTCATATGTTTTTCGATAAAGCTGGCTGGAACTTTAAGAAATATCTATAAATTTTTACCACCCTGTCATTGATTACCTAGGCAGGCTAAAAAGGTCTGCATTTCTCTACCCTGGCAAACTTCGTTCGATTGTCTCATTCTAACACTGCCCCCTCTTTTTTATATTTAGCTCTTACCTACTTTCAAATATTCCTAATTCTGAATCATTCACAATTTTCTCAGTAGCTTCGTTTTCTTTTTGCAGCTACATTTTTAAAATATGTCTTTTTTGGAATTTAATCATCGATTGGCGTTAATAAATAAGAACCTAAGAATGAGGAGGTTTTTTCATGAAATGTAAAGGTTCGAATGTCATTCAGTAAGTCTTTTAAAATGCCATCAAAAATGTTTTTCTAATACGGCGTCTTCTTAGCTGTGCTATAAGTGTTCAAAATATTTTGCAAGTCCTCCCCCCGCTCTCTAAATTAGTACTCACGTAAACAGTTAAACAAGTCAGGATATCCCCATTTAATCTTATAATGCAAATTGTTTTCGATCAAATTGTTTAAATATATGAAAGAAAGATCAAGAAAGTTTTCTAGTAGTATTTTTCTTACATGATCTATTCAGCAATACATTTAGGTGGTGAAACATAAAATGTTAATGTTTTATAAATAATATAAGAGAAATTGAAAGAGTACTCTTAAATTTACAAACTCACCCTAATAAGGGTGATGGGATTTCCGAAAAATGGTACAGGACTGTTTTTGTTGGGGATTTAATAAAAGGACTGTTTGATGTTTACTTAACCAAATACATATCTTTAAATACAAATATTAAAAGAAATATAAGATAAACCAAAAATATAATTGTTTACCATTGAGGAAGGAATGCGCTTTGTAGGGACAAAAGGCTAATTTTAAATCTGTAAAGTACGTAGTGACCAGTTACAGACAAGTAAATCCACAAACAAAATCTTTCTATTCATGTGTTTGATACATATTAATTTTCAAAACACGTGGCGATAAATACGTTAAGACAAGTTCTGTGATGACCTGTGACGATTCTCTGACGACAAAATATGTGTACTACGAATATTCTTGGTTTCCGTAATCATAATTTTATAAAATTAAAATTATTGTAAAATAATATTTTTGGAATAACCTTCCATATAAAACAACTGTCAAAAAGTTTATTTCCTGATTCTACTAAGACAATTAGTGTTGACTAGGTATTTAGAAATGCCTAAAAAGATTAAACACGTTTGCTAACATCTTCACACTAACATTATTCCCGAGTTATAAAGTTTCAGTCATTATCATTATGACCTCTCCCCTTGTAATTTCTAATGACCTTAATTAATAATTTGTAATAAAATTATTTGCTTGTGAAACAGAATAACTATAAAGTATATGTTTTATGTATTAAGTTAAATTTTCTTTTAATTACTTTAAAGAGTCAATTTATTTCGTGACAACTCAATATAAATTATATTCAAGTTAGTGAAAAAGAATAAATCATTAATGAATCAAATATATCGATGGCATACTAATTATGATTTTAAAACAGCTACCAGTTTATTATGATAGTGCATATTAATTACAATTTTCATAAGATTTTAAGGTTTATATTAAATAACTCGTAAAGTAAATCCGAATAAAGTTAACTTTTATATATTACAAAATTTATATATTACAAGGACTTATTAATTTCCTTCGGATCAGATAATTAAATTTCCCATCCCTAAACGCTGGTTCTAAACAGTCTGAAAATGTAAACAAGTCCATAACATCAACAACGAAGTACGACAACAATTTTGGATATAAACATAATCATTTACAAAACAATAAAGCTTACGTTGGATCCACTGAGTGACCCTAAAAATGGTCAATAATATACAGTATTAGTTTACAATTCTTGCAGATATGGGGCCTTGACTGTATAGTACTTCGCATTCGCAAATATAGTATTTTCACGCTGAAAGTTTGATATGTGGGTACTGTTGGAAACGAATAAAAGAGTAAACCTGGTCTTAGGATTTTGGGACCATTGTTTTGGCAACGACTTTAAGATTATTTTATTTAAATCGTTTTGAAGCAAGGGCATTGCAATGTTACCAAATATTTATAAATAATCAATCTGTACCTTCGAAAATACATGATCCACCAAAGGACTTTTCCAGATGGAATAAAAATATAGATGATAGTCTTTATGAATAAATTTATTTATATTTAAATAACACGCGAACTTCAACAGCTTTTAATATATATATATATATATATATATATATATATATATATATATATATATATATATATAAGGTTCATGCTACTCACGTGCGGCTAACCAAGAGGTTAGGCATGTGCATCTGTAATGAAACACTTATACGCATTCATCATAGTTGGGATACATAATTGACAATGAATATGTCCGTCATCTCATTTTTAAAGTTAATAAATACAATTTGATTATAATGTGATTTACAACGTCTACGTGAATAAAAAAATCAGTAAATAACAAATCAGAACATTTCTTGAATCAAAAATCATAAATACCCTATTGAAGTTTTACCTTATACGTCACTTGGTAGACGGCAAGTTTTGGCGTAGTGAATTGAGAAACAAAATAGAAACAGTAACATTGAGAATTTTCATTTTATTCCGAGGTAATTTAATATTTAAAATACAGTTTTTCTAAAATAAATTTTTCCCAGTCATTAATAATAATAAAATGCTGCAAAAAGAACGTTTAATAATTATATTTTGTATATTTACAGGTATACATTTGCAAGGGTTAGAACATTTAATTTTGTTTATATAGTAATCTGATAACTTTTTAATAAAAATTTCGCTTTAATTTGTTTGAACCGGATTGTATATAATAAATATCATGTAAAGGCAGTGGAGATCAATAATATAATTCATCTAAAATATTGGCAGGAAAAAAAAACAAATATATATTTAAAATTGTGGGTAAAATTACACTCAAATCAATCATTAATAGAACTCCTTTAGACAGGTATTTGTCCGGTATTCAATTGTGATACATATTATTACATCACCATTATAAAATTACATTACACAGCCGTGAATGGTTATTATGGGTCAGTTTGATGATTTACAGATAGTTTATAAATTATTGGCGATCATTCATATTTAATAAATGTCATGCAAAATAAGCAAAATTAGGTTATAAAAGAAATAATAATTAACTAAATTTTGTCAGAGATTAAGAAAGTTGCACAATAATTACATTTGAAATTAATATTGTTTGCAGTGAACTTCTAAATTTAAGAATTTTTCTATACATTAGAAAAATTATACAAATTTTTCCTGACCCATTAGTACTATTCAAAGACTAATGGGTCAGGAAAAATTTGTTTATTCTAATGCTGGTTAAGTTAAGATAAAGAAAACAGGCTGGTTTATTCTATTGCTTTTTATAAATGTATATTAAGTTTTACAATAAATTATATTTATCTCGAAACCTCGACTTTTAATTTTTTTTTATTAAATATCCACTTGTCGATCATTCGGTTAAGGAATTTTTAACGATAAAGTTCGTTAAATTAAAATAAGAACCTAAGAGTAAAATTGAATATACTTCATTCGTCTTCATGGTGATGGTACCAATATCCAAGCTGACTGCGATTAAACCTAAAATAAAAAAAAATACATATATATGCATATATATATATATATATATATATATATATATATATACACACACACGGAAAAAACATAAATAATGTGAAGTAGGGTAAATGTTCATAATGATAAATGTTCGTGAATTAGTATTTTTTACAAATAAATGATAGAACAATCTTAAAAGCTCTCGCCCTGATACCACCACAACTTTTAAAATGACGACCTCACTTGGAAATTTTTAGTGCTTACAACTATTTAATCATCAAATCATTTCAATGCACTTCCATTATTTACATTGCTTTATTTTATTATAAATTGCAGTCTCAAATATTATATTCAGTTCATCCAAAAATAAAACCTTGTATTTAAACATTTTATCAAATATAGATGATCGTCTAATCGAAAACTGAATAACCAATTTACCTTATCACTGTTCTCAGAGTAAGTGTATAAAACCTTAGCGTTAACATTGCTGTTTATTATAATTAGAGATTATGAATATGATATCGTGAACCTTTTTCTATATATACTCGTATACCTATCCACTAGTCACACACGAATCCAGAAAATTCTCGTCAATTTTTTTACGTGGTTGGTCCGTCTCAGGAAAGGCCCACTGCGATTCGAGGTCCACGGCCTGCTATTAAAACACGTCTACCTAATTGCTTATAAACCATTTTGATGAACGTGGTTAATACTTTACGTAGGAAAGCACAATACAAACTTCCCACTTCATTTCTTTTAACGTAAACATTGATTTTATGGTTAATGAAATATTAACTCCAGAAAATTTCTAATTTTGGCGCAGCCCAACTCGCAGCTCAACATCATAAAAACTTTTGGCTGATTTTCTGTCGACTCCACAACTTAATGATCTTATCTTTTGAAACATAGCTGGGTATTGTACTTAAATGAACGAAAGTCAGAAAGTGGTTAAAGGTAAGTTAAATTCTTTTACAAAGTTGGTAGTACAATTAAGATCGTGTACCACATCTGAATTACTTTATTTTGCGCTCACAGATTACAATTAGACGAAATTACCCTTATTTCTAAATGGCACGCTAAGTCCTATAATTATACTTAATGGTTTTGCAAATAAATGTATTTTATTTCACTGGAAATTTAAGTTCTAGTGACATATTTTTCTAAAAAATACTTTAATGTTAGTCTTTTCGAGTCATCGCTACTTTTATTCAATATATGGCCTTACTATTATTTTATGTTGCGATTATGATTTGTTTTCTTACAGCTATATAAAACTTAAGCACATCCCTATGCATACTTTTGGATATTTATAGCATTTCGATATTGATTTTTCTTACGATCAACCATTCTAGATAGACTGATTTATTATTTTCGAAGAATTATGGATTTTGTATAACCCATCAGATTTTTAAAAGTAGTTTCTACTTTAAATACGAAAGTTACAGCTATTAAGTAATAAAATAATGTTTAAGCTTATCTTTCAAACTTAAAATTTTATTGTAATATTGAGAAATTGATTCGGAACTTGACTGTTGTCTTAATTTCAAACTGGTTAATTTTTCTTGCTTATTTGCTAATTAAAAAAGGACATGATCTATTTTTCATATTAATGTTTTGGACAGCACGAGTGTAAGTTTATGTAATTATATACCTTGTCTACATATCTAGAAGAATCTACGTGATGTTATTTTTAGGATTTTATATTGCTGTGAATAATTTAATAAAATTTTAAGGGTCGTATTTTTTGTACGAATTTTGTTAAAATCAAGTGTGTTGCATATTTCTGCGTATACTTTCCTCCTTCAATATTAATATTACTTTCATATCAAGTGGACTTACGAGTGATGTGCGTAGCTGGAAAGGCGAATCAGATATGTTCTCGGCATGGGGTGCACGGCGCGTGAACCAATACCTTATACAAGACTGGGACGATTTTTGAAAATTCTCCTACGAGATTTCGACTAATAGATCAGAGCTAAATATCGCTGTATTTGTTCAAATTATTTGTGAAGTTTAAATTTAGGCTAATAGTGACCGCTGAGAGGGTTTCGGTAAGGTCCATAGAAACCCAACGAGAAGAAATTACTGGTAGAGTTCCAGGCCGCATGCCCTGCGTAAGAATTTTCAGAAAATAGACCTAACTACCAGCGCGCTTATAACTACGGGACAGCTTGGGATGTAGTATAAGGTTATCGGGCGACCTCCGTGAATGCAAAATGTGACTATAATACAGAAGCAAAAAATATAGGTAACATATAGGTAACTCGATCCCTGGGGTCCAGTGTAAAGACATTTATAGAGCTACTTGAAACGTTTCGTATTTAGCGCCCTAAAAAGAACGTATGAGAGTGACAACAGGAATATATTTCTCTCTTTCACCAAGAGTTAATTTATTCAGAACCATGCGAAATTCTGGAAAATCTTAATCCAAATAAGGCTCCAAGTATAAATAATATCGATAAGAATATTGTTAGGGCAGCGTGGAACAACGCGGCGCCTGAGATGCTTGCTGTCTTTTTTAGTCAAAACCATATAGTACGCAACTTACTCAATGACTGCAAAAAAGAGGCACAAGCCATTGATAAAATAGATTTTTTATACCTTTACGCGGGTATGGTTGAGATTAAATTTAGTTAAAGATATGTTAATTTGCTTGATAGTTAGAAACGTTATAAAAATTATTATACTTGTCAGAGCATTGAAAAAAATGGAGCTGCTGAAATTAGATATGGTCTTACTGTATTCGATATTTATTTTTCAGATAGATACACTGGACTGTATGTTTGATTGATTAATAATTACATATTATATACCTCTAGTGTATCGATTGACGTAAGATAAGTGAAAAAAAACGTATTTTCAGTATAAACACTTTTATTCAACTAATACTTAACGTGTAATCTACTGAAAAATGTGTCCCATTTCCCATAGACATTATAAAGAGGACGCATATTCTCTGACTATTAACCCTCAACCAGTACTAAGCCTAACCTAGTTTCATTTAATTGTGAATGATTTTCTACAAATTGAAAAAAAACATAACAATGTGTTTATATGCCTAATCGTTCCCAGACAAAACCATATTTCATTACATCTAACACATACTATTGGACAGATTTTTCCGCGCGATCCATTACATAATTATAAAATTGAATTTTATGAATTTGTATATGTCGCTAAAGATTGTGAAAATTACTAGTTCAATACTAAATATTGTTGTCTATTTTATAATCGTATCACAACTACTAACATTATTCGTTTAATACAAATCTCCGCGTGCGTTGCATGCTTTTAGATTTTTAATATTTTAAAAAAGAAAAATTTCAGTAATTTGATAAATTCCGTTTTATAATTGTTTTTAAATTATTTTCTGAATATATTTCTGTTGGAACTTTTATATTCATATCGAATAAGTAGATTCAATTAATTGTGATTTAACTGTGTTAGTTTGGTTAAAGTATTTATATTTATAAATACGAACCAAGTGAATACAAGTAAAAGAGCGTGCTTTTATCCAATTAAACACATTTATAAATTTTAATTGTCAGTATTTTAAAATGATTGCACTGATCGTTTTATTTGAAATATTGTACAGACTCATTGCAATATTATTTTTATATATATTTTTAATTTTTCATGTTATGATAGTATATTAAAATACACTCTTACTTTATCACTTTTGTATTGAATTAAAAAGATAAATCTTTCATAAGTCGACTTAAATAAAGATTTATCTCCGATCGATGTTATAAGATCTTTGAGATCGAATTTTTGACAAAGGATCGCTCTTCCTAATTCGCAGCATTAAGTTTTTTTTTCATTTTCCTGGTTTATGCGCATCATGACAACTCATTTCATAATAATTTATTTATGTTAACATTGCAAACTGTTCTTAATGCGCTCAACTGTAGTATTATAATATAGTGGTACGAATTATTAGTGATTGAATGTGGAATGTAATCTACATTTTAGGCAGCATATGTTATATTTTAATATGATGGGCAAGTGTCACCCAAGGTATTGTCGTTGTTTCGTAGAATCAATATAGTTGATCTATTGTTCGTTGGCACCATCTGTAAATAGCAAAGGGAAATGATAACCTTGGTTCCCGGGAGACAGTAACAAAGTAGTTTCCTGTTACCGACTTTTAACAGAATACCTCGTCATTGATATAAATAATTATAAATAGTTTTATTTCATGAATGACATTTAAATTGCTTTATTGAAATTCAAACTTTAATCTAGTATTTTCGCAATCTTTTTTTCCGCATGCTTAACGAAATCCAAAGGTCAAATTGCGGCCTCTCGCATTATTTAATTAAAGTTCTCTCTACTGCCAATCATTCCATTCTGTTCCAGAAATATCTACAGAAATTTTTAATTACGGATTAGTGAGGCATCTGTGCGATTTTTTCATTTCTTTTTATTATTTACCCCTAATTCATCCGACGAAGGTAATTTTAGAAATAAATGATAGAAAATTTATTTATTTTTAAAATTATATTCAGTATTTTACACTTACAAAAGAAATTGATTAATATATCATTATACCTGTAGTTTAACTTACAATAAACCAAATTTACGAGCAACGCAAACTACTTGCAATAATAAATTTAACAATAATCGCGGAAAAATAAACATGTCACGTTTTACACTTTACGGCACATTTCCCGCACAAACCGATGCTACCAAAAAATAAAATGAAGGGACTGACTTATTCTCGTCAATTCGAGTATTACCACCTAAAACGCACTAATAGAGAAAAGGATGGAAGATTTGACTAAATGTATACTAACGAAGACGGCAAACATTTAGTTAGCAACGATTTCTAGGATAAATCAACTACCGACTTTTTATTCCACAAGTTAGAAGTTGTCTCCGCCAACCCACCACCTAGGAAATTCATCTACCTGCGTTGCCGAATATCTCAAAACAAATTATTTATTTCGGATCAAATTTTACACTGCTTCGGGGAAAAAACTTATAGCTTGTGAACTAATATATAGGCTAATCTCTATTTTCCTTGTAATTGAACACAGTATATAATTATGACAATGAAAATCAAATAACCTTGCTCTTACTGTAACTGATGGATTTTAGAACATCTGAATGAAATTATACAAAAGTTATTCATATTCAAATTTTGAGATGTACACGTGTACCCAATATTTAAATTGCGATCCCAATTTAAATATTGGGTACACGTGTACATCTAACAATTTTATATGATTAATTATAAGGATGTTCCACATATGCTAGACTTGAGAACATTATATACAATAAAGTACTGACTTACGAAAACGCAATCAATTGAAGGAATATAATGTTCAAATTTTATAATTAGAGATCAAAAATTGGAATATAATTAAAAAGTTTGACCTGTAACAATTAAGGCGCAACAAACTGAAATACCCGTATTTTTAAATGTTGTAATCTAAATTTATTACCATAAAAGTCACCAACAATTGTGCATAATATTTCGTTTTTTGTTGAGCGAGCGAATAATTTTCTGGCAGTGTCAAGGTCAACGTACGGACGAGTTTGGGGAACATTCAAATCGTGACCTAGGGTTGAGAAAAAAACTACGGTTCTGTTTAATGAAGTGGTTCATGTATCCGCGAAGAACTAAGAGCGAGAGTAACAATAAAGGAGAGTCCCACCAATTTCACTCTAACGTTAAATTGATTCGTGCTGTGAAATAAAGTAACAATTTTCTTAAACGTTTATAGCCTTTCAGATACGAACTTTCATGGCAGCACGGTTAAAAGGTAAGCTGGCTGGATTAAAAAAAAATCGAAGTTAGGATGATTTTGAAGTTATGGTACCAAAAATATAATGTTGTCAATGGTACTGAAAATATAATGTTACCACTTTTACGCCAAATCACATTGAAGGTACGTTTCATGTAGACAAATGCTAAATTCTTCGTCCCAGAAAACTTTATTTATTTGCAATTTTAATCTGATTCGTAATACATGAATCGAATATTTCTATTTCATGGTGTATTTTGGATTGCTATTCCATTACTATTAATATACTTTTTTAACTTCCTGTTGAATATAAATTGAATGCTAAAAATTAAAAAGCTATCTGTTCTTTAAGAGTCTGTTAAGTGTTCCTTTCATACGTTGTTCATATCTTTATTCTGAATGTAATTCAGAAATACTTATGTTATGAATGGAAAATGTTGACCGCTATTTCTTCAAAAAGTATAAAAATTTTTAAAATTTTTTTTAAAAACTACAATTTTTTTTATGGTATTAATGTCATTATATTCACTTTCGTTTGAAAAAAGTAACTCTAAACTTTAGAATAAACCATTCTTCCCCTAGCTTGCTGGCAGGGGATTAGAATGTTAGGTAATATATCACTGAGTATCTGTTAAAGTTAATCTCTATCAAATACATATTTCAATTTTAGCGAAATTAAATATGACTTGTTATACATTCCTGTGAAAATGATAATGTTCGATATTTGAAGCGAATTAAAATAAAAAGGTTTTAAGTTTGTTTTTACTTTTTCCCTTTTACTGTCACATCTGCATTTTATACTATAGTTTACGCCTTTAAATCTATACTACATTTGAAAGAAAAAAAAATAAGTTAAAATAATGTCACTTCCATTAGCCGACGATGCTATAACCAATATTATTCCACTTTTTATTATCTCATTACAATTTTGAAAAGTACGAAGCTATAAAGATTCTCACAATATCGACTTATGGGTAGCACAATCCTATATTATATATCAGATGATATTGTGGTAAGTTGAAAATTAGTCGGGAAATTTATGATGAAATTCATTGAGTATATTTGGATGACTCGTGTTACTGTTTGCTAGTAATTTGCACAATATTCGGCCGATAATTTAAGATCCAAAAAAAATAAATATGTTTCAATTAACTGGACAATATTCCCTACACGATAATTTTTTGCAAACGTCGCTATTTTCCAGCAAAAAAAAATATTTATTCCCAGGAACAAAATTCACATACGCGCATGAATTACGAGAGTCCTTTTAATTGTGACCTAATTATGAAAAAAAATGTGCAGTCCTTACTTAATGAAGCGGCTTATTGACTCGCGGGGAGCAGTTATCAAGGTGAATATTACAGGAAATGTTCTTAATACTTATTCTAACGTTAAATAGATTTATATGGTAAAAATGTTATGATATATTAGAGGAATATTGTGTATATATAGTTTAACCATTTGTATCATTAAATGAAATCTTTCACTATCTTCTTTTGTAGAAATGCAACGATATTGTTATCGTTAAATTTAGCACTAAGCTTACTAACGAACCTATTAGTCGCACTCTATGCACATGATTACTTATAATCACTACTAATTAATTAGAAAATAATTACTAAATTAAATAACAGCTATAATATAGGTTTCTTTTATAAACAACCATAAACAATTTTTAAAAAGTTACGACCTCACTGATTAAAAATTAGTTTTATAATTCAACGCGAGATGGCTGTATTTATTTCTGTTTTAATAAATGGTTTCATAGACGCGCTAGAACTAAAACCTATGTGTAACACCCAAAGTTATTTCCCTACTAAAACAATTTTATTACCTATTCGCGCTAACAAAGAAAACGAAAAAAATCCGTAAAAGATAGCGCTGAGATAGCGAAATTGTTCCACGTTACTACACCCGTGCTGCGTCTATTGGTAACCTGTGTGGGTGTTTGTATTAACGAAAAAACAATTTTAATTTTATTTTATTAAAAACTTAACTGTAACGTAACTATTAACAGATGTTGCGTGTAACGTTTTTGTTAAATGTCTCCGCTTAAAAAAAACGGAAAAAAATTATAAATTTTTGAACTAAATTATTTTAAATTTAAAATTTTTAGCAATTCTTAATACTCTACATATGCGTATCTTGTACAGGTGGTATTATAAGAATAAATCAAATTATATACCTACAAAATTGCAGGTAAACACACGATAACGAACCCTAGAAAGAAGTTACATAATCAACGTGCGGACATGTAGTACAATTGACTATTTTTTTTCTGAAATTAAAAACGAAGAATCCTTTAGTTTCAATAGTGGTGTTAAACATAACCGAAGAAAAACAAAGACACTAACGAAAGAGCTACTACAATATTTTTTTAGATCTATCCAATTATATGTTTCAAGTACGGATATGTGCAAATGTAAACATTTTCGAATTACGCTCGATTTTCTGTTTTATTCAAAATAAAAAAAAATCATCTACATATTCCTAAAATGAGCAAATTTTAATTTCAACCCTCTTTATAAATTACTACTACGATAGGTAATAGTTTAATCTGAATAGGAGACGATGTTCTAATGTTAGTTTTTCACATAAAATTTTAAATAATTTAATATTTAGGTAAAAAATGGGAACGAAATTTCGAGATTAATTATAAGTATCTATAACTTATTTTTTTTATTCATTAATCATCTATTCCGTTATATCTCTAACGTTGACCAACGAGTGAAAAGTATTTTATCGATTTTGTAATTACGAACCCAGCCGGACTCGTACTTGCAAAATCTATGATATACTGTACTTTTTTATATAAATTACCACATATTTCATAGAAGACACGAAGTAATAAAATGAATTTAAATTTCAGAAACCATATGAATTTCTCACATACTTAAATTTTTATAGACGTATATTTTGATTTCCTACAGTATAAACGATACACTATCTCTTTTATTTTCCACAAAACCGTTTCCTTAGTCGCAATAAATGGAAAAGCTAAGGATTTAGGTCATAAAGTGATTGTAAATTGTAATGGCCATAAAAGAATCTAGAGTCCAACAGACCGCAAGGTGAGTAAACAATGCGGGTTAGATGAAAGGGAAATCACCATATACATACCTTTAAACAGTGATCCGAGCATCCACTCGATCTGACCCTTTCGCTTCGACGAATTCTACATTCCGTCTCTGACATTATTTTATTCGATTTACGTTCTTGAGGTTACTTGAATTCACCTTCAGGTTGCTATTTTTTCTTATTCAAGTGGTAAGAGCTCACTTGACCGATAAATGTGCCTTTGTGCTCTCTGGGTAGAGGTTTTAATTTTTAATTTCTTTAAACTTTTTATTTATAATAAATTGTATTATATTTATGGTGATTTCAATACTATTGAAACATCATATTTTTGTTGGTGAAAATAATTAAAAAAAAAGACTGGGTATATAATAACTAAAAGATCTTGACTTGTATCAACCGTGGCATGCTAACATTTCAATAACTTGCGAATTAGAAAATATGAAATGATAATTTAAACCCCACCGAGGAATAGAATTCACATTCTAAGTTTTCATACCAAGGGCACGAGCATGCATTACAATATATGTTCATTTATAAATTTACTTCAAAATCGAGTAAAAATTCTTCTATCAATAATAAAAATAATATACATTGAAAGTAAGAAATAACTATAGTCGATAAGGATAAAGAGTTACCATTTGGTATTTTCATAATATTTTATTTAACATGGTGACAACCACAATTAATATTTAAGAAGGTTAAAAATATATTTTTCTCTTCCAAAAATTATGTTGCATTCTCAGAATATATTCTATCAATATGTATACATGTATTTGTATGTGTGTGTGGGTGTGTGTGTGTGTGTGTGTGTGTGTGTTTGTGTGTGTATGTGTATTTGTATATGTGTATTTGTATGTTACATGTATTTGTATGTGTGTGTGTACGTGTGTGCGCGCGTGTGCGTGTGTGCATGTGTGAGTTTGTGCACGTGTGTGTGAGTGCTTGTGTGCTTGTGTGGGCGTGTGCGTATGTGGTGGGATGTATATTGTAAATATTTGGAAATTAAAGGATATCGGGAAAGAAAAATTAACATTTTAACTTTTTTCTCAAATAAAAATGAAAATACAACTCAAATAAAAATACACTCAAGTAAAAATACGACTCAAATAAAAATACACTCCCTTCCCCAAGTCAGTTAATTTTCCAATTTATTGCTAATGGTATTATAGTAATCAGGAAAAGCCCGTGAATAACGAATGAACGTAGTGTTCGTAATATGATTCGATTAATATAAATACATAGCAAGCATTATCAACATTTAACCTTATTTTGGGGGCATCGTTGTATGATTGTGCAATCTAAATATTAGTTATTAAGTAGATAAATAACAAGAGAATTTGAGAAGGCTAATTGTTTAATTGATGTCAATCGCATGAAAAAACTTTTCAACCAATTGTTTTAATTTTGTTAATAAAATCTAAATTTTTTGCTTTGTTTTAGCAACTAAATTTTAAGTATTTTATTTATTGCTGATGGTATTTTAATAATCAGACGAATAACATTAATATATCATAATCACTCATAACGAATGGACGTAGTGTTCTTAATAACTTCATTATTTAATATAAGTATATTGTTAGTATTATCAATATTTGAACTTATATTGGCGGCAGCATAGTATGGTTGTACAACCAGAATGTTAGTTGTTAACTAGATGACAGAAGAATTGGAGAAGACTAATGAATACATTTTTGACAATCCAATGAAAACAGTCTTCAAATTATTGTTTTAATTTTGGTAACAAAATATTAATTCCCTCTTGGTTTTACCAAATAATAATAAGGTTTTTATTTATTGCCGATGGTATAATAGTAGTCAGGAAAACAGACGAATGTTGTGTTTATAATATCTTCAATTTGATTCGATTAATATTATCAATATTTAAACTTATATTGGCGGCATGGTAGTATGATTGTACAACCGGAATGTTAGTTGTTATCTAGATAAATAACAAGATAATTTGTGAAAGGTAATCGTTAAATTGTTTGTTAACCGCCTAAAGAAGTTATGAAGCAATTGTTTTAATTTTGTAAAAATAAATTTTAATTTGTCATGGTTTTAGTAAATAAATTATCAAGTTCCCTAACAACAAAAAAATATTCTAATAATTAATTTTGAAGTTAAAAAGTTATCGAAGGCACGAATCTAAGCGGTAACAGTTAACTTTATATTTTAGTTATTGAATATATTTGGTGGTAATTTTGTAGAAATTTATTATTCACAATTAAATGAAACTACGTTATGTAGTATTAGTTTTACTTTCTTTAAGTTCTTTACCACGACCTAGGTTTCGTTCCTAGAACAGTAAAACCTTTCAAAATCAACATTTAAAAATAAAGAACTAGAACTTTCAAATAAAGGATTTAAATATAATATTCCTACCGCACCCTCACGGAAAAATATAGAATCACTAGTAGTAGATACTACGATTACATTCAGTAACCAGGACGCACTTACTAAACACAAAGCTGCTGATATAATATGTAAAGAATACTCTAAAGCCAAAACTTACATTAATGACGAAATTTCGACACAACGTAATTTACAAATTAAAATTAATAAAGATAAAATCATCCTATCTAAAGCAGATACAGACAACACTATAGTTATTCTAGACCAAAGTGAACATAAAAATAAAGTATACGATTTCTTTAAACCAGAAGACTTCATAAATCTACAAAGGGATCCCACCACGACATTCGCAGATAACGTAAAACAAATAATTAAGACCAGTAATATCATATTTCCTAACGAATTCGCTATGCGTAAAGTTACAGAAATGAACCCTAGACGCCCAATACTCCATGGACCACGTGAAATTTATAAACCAAATATACCCATACGACCTGTAGTCTCATACATGAACGCGCTCTCAAAAATATTAGCTTTTCACCTTAATAAGATTTTTCGAAATAAAACCGGATTTGCGCCTAAATATACCATTAAAAACTCCCTTGATCTTTGTAATAAAGTTAAAAATATCACTCAACGTAGTAAACTTATTTTCTAATATACCACCAAAAGATTGCCTAAATATTATTTCAGATCTCTTAGAAAAGAAACGGTTAAACCCCATTGAAGCATCGAAAATTAGAGACGTCTTTAAATTATGCATGGACCAAAATTATTTCTTATTCGATAAAATTTTTTTTCAACAAGCCAATTGCCTTGCAATGAGTTCCCCCCTCAGTTCCCTTTTAGCCGAGTTATTTATGAACAATCTAGAAACCAGTTACGTTGATACGTTGCCAACATCCTTATCTGTTGAAAAGGTACATAGCGACAGTTAGACTAGTTTCTTAACTTTGCCAACTCCCTACACAACAATATTATATTCACTTTAGAAGGAGAATCCGATAATAAAATAAACTTTTTAGATATCACAATAGAACCTGAAAATAACCAATATAAATTTAGTATATTTAGAAAAGACACATTTGCAGACTCCATAATTAATGGTCATTCTCAATACCCTTGGTCTCATAAGTTAGCAGCCTTCCATTCGATGATTCACAGAGCGTTAACCATCCCAAAAAGCTAATTTACATAAAGAAATAAAAACTGTAAAACAAATAGCATGAAATTATAATTATAACCCATCAATTATCACAAAACTGTACCACAATAAATTAAGAAAATTACTAATAAAAGAAATATACCCGGTCGCACCAAATAATAATAAAATTTACTATAAATCCATCCCATACATAGGTAATGTATCACTCAAATTAGGAAAACTCTTAATTAATAATAAAGATATAAATAATACAACATGTGCCTATACTACTTTAAATAACTTGGGTAAAAAACCTTATTAATAATAAAGAAAAAAAATTTAAACATAAAAAGAGTGGTAACTATAAACTTAAATGTAACAACTGTAATAGTACATACATAGGTCAAACAGGAAAAGATTTTACAACAAGATATAAAGAACACATTGCCAGCTGGCGAAATAACAAACCAGACACATCTCACTTTGCTAAACACTTCATTGAAAATAACCATCACCCTCATACTGATAAAGCCTCCTATACATTACAAATAAATACAAAAGGCAATAAACTTAATATCCTAGAAACATTAGAAATTAACAGATATAAAAAAGACACCAAGGTTATTATATTAAATGAACAACTAAATATAATATCATCACCCATACTTAATATCTTCTATACATAATATAGTTAGACCACATTCGTGTTACAGTACACTTCAATTGTTTCAGCCCAACTACACATCTAAATATAAATATATATAAAAATAAATAAATAAATAAAGAAAACGGGAGATATGTTGAATTAGTAGTATAACCTTGTTTTAACTTTTAGATACCCTTACTATTGTATGAATATATTACTGAGAATAACTGTTATTTAATTTTAATACATACACCGGAACATTTGCATTGTATAACCTCATAGAATAACAGAAATTTAATTTATTACCCTTACTAAAATACTTGTTTATCGTATAACTCTCGGAAATATAATAAAACCTACACCGCTGCCCTACAATAAACTCACTAACATAAGTAGTTGGAAAATCCACACAAACCCGGCTTCCGCCATTGTTTTTGAAACATATAAATGCTCTTGGATGTTCGTAAGAGTTAATCTTTGCTAATAGCCCACCTGAAGATGTTGTAATACAACGAAACCTAGGTCGTGGTAAAGAACTTAAAGAAAGTAGAAATGATACTACATCACGTAGTTTCATTTAATTATTATTTATATTTTAGATGGTTCAATTCTAAGATTTTCAAGGGAACTTCAAACGAATCCTTTTATTAGCAAAAATGTTTATCTAACAGTCTATACTAAGACCGTAAACAATTCAGTCCCCAGAAGGAGTTAATGTACACTAAAAATACATATTATCTTTCTTAATGTACTCGCTTAATCTCAAAAGCTGCCCCAATCCACGTAACTTACGCACTAATTTAATTTATAATTTATTCATTTACATCTTAGCATGCTGCAGCGGGATGGACGTTTATAGGGCTGAAATGAGGAATAAAGGTATTGTTCTGTTGTAAGTGGTGCGATTTCTGTTGACATTTTTGTACTACAGGGTTCATGACTTTTGTAGTCATGAACCCTGTAGTTGGTGAATTTTATGATACCGCGATATAATTGGTAACCGTAAGTATTGATTTTGTTTTTAGAATTATAGTTTTTAAATTGATTGGATATTTCATATTCTTGTGCGATAACTTTATTGACCGTTCTTTTGTTGTGCGATAAATAGGAAAATCAAAGTTTCTGTTAACATTATAAAAAACTGTTTTTTTTTAAATGTAAACACATTATAAAGAACTGTTTTATTAAGCAATCAAAAATTTCAAAATAAATTCACTTAAATTCTATACGTGAAAATACTGTCTAATATGATATAATCTTTGTAGTCTTATTAATTTTTATATCTGTTAAATGAGAAGCTTAATTAGACTTGGTCTTAAATACAATAAATTTCATATCACGTTTGATAAATCACGCAAAACGTTTTGCATATTATTTGACAAACATTAAAGAGTATATGAAAATTGAAGACGTTACCACATGATGGTTGAAGCTTGTAGGTGGAACAGGTATATTGCTAGAAAATAGCGATAGTACATCGTGAGTAGAAATCCGATTAGGATTAATTTATGGATATGAAAACGTATTTTGTGACAATATTTGACTTTGTGTTGGATTCAGTTTCTTTGATCAATTTTAACACGCCGTTAGTTTAAGAAAATTATATTTGAAAACTCACACACAAGTAATTCCTAAGAGGATTGTCTACAAGATTTGAATATAGTGTATTAGAAATTCATTGATCGAAATTATGCCCTGAAATCAATCGCTTATTTTAATCCTAAATTGATAATTCAGAATAATTACAAATATATTTACGGTTGCAGTCTACTAGTTCACGGCTTGTTGATATTTTTCCAAAATTAATAAACATTTCCCGTCTTATATAATATCCAATTTAAATATGCCACTGAAAGCTAAAATTTTACGTTTACATAAAACTGGGTATAATATTTCATTGCACGGCATGAAAGTCTGTCGTACCGATCACAATGTAGGACGATGAAACCGTAAAGCTTTTCTATGTAATTGTAGTTATTTAAAAGTACTATTGGCATTAATAATCTATTAGCCGTTATTTAACACGAAGGTGTTTTAGCTTGATTTGTTATTTTTATTAAAATAAACGTTTTTCCTGTTACGGATTTTCCCAATTCACTATCGTGTCCTAACGTATTATCTCTATAGCTAATACTTTTAAGGCAAACTTGCTATTTATTTCTTACACGTGAAAAGATTAAAAAAAATCATTATCGGGCCCTTGGGCCCGGGATGGATGATGATGTTTTCTATACAGTCTTTGCAAACAAATATTATCCGCCATTCCTCTTGTACGATATGGCTACAATTCTGCAAGATGTTAAACGTGGAATTATTTCAAGTGAATATTTAACATATACATACATAATACATATGTACCACCGACTAATATTTTATATTTATTCAAAAATTTCAATATTATTTTAATACACGGCATAAAAGTCTGATATGCCGATGAATTATCCATTGTTGTTCGTTTTGAAAATTGCATATTTAAATGTGATTATGTTCAAACATAAAAAATATAACCTAAATTAAAACTTGTAGTGAATAGATATCATTGATTTTCTTCAACTTGGAAATAGTAGTATTCTCATAAGACGATTTATAAATCGCATTTTATCCGTAATAGCTCTCTATGAGCTCCCACCCTTTACAGTGTATAGGCCAAATTAATCCTTTGGTTTGGGCACGCTTCGTATTCTACTCTTCGTTTCAGTCCGACAACAGTATTTGCATAAGTCGGTCATTGTCGGATTAGAATTACGGCCCTTTGTTGCTTACGTATATGGTTGCACTGTTCAACTTACGTAATTATCTACTAAACAGGTCTTCTCTGAAATTATTTGTAACAAAGATAATTACAATTACTCTTAACGTCCTTTTCCGTAATAGACGGTTTATATTCTGATTAAATTACAGGAGCATTTTGAAATTATGTCACAAATTAAGTTCTAAATCTGGTGTTTGGGATATCTCGAGTTTCTATTAATTTTTTGGTACCATGTTAAGATATATCTAAATATCTATTTTAATATGAATAGTTTTTAGACTTTAAGAGGATCAAATTTCTATTACAAAGGAAAATTTTGTTTATGCATGATGGTGAATAAAAATATACATAAAAATTTGTAACTCAAAAATTGTGAAAATCGCTGAACATATCTAGGGTTCTTTTGGATAGACCTTCATTTTCTCCGCAAGCGCAAATTGCTTTTGCGTGACACTATATTTGGGGATATCTCTATGTGTCTATGAATCGTATACCATATCGAATATATTCGATATGCATCTATACTATGCCTGAACTAGATCGGACGGGTTTATCAGTTGCAAACCTAACATAACAATAATGATACTCATAGTTCCATTACGTATATACGTACGTAAGTACGTACGTAAGTTCTAAATTGTACATACTAACAATTTATCGACCCATCTCATGAATCTCATTCTCGTTTTTTTACACTTAAATTATTTTTATCGGTCTAAAAATAACTTAAAATGAGCAATTATCGATCTTTGTAATGTAAACAGAAAGTCGTCAAGCCTTTGCTTTAGCCCACCGAATTGTAGAAAAGGGTACAGTGTACGTTGTGTCTTGAATAGTAATGCGATAAAATGGTAAAGAGGTTGATTCTAAAAATTCTAAAGGATAATAAAGCAAAACACATTTGTTTGTGTTTTGGTTTATTATATTTAGAATAGCTTCCGTAAATAATTTGTTACGTTTACGCTCACAAAATGCTTTTATTTTATGCTTCAAAAGCAAGTAGGCTATTGATTAGCGAAGTATTGTTATTTCCTTTTTTCTCTTGTTATGAGATATTGAATAAGGAACATCCTTTAATGATGTTCCTGGAAGGATGTTCCTTATTCGTTATACTAATATATATATTTTAGATATTTTGGTATATTATTTAAAGTAATTTCCAACGTTGAAGTCACCAATGTTCATACAATAACTTTATAAAAATAATATAAATTATTTACTGACCTTAATCTTCAAAAAATGGTTCCACGTGTACTAATACAAATTACATACAGCTTATGTTTTGGTATTTTTACAATGATAAATTTGTGTGTACTATACAACACTTTGCGTTCTAGGAATAATCTGAATCAACTCAATTTGAGATTAAAGAAAAGGAACATGAATATAATTATGTCGATTTCATCAGTATTGTACTCATTTCAACGTTTTGAAGAACCAGAAAATGTGATCGAATAAAATATATGGAACGGCTTCTAGTTTTCCGTAAGCTTACGTAACTCAGCTTTTAATTTTAGCATTGGGTTTCTCTTTTTATTCTCTTTCAAATAAAGATAAATCACTCAAAGTAAAGAATATTTGCAAATCCCAAAAAGGAAAACAATGAAAAAAATATTAATTAAATTAAAGTCATATTCAAGTATTGGAATCACTAAAGAATACCATAATGACTTGGAAATATTTTCTTCTGGTTAGGAAAACAACAAATATAATTGTTAAAAGAGTTAAAATAAAATCTCCTATCGGGTAATTGTATTAATGACTTTAATATTTTTACTACCTTTGTGCTCGTTATCCATACTAAGGACGAAAGGCACTTATTCTAATTGTCGATTTCTTTAAACATTTCGCTTCATAACAAAACGTTTTGTCATTACTCCTTCAGTCACTTTAGCAGAAAAAAATGTGTTCCATCTGGGCTTTGGTTGTGTTAAAATACCTGTCAAGTACGAGTGATTCCGCATACATTTAGGCGTTTATAAACTTTTAATGGTACGTAATATTTCCATTAAACTATTCACAAAATATTAATTATTTAGGACGAAAATATATTGACTACTCTATGTTCATTAATGAAACACGTGAAAATGCTCTTATCTTACCATAAAGGTAATTACAATACGTTAATAATATGGAGAAATTAGCGTAAAAGTTTTAAAAAGTGCCCGCGTTTCAGAATGACAATATATAAAGAAGTTTCACTTCTAATGTGAGTAGTAGCGGTGCAAACTTTCAATTGCATATCTTTATTCCCCTCTTTATGAAATGAATGTACATTTATTTATTAAATGTTTCTTACAAATGGTAAACATCAGGGTTTCCTTTTTGATTAAATACTTTTAGTAGAAAACCAGTTTTGCAAATATACTTGTAATTGTACCCCATAGAAAATTCAAGGCGTTCCCAAAACGATTCTCTTTAAGCCGAGTTACGATAAATTTGTCCAATCTGCTTCTATGCGGAGCTGTGTTTAGGATTTAGCAAATACCTTTATAAGGCAAAGTTTTACCTGTCCTCAAACCTAAGATACCCACTACGATTGGGGAGACCGGGGCTGCAAGTTCCTATTTTCAAATAACATGGAATTATGTGACGAAAATGATAAGGTTTATTTTTGATATTTTAATCTATTACAGAATCTTAATCGGTCTCTGTAATTGTATAGTAATTCTGCCAGTATCTGAATAGTTTTTTTTACAGGCATATTTTTGTAAAATTTCGGAAGGGAACATTCAACCCCGTATTGGGGCGAGTTGTTCCATGAGTGGGGCAACTTGTGCTGCTTGGATAATAGAAATAAAATATGAGAATAATATAGGTTTCTTTTAAATAAAACAGCCATTTTAAAGTCACATTTATTGTGTGTTAATGTAATGCTATAAACTACCAATAAAACAACAACAAAACATTACTACCCACATCTAGATAAACATTTTGCACTGGTTAACTAAAATTGAGATCTATTAGCTTATAAATCCCATTATCTACATGCTTAATAATAATTTAAGATACAAAAATTCTAACTGGAAAGGATTTTCGAGATATATAAAAAGTGTTTATAATATAAAAAGTGAGATATATAAAAAGTGTTTATAAATAAAAAATATTGGCACTTTCATAACAGAACTTAAAAAAAAACAAAAAACATAACTAATAACCTTCAGATAAATGTTTCTTTTAAACTATAATAGAGATCCATCAAGTTAAAAATCTCATCAGATACATAACTGCATTTATTTTAACTAAATAATACAACTGATAATCTCCAGACTAACGTTTCATTAATAAGTGTAATGACAAGTGAGATCACAACTTCAATTCTAATCAAATAACAAAACTAAACTTCAAACGTCCATATTTTTTTCATTTAGTACTATAATCTAGAAGTTATCAAATTATTTTTATTTTAGTGGAATTACAATGAAGACAAATCATCAGTCTTGTTTTAAACAGTCATAATTAACTTTGGCAATTTTTATTCTAATTCATCATTAAATTCTTCATCTGGCTCACAATTGGGACACATATAAGTAATATCAGCTTCATTTAACATGTGCCCAATTTTTATACATGCTACATTCTGTCCACTGTTCCTTTGGAAGAGAATTTGAATATGAATCACAACAAATTATGCAGTGCCATTCCAGATCCTCGTTACTATCACTCTCGCTTTCTTGTAATACTCTTCGCATAGCTTTTTCTTGAGCTTTACCTTTTGCCTTTTCTTTTCCCTTGCCTTTACCCTTTCCTTTATTATTGTGGTTTTCTTTTCCCTTGTTTGTAATGTCTTCATTCTTCTTTGCTTTCTTCTTTTCCTGGTCTTCAGCTAATGAATTTTTTCTGGCATATCAGTCAAAACGGTCGTCTTTCTTATACGGTGCTTTGTAGCCGTCTGCAATCTTGGTGGTGCCTTTGGTAAAGGTTTTACGATTTCAGGGTTAAACACAGCTGAAACATTTGTCTTTTCTGGTGTTAATTGAAGTTCTTGTACACTATTAATGTTCAAAGCGGCAGCCTGAGAGGCATCACCTTGATATATTGCCGATTGCTTAGGTTGTTCACCAATCCGACCCAATGTTGAAGGGGTTACGGTTATAGGTTCCGGCTGCACATTATTCTGAGGTAATATTTGAATATTAGATGATCCTGGCTGGTCATCTATTTCAGCCGAAACTGAAATACTCGAAGGCTGGAGGGGTCCCTTATTTGACACAACTTGAGACGAAGCAGCTTGTAACAGTGGCCGATCTGTCACGAAAGATGGTTCATTATTGTGCTAAAGCTGAGTCTTGAGCTTTAGCACAATACGATTTAAAAGGCCCATTGATGCTCACATTCAGTGGCTGTAGCCTATGTGTGCAGTGAGGTGGGAACAACAGCATTATTATTAAGTTTGCCTTAGCTTTCTCTACTACGTTGATGTCTATGTGTGACGAGTGGTTGTCTAGTAAAAGTAACACTGGTTCTTCGGGAGTGGGTTTCGTGAACTTGATAAAGTGGTCCATATATGTAAGGAATTCAGTGGCAGTCATCCATCCTGACTTATTCCCAGCTTCAATAAACTCAGAAGGCCCATCTCTTAAAAACAAGTCTTTAAATTTTAAACGGGGAAACACAAACATTGGTGGAATCGTGTTTCCTACGGCACTTGCTGCTAACTCCACAGTAACTAAATTTCCACGCTCAGCAGGTACTATAGCACCAACCTGTTTTGTTCCTTTATACAGTTGTGACTCCAGTCTCGTCCAGGTTCCATATTCTGGAAGGTGGTAACTTATATTTGAGTAGAATATCGCCGAGCTTAGTGAAAAATTCATCTACATTATGTTTGTTAAATGCTTCGCTTCTGGTGTTCGTATGGACAATATTGGGTTCCTTTTTATGAACCCGGTAAACCAATCCTCTCCAGCTTCTCCATTCTTGTGCCACGTAGGGAGAATGTTCCCCAAAGAAAATTTAATTGCACATTCATACGCGAGTTTTCGCACCTCTTCTGGCAGCAAACCGAAGTATATTGATGAACACTTTAAAAAATAGCTTACTAGCTCTTTTTCCTGTTCCGTGGTAAACACTAATCTGCTTTTGTAGCCTACGGTAGGATCGTTACCAGCTCTCATTTTTTAACAAATCTGTGTAACGTCATGTGGCAAATTTCCAGTTCTCTGGCGACCGTTTTTAATTTTCTTCCATCTTGTAAGAAATCCAATACTGTCAAGCATTGGCAACATGGCGTAATAACGATTTGTCTTAAATACAAAAAGATACACATAAATCGGTCAATAATAAATAAAAATAGATCAAAAAGATTAAATACGAAAAAAATTACTCACGTGGTGTTCAAATAGCACGGTGCACACAGCCGCTCGCCCGCCGCCGTGGGAGTCATTAAGATGGCCGCCAGCGCGGCGCGTCATCTGTTGCTTAAATGACGCACTTCACATGTATTGCTATCTCTTTCTTTTAAAAAGTAATAACTGTCGGAACAACTTACCCCAGGAACTTTCAGCCCCGGCCTCCCCTATTGAAAAAACTAAGAGTTTTATTGCTGCATCTCTGCCTTTTATTACAGATATCGATATCAAAAATTTATAACCTTTTAGCATTTTATATTCTTTTTGCATATAGTAAAAGTTAAATTTTCTGAACACTGATCCATAAATAAATATTTTTCTCATCAACGTCGAATAATCACGGATGTCTGTCCCACATAATCGACCGGTACATATTGTTGACTAAACCTGATGTTTTATCTCTTATATTGACATTCGCCAAAATCAAATATCTATGCATCGTCATTGTACATAATAAGCTGATATATATATATATATATATATATATATATGTATATATATATTTATACATATATATATATATATATACATATATATATATATATATATATATGTATATATATATATATATATATATATATATATATATATAGATTGTTGACTCATTTTGTTGTTTTAGCTGTTCCTTTGATATTCATTGACGTTGGATATGTATGCATGACTAATGCATATTTTCAACCCGTAGGTATTTTTGACTAAACTTTATTGCTAGTGCTCGTCAATGTCGGATTTGTATTTATGACTTTAACAGATAAATGAGCCGTTACGCGTTTTTAATTAAGATTGCATTACTTCTTTTCCTGATTAAATAGCCTTTCCATTCAATAAATTGATTGAGTGTAAGTTTGTTATACATAAATGAAATGTTTATTATATAACACTGAAATTTTATTGCAAGACTAAAATTTTATTACACGAGAATGAGATTTTGTCATAAAACTGACAAAGATACAAATCTTTGTCAGATTTATGAAAACAACAAGAAAGTTAAAGTGTTTCCACTTTAACTTTCTTGATGCCTGACGCCGTTTTTCCCCATTATCATGCCGTATTATCAAAGTTAAAAATAAAGAAAAAAAGCGCTTGAGTTTTCTCGATTTCTTAAATTGATATTTTCGTTTGCTTTTGACTTACTCTCTATGCTCATATGAACTAAACTATTGCAATTATAGCAATGAATTTTCTTCTAAAATGTTGATTTGTCGGAAAAACTATTGTGTGAGTTCTGCTCATACTGAAATCTTGTGAAATTTCCGCTTTTACTCAGTCAGTACTTATTTTCATACCAAAAAAACTCAATTACGATAATTATACGTATATACCGTTCTGGTAAACTGGAGAGAAGCAATATTCCGAGCCACCCGTCATCTACTTTAAGCTATGTAATAATTGGCTGACATATTATTCTATATTTAGACGTATGGCGAAAGTTACGGTACGTAGATTATAAAGTGAACTTACTCGGCGTGTTAACCTTGAATCTTTGAAGGCACGTGCTAAGTTATGTAATATTTCTTATGCAGAATAAGCCTCTAATATATAAAAATAATTTTCAAGTATATTAAAAATACTATTTTTGATTTAGCCTTTAGATCACGCCTGAGATATACTGTATTGTTACTTACAATTTCATCCCACAGTAATTCGTATTGAAGACGTATAATAGTTAATTAATTAATGCCAGAAAATTATTTAGTCATCTTACGCTTGCCTCTTCACAAGATTTTTTTTTCATTTACAGTTTTCTATTTGTACACCTTATTGGTCAAACTTTAAAACTATGTTTGAACTGGAGCCTCCCCGTACACAATCTGTTGAGTTATTGATCGATTACGGAAGACGGATTATTCTTGATCTTTTTATTGATTAAGATTTTGAACAAATAAGCAATATCATAAGCAGAAAGAAGAAGTATCATGATTGAATGAATTATATACCCGTCATCATAGACCGCGAATTATATACCCTCCATAATAGACCACAAGGATCGAAGAGGCAACATTTAAATGTCATAAATATAATACTAATATTTCAACAGAATTAAAATATTTTAATGGCATATTTAGTAATAAAAACATAAATATGGTGTAAACTCTTTAATATTTTAGTAGCACCGTATGTTATCAATAGTTTCAGCTTTCACAGTAATTCCGACTAATATCATAAATGATTACGTGAAAATAAGTGACTATTGTATTATACTAAGGAAAGTGTATGTTCGCATATATTGTAGCCGTCAAGGTATCATCAACTGCACTTGCACGAGCAATACATGTACTGATGAATAAATTTAAATTATAACTGCAATATTGCTATAATATATGTTTTCGAAGAGGTCCAAACGTCTTATTATTAGTTCCGTTGCGTTTTTTGTGATACCTGTATGAACCAATTTACGCACATCGCTTCAAAAATATATAATGATTTTGTTAGTTGCCTCCATGTTGATATTTATTTTGTATTACTTTTGAAATTTATCCACGGTCAAGTGGATATTTCTATCCGAATCCACATCTTCACGTCATGTCTCATTAAATACGAATATTATGACAAAACGTTTTATTACAAATTCGCATTAATATAACCATCTTGATATCTCGTAAGAAATCTGTTTTTATAAACCACAACCCGGAGGGTGACACAAAATACGTCCATGTTACAGTGGAGACTTACGCTTTTACAGCTTATTTATGAAAATTATGTAGCATGAAAGTGACTTAACATAAAAACAGTCCGATACGCGGCCACGAGACGATTCTAATTTACGCGAGGGTCTTATGCATACACAGTAATCCTACAGATAATCGATTCATATTTTAGTTAAAATAATATGGCCGCACAAATTATATGTGTCAAATAAAACTATATGATAGTTTTGTAAAAGAAAGTTCGCAGAATTACAAAAATACACGTTAGACAATGGTAAATTAGGCTTTGCTCTAACAAGACAATCACATCAGGTGCTATCGTTTGCACTGTCATCCTCCACTCGCGCAATGTATGAACAAAATATATGTTTTTGTCCATATCCATCATTCTTCTTTGCATCATTTCTCGCTGATAAACCAAATATATTAAAATTAAGAAATGTCATTAAACATGCATTAATATGAAAATTTCTCACCACGCTAGAAATTCACATTCGTGATTCACAAGCTGGAAGGCGGTCAACCACTAAATACTTTAACGGTCATTTCAGCACAAACTTTTCCAAGCTTATTAATCAGTCTCTTGTAATTTACATATATCATTTGTTATTCAAAATGACAATACATAATACCGAATGTCGTATTTAATAAATAATGCAATACATCGTGTCACCAGATATTAATATCAAATCAGCGAAAGTTTTATTGTTTAAATGTTGTTCTTTTATGAAATAACAAATAAATATACACAAAAAATTATGTTAATATAACCAGATGTTGAAAAAGATATTAATCGAAAGTTTTAAATGCATAGAAATTATTTGCTTATTTAAAAGCTTTAATGATATGAAAAAGTAAATTTGTAAATAAAAATGATTACGATTCTGGAACAGATTTTTGAATTTTCCAAAATTTGTAATCAAAGTACTTGGTACAAATTTTTTTTATATATATATATATATATATATATTTATATATATATATATATATATATATATATATATATATATATATATATATATATATATATATATATGTAAATATATAATATGTGTATGTATATATATATTTATATATATATATATATATATATATATATATATATATATATATAAACATGGGCATCATTAATAAGGGGGCAGGTAAAGTGTGGCCATTTAATTTTTTAACTTTTCGACTCCCAACTTTACAGTTACGGCTATCCGTAATCCATTCACTATTTATAATTTAATTCTATTCTGTAATTATGGCATTTATTTCGGCCTTTATTATATTTTTTCATTTAAACGATTGCAATTTTTTGTTAACGATCTCAAGAGATTGGCATTTTGCAGTCGGTTCGCAATGTATTAAACGAAATGGTTGCTCTTTGCGCGGAAAAAGTTACATTCTGTAAGATATAAAATGGTAAAGTTTAATTAAAACCCATCGAGTGTTTTTTATGTGGGATGCACTCAGCCACGGCCACGTTATCGTTTGAATTGTTGCGTAAAATATTAAATATATAAGTAATTTCTAATAAAAGCGAAACGTACTGTTAGTTACATTGTTGTTAATTAAGTAATGAGATGTTGAATAGATGACTATATTTAGCTAAAGGAAACTGTTTTGTCGGGACCATTAAATGTACACAATATCATAATTTGCATTCTATCTTGAGAGAAATACAGATTATATAAAACGTTTACAATAACACGGAGGAATCTATCACGTCTATTAAATGTTTCTTTAACCGCAAATACTTCCAATAATAATTGTTTTACCCATTTAAATTGGATATGCAAAGGAGTTGTTTTCGAAACTACACACAGAATCGAACGTCAGTCACTATCGAAATTAAATTCCATATATAGATGTTGGTACATACAACCCTCTACACTAGCCACTTATATAATTTAATTAGTTAATTAGTTCGACGTTACGTTTATGACGAGCCTGGTCTATATATAGACCAATTATTCTAGTTAAAGTTACATTAAGTTTATTACAATACGGGGTAAGCTTCTGTCTTTATGGTCGGATATTGACTAACATATATAAGTTAAATCACTCTGAGTTCGTGATTGTATTCTGTACACTTCATAAAGTCAAGGGCCTGGTGTGCGCCTGAAAACATATTGTTGTCTATTTGCTAAAATGAACGTTGAATCCGCCCACGAGTGCTATTCGCGGTTTTTTTTGCATTTTACGATATAATTTTATCCCATATCTTTCAGAATTTCTCTAGATTGCTTAACAAATAATATTTGCAACAGTTTAATGATTAATCGAATTAATTTAAATTATTTTATATATGTGTATATATATATATATATATATATATATATATATATATAAATATATATATATGTACACACGTGTATGTGTGTGTGTGTCAGTGCATGACATGTATAAGCTTTGGGAAGTATACATTTATGTCCACAATAATGTTAAAGAAATACAAGCTTATTCTAATTAGTAAGATAATGTATCAAATTTATATTAGCTTAAGGGACAGTGCTTTGTTTATTTTTACGCCGTTAAGTTTTTAATCACCGGGTATCACCACAAGTACCCAGAAATATAAAATATGAATTTTACAAAAAACTTATGGTGGTGTAAAAGCTCATGATGGTGCAAAACAAAACGATTTTGTTAGTTTCTAGATAGATATACTTTGTACTTTTGAAATGCATCTTTGTTCTTTTGAAATTCAGTAATGGCGCTTTTTTCTTTACTTAAAAGATGACGATATAATCGACATTTCAGGTGAAAGGAACGCAGTTTACAAGATATTCAATAACGAGATATTACAAGATATTCAACGTCCGCATGACATAGGGATATAGTCTGAGATACGGTACCACAGAGTATCATAAACAAAGTCTTCGACTTTATATATTAATATAAATTAGATAAATATAGTATAGCTCTTCAATCAACTTGCACATTTACTGACCTTGAAATGAAATAATTTCCATCAAGTGATTGGGAAGTATATCAACGTGGTTTGACAATGACTTTCCTAACATAGTATACGCGAATATTTAAATATATTTTACTTATAGGTTTTGTATTGAAATAAATATGGTCTTTTTGACAGTATCGATTCTAATAAAGTTTCTAAAAGAGGTAAGTTTAAGGATTGTTCTAAAGCAGCGCTAACTCTTTTATTTTCTAAAACGAAGTAAGCACCCGAAATGTAATGTCATATTGAAAATAATCAAATTTCATTGTTTGACTCTTGATATACATTTACATTATATTTACTTATTGCTACAAAAATCACTGAATAAAAGTTATTAGGAAGACTATAATATATTTCAAATATAAGAGAAGTGAGTTACATAAAATGAGGTAACATAAACGTACAGCTCAAATATTGACCACGATAGCGGAAGGACATATAGTAATGACCAGCATTGTTTGACTACTAGCTGAAATTTTGATCTATCGAAATTTTGATCTATTCAAAAGTAAAAAGAAAGGATTTAACGACATCTCGAAAATCTCATAAATAGTATGTTTAATATATCGCAAAAATGTTTCTTACTCGTTGTTTATAGTATGTAGGAAAATCCAGGAATAATGAGAACGTTTCCAGTTTACTTGACGTACTGTTTTTAGCCACTATCATCGCAATTCCGGATCTTTTGAGTCGTAAAAAATTAATAAACCTTATATAAATAGTAAAATGTGATAAATTATAGAATTTTTAGCATGCGATGAAAATCTGTAAATTGGCAGTCATTTGGTCAAAATGTGGATATACGATATATCTTAGTATATAGACTAGTGAGTTATCAGAAAATAAATATTGTCGTGTAAAACAGCTGGTTGCACGGACATCGTAATTATCGCTTCCTAGCCATATTGTTACGCATAGCACATTACGCCATTTGTCCCTTTTCACAAACGCGAATTTGCCACGGGATGAAATAAGTAAAATCTTAATGAAATTCTTCTTATTTATATCCGGTCCCTAGGCTTGTTGTTGATACAAAAACGATCTGAATTGAAAGTGGTAATCGAGTGCTTATATTCACTCTGAACTTTATTATTTTGTAGATTCTTCTGAAAAATTTGTAAATGAAACCCTATTTTTTTTGAAAAGCCTTTCCAATGATAGTCCCGAAAAATAATTTTCCCTTTCAATGGAGTACAGAAAAAAAATTTATATTTTGCCACACTTATATAATGGAAATCTCAAAATGTTATAGAATCTGTGAGAGGGTACCAAACGAACGGATGTGTTAAAATTGTCAGAAAACAGTGTGGAGAGAAAATTATTTTTCATGATATTTTCAAATGCTATTTTATTTTTTATTTAAAATAAAACTTAGTACATATGACAAGAAATATCTAGAGTTCAAGGTTTACATAACTTCCATACAATTATTTTATCCAGGTTATTTTTACTTTTATTGGTATTTCGCCGTGTGAATAGAAATTTGGTTAGAAATAATCTGAAAACAAACTCAATTTGATCTGAAAACAAGTTTTGGAGTGCTTATAATATTTATTCATAATGTTAAATATTAAATAAACCCACAAAACTGTTCATTATTAAAAAATATTTTTTTTTCTTTTAAGAATTTTATTTTATACATATCCAGCAAATTTTAAAACGAAAGTGGCTCAGACAATATAGCAAATGGTTTTTTAATTTTTCCCACCAAGTTTAAATATGATTTAAGAAAAGGGAATTAAAGCTCTAAGTAAATAGAAATAATAATAATTAAGGATGCAAAGGTTTTCTGCGACCGTTATGCAAACTTAAAATAATAAACCGTTATGCAAAAAATAATAAACCGTTATGCAAAAGTCTTCTGCTATCACAGACCTTGAAGCAAGAGAGGCAAAATAGAGTTAGAAAGGTTGCAGTAGGTTACTTTTTGGTGGAAGTTGCAACAGAGGTGCAAAGTGTAAATTTAGTAAGACAATCCTTAGACTTTGAGCAAATGATTGCCAATTGACAGATTTCATCTTTGCTAATAGCTCACCTGAAGATGTTGTAATACAACGAAACCTAGATCATGGTAAAGAAATTAAAGAAAGTAGATATAATACTACATCACGTGGTTTCATTTAATTATTAACAATCCTTAGAGCTTATTCGTGAAATCGGAATCAAAATTATTTCCATAAGTTTCGACGGATGTTAATGTCTCAATGGCAACCCAATTGAAATACGAAATAGAAAATTCTAAAATGAGATTTCTTCATCCATTAACTAAAATAACAGTTGCTGGTAGTTATTTGGCTGGCGCAATAACTTTTTTTTCTCGTAGATTTAGGTCTTTAGGAATTCCAGGGTAAAGAGGCTACTAAAAACTATATGAGGCTAATAAATAACTAGTTCCATGCTTTAAATTTCAGACATACACCATAACACCCCTAGTGTCATAATACCCCCTAATGTTTGATTATACGAAGCCGTTGATAGATAATAGCATTGACAAAATATTTTATTTCTTCTGAAAGGGATACTCATATTTAAAGCCTTGAAAATATCTTAATGGTACTTTATTAATCAATGGTTCGAAAACGTACAACAGGGACGTTTTAGGATTTTTTTACACAAGCCGCAACTTACAACTTGTTACAAGTAACAACCAGTCAACTTGTTTACTTTCCTTTCTACAAAATCAGCCAGGATCATTTGGAACTATTATTTTGCGATATCCAATCACATGGTGATTCCAAAAATAATCCAATATCCAGGCAGTTTAAATCTTTTTATAAGGAACTTCTTGTACACATTGACATAAACGACTTCGGTAATGGAACTGCACATCGTTAGAGAATATATCAATTTTGAATTACTTGTCCGGTGTCGATAGAATGAATTATACATACAACCGGATGAAAATTCGTTGATGATGATGAACATTTTTTTTTCGGAAAAATGAAAACGAAATCTGTTTTCTTTTTGGAGAATTCTCCCAATTTATTTAGTTCAAGTAATTACGTAAATAGCAGGTTTGCTGTGCATAGTTTATTAAAAAACATACAATGTGACACACCTGTAGTTACTTGGTAACTAATGAGAAAACACAATATAAATTTATTGAATTGATAAATAAGGACATGGAGTAATAAAGAAAGGTACTGATCCAGTAATGTAATTGAAATTTGTAAGGTAATAGAAAAAATTGTAAAAATTTACCTCATTGAAAATGATAAACGTAATAGTTTCAAATTCGACGAGGAAAAAGTTACAATATAACCTATAAATCGTTTTTTATCCACAGAAGTATTTGACTACGTTGCTTTCCATTAACATGGAGATTTTTCGTCAAGTAATTATACAACCTATTTAATGAAAGCTGTAATTGAAAAGAATACTAACATTCATTTTTATTATTTTACAAAATACTTTAATATAAAATTTACAAAACTATAAATATTCTGTAATTATGTATTTTCCGATAAATAATTTTTTTGAAACATTTTATTAAATAAATCGAGCAATTATTTCCTCAGTCCGTTAATTATTAAGGTACAAATTAGATATTTCAGAGATTTTAAGATTTAAATACCTTTTGGAATAAATTATATTTTGTATTTATTATTATCTGTCTATATTCTGTCTTATTTTTAACTTGACATTTATTATTAGATTTTAGCAAAATAAGTTTACCTCGAAATTTATACACCAAGTGACAATTAAAGTTTTTTTTAAATTTTTTATCTGTACCCAAATAACTGCAATTAATTTTATATTTTTTGGCATTAGCAATTATCTGGTATGCCTGATAAGCAACTAAAACTGAAATAATTTTAACCAATAGAAACCATAATTTGTTTTGAGAACTAGGTTTCCTCTTAAAACTTAGAACTTGGTGTACTTATATTTAATTAAACCCGGTTTTTTATTTAAACTTTACTCCCCATCATTTATTATTTATTTGGATGATTTAATTATTAAGTATTATTTTACCCGCAAATATTACAAATTCAAAGGATTGAATTTTCTTGAATAAAATTTAAAATATCCACTAACCTATTATGTTACTTTTGCTCGATATCACGGTGAACGGTAAATCAATGTGCAGGAAACAGAACAACTCCGTAAAGAATTTGAGTGGACGTTGAATTGTACACCGCAATATTATTGGCACTTCAAAAGTTCGGAGTTCGAAATGGGTGATATATATTCGCAAAATGCCCGTTAACCAGTCCTTCTCTTGTATTTTAAACCGACAAAATACATTTTCTTTCATTATTTACAAAATATCGAAAGGTATATTTTTTTTAAGTTTCCTTTATATGTTCCTTTTCAATAATCTAAATTTAGCACGTAATAATGCCAAAAAATTAGAATACTTCTAAAAAGGCTTTTATTTATTAAAATGGCAAATAATTTTTTTACTATGTCTTTTATTCACATACACTGTTTAAAATCAATGCATACTGTTTAAAAAAAAAATTATGTATACTGGTAACCATAATTTAAAAAAATATCCACAAATAATTTAAAATATCTCAATGTACCTTATAAAAAGTCTCTAAAAAAGAGATTTAACTACAACTTATTTCTTAATGTCGTACGGTGTAAATAGTTGACAGTTATTATAAATTAAATTAACGTAATGAATTTTATTTTGTTTTACACTTTAGGCATTCAATTTATCATAATATTGTTTTTTTTAGTTTCGACCTTTATTAAACTATTATTTTATTCATTGTCATCTTCGTTGCCATATTCACCTATTAGTTTATATGGTAATTATCCTTGTTATTTCATTAAACTGAATGGCTTCATTGTTTACCATCACTATCGGCCTTTTATCGTTTAATTTCCATTCAATAAATTAAATACGATATTACTTGTACATTATGCCAATGTAGGTATGTCCAAAATTAATAGAGAGTGCAAATAGTTTCTTAAATAAAATAGCGAAAGTTTTAATTATAATGCTTTGAACGGACGAAATCCTATTAGCAGACTCGTCGTATTTCCATTACTCAGTTTGTTGTAGCACATGTTGATAATAAATTAAACAAATATTTTAATTCATTTGTGTAGAATTGTATATACTACAGTTTAAAAGAATGACAATTTTCTCAAAAATATAATTTTAGATATATCGGCTCATTTTTACTTCTATTATACCTCTTATACCTCGATGTGATGAGCGATCCATAAATGTGTAAACAACACTAAAATATTCGAGCGACCTTAAATCTAATAAATATATAATCTTTGGTGGAAGCGAAATAAATATATGTAAATCAGTGTGAGGGAACGGTAAAGGGTTTAATAATTTTGAGCGGAGCTGATTGCGCATTCTGCCTAATAATTGGCGTGTTTAAATTCATTTGTTTTAACTAGCGACATGTATTTTCATACAGTTCCTCGAAGATACCACTTCTAGTCTGTTTCTGTTCTTTGTGTGTATGTATGCATATATGTATATATATATATATATATATATATATATATATATATATATACATAAATGTATTCCTTGTGACTTCAAGCTACATTGTATATTTTACTCTAAATCTTTTTTACGTATTTTAAACGAAACTTGAAACAATAATTTAATATTTTTTGGTATAAAACTTACAATGAGTTCCGCCATCTAAAAATAGGGGAAACAGTTTGTGTATACTCATAGGCGAGTCAATTTTACAGCAATTTAAGCTCTGTAATAAAAATTTAAGAATACCTTCTTCTTTTTAAATTTTCCGAAAAAATATAGTAATTAAATTCTCTACCAAAGTCAAGAAATTAATATTGAATATATTTGGCGTTAATTTTGTAGAAATTCATTACTCACAATATTACAATACAATGTATTACATCTTCAGGTGGGATATTAGCAAAGATATCTTTGCTAATATCCCACCTGAAGATGTTGCAATACAACGAAACCTAGGTCGTGGTAAAGAAATTAAAGAAAGTAGAAATAATATTACATCACGTAGTTTCATTTAATTGCCAAAAATTAACATAAGAAATATGGTTCATTTTATCGCTTCACTCATTAAGATATGGGGTAAATAATTAGTTTTCCTGGAAATAACGCAGTCTTTAATTCCGATGATTGTATTTTTTTGTTTAGTTCCTAATAAAAATGTAAATTATTTCACCTCTATAATAGTAACGAAACGTTGTGTCAATAACACGCAATACGTTTAACATCAATATATCTTTTGCTTTCACAGATGTTTGTCGCCTAAGTTTATTTCACAATCGCTAGACGTAAATAGAAAAAGCAAACACCAAGTTCCACCATGGTGGCGTTCCTCGCAATACAATGCAGACTTGTTCCGCCTATTTATTACAAAATAATAATGTTTGCCTAGCGGAGACATAAACCCATTTTAAATTAACGGCATTAGTTTCGGGGTCTTTCTTTTATCTCCATTGTTGTGCATTTAAGCGGATTTCTGTCGTAGGTGACATTCGTTCCATTAGAAGGAAAGCTAATACTAAAATATTGTAAATATTGATATTTGCCTTTACAAATTTTCTCTGCTTTACATGATGGCTGGCGACATTGCTAGGAATTTAAAGTATTCACAACGTTTTATTTGGCCGAATTCTCATTTGGTACACGAAATATGTATTTATAGATTGTTTCTTAGGAATGTCATAAATAACTTAAAAGTTCTTAGTATTTGTTTTTTACAGAACTGTTTTAAAAGAGGTGTGAAAAATAAGTTTCTTTCGTCTTTTCATCACTGGACTATGGACTTATGAGAATTAGTTCAGGGAAAATTACGAAAACTGACAAAAAAAATAGTTCTCGAATAAAATTGGAAGTAAACGTTTTGATAAAGTAACATCGCATCAATCTTTAAACAGTCTTATATGTCGATTACAAAATAATATGGTGTAATATTCACTAAAAAAAATTTAAAATAAATATATACACATAAAAGAGACCAACTAAAAGTATTCAATATTTTTATTTTTTAGAAATGGAAAATTTCTCAAGTAAATGTTGGACCAATAACTTTTTTTTATAAATATGCGCGACTATCTAAGGACATGAAAAAAATATCATGTTATTGAAAATAAACGTTAAAGTTTAAAGTTTAGAGTAATAACTAAAATTAAATTGGTTTAATTAGCTATGTAATGACATTTACTTTAGTTTGCATACTTAATTATCTAAGTTTTCATATAATACTGTCTTTCACTCGTCCATCTTAGTATATATAATATACAGTATGTAAATTAACAAAACGCGCTACATCAGTCTTTAATAGGGTAGATAGCAAAACACGTATTTTTTTCAAAAACCACAGCACTTTTTTCCTAAAATTTAAAATTTTCATCATTAATATAGAAATTTATCGACCGACCTAATAACTTTTATATTGATAAACTTAACAAATATGACGATATTTCATAAATACCCTTAAAGAATTGATGTTGAACTTAATTTTTCTAACTAAAATATAATAAAATTATGCAAAAGAAAGGGATTCTTTTGCATAATTTTACAAAAAAGTTATAAAAAGGAAGGGGCGAAGGATAAACCGTTTTCTCCTGTTTACAAATCAGAAATAAAAACGATTACCATTTTAAAATATTTATTATTCTTAATTCGCCCATTTATCTAAGATTATTATTAAATAATGTCATAGATTTTTAGAATATACATATTTGAACAACTATTAAAACTGTGTTTCATTTAACAGTTAGGTCAACAATTATTTGCGTTTTAGTATTAATATTAGCCTAAATTTGATTTTGATTGAAAAATAGGTCTGCTTGATTTATTTATATATGGCAACAATCACAAATGTATTTTTAAATATCAAAATTTTAAAAAATGCCACTTTCCATTAAGTTGAAAGTTGTCATGCATTTTTCTGTCGCTGTATTTTTATTTTATATAGACTGGCTTGCTTTTATATCTTGATTTCTCTTCCAAAGAGTTTGGCTATTGTTTTTAAATGTGAACCAGCTGCACTAAATGACCCGGCTTACTCGAGATTTTTTCGCTAACCCAATTAACTGATGTGTCCAAACGCACAATACTTTGGTGCATAAATTGGCCTCTAATGTCTTTTGAATGAGGAGACTATAGATAGAATCTAAAGATGTTCGAAATGAAATGCAACAACAAAATGCTCTCGAAGAGGTGAGTAACAACTATCAAGTGTATAACATCGTGTTTATCTCGTGGTGTATGTTACCAAATTACTTTACTTTAAAAAGAATGAAAGAATGTATAAACAGTTCTAAAGCTGTGAATTTTATTTTCTTTAAGCCATGAAATGAAATCCATATGACTAATGAGAGAAGAAGCAGGTAGTAAATAAATAAATTATAGTAGAAAGGAAATACATTGATTTAAGCGCATATTTCCTTTAGTTTTTTTTAAATTTCTTACTTATTGTTGTAATATATTAGTGACATAATACGTACACTAAACGAAAGTAACAAAGAACTTGTACTACGATTTCGTTTTAGGTTTCTTCCAACATTCAAATAACAATTTGATCAGTCTATGCACCCTATGCACATAGGGTGCATATTTAAACAAAGTTACGATTTCATACATTTCAATTTTAATTGTTTTATAAACTAAACGAGTGACTTAAATAAAACATCTTTTAAAAAACCCACTTCAAAAATGGTAGGTACTAAAATGTGAAAAATAATTAACTCAAAATAGGTATCTATTTATTTGTAATACGTAAGTTACTTACTTTTGAAATCGGTGTAAGCACTGTTGACCAACTTAAACAACTTTTTAATTTAAATTAATTTGAAATGTAAATTAAAAACTTTAATTTCAATATAAAAGAGCATATATAAAAAAAATTTAAAGGGTTTATGTATAATAAAAAATTAAGTTACTTATTGCAAGTTAGTAGGTACCTATTTTGAGTTAAATATTTTTTTACATTTTAGTACCTACCTTTTATGAAGTCGGTTGTTTAAAGGATATTTTGTTTTATAATTTTTAGTGATTAGTATATTAATATTAATTATCACAATTATTTCCTGTCTTAGAATATTGTAGAATTATTAAAAGTCATGGGCAAAAGCTAGTATATAGATAATTTCCTCTTTGTCTAAATTTGGTTATCAATAACACTTAGAAATTAAGCGATAGTAGTAGCCGCCAGGAGTTAGCTGTTAGCCGTTGAGGAGTTCCATTCACCATATCCGAAGTCCAATATGAGATTTGGCAAATTAAAAACTACCGCTTGAGGAGTTCCGTCTCTATATCCGAAAACCAATGTTAGATTTTGCAAAGTAATAACTAAACTGACAACTAACCAGTAGCATGTATATTGAATCACAATCTGGTAGATGGTGCAGTTATTTCGCGAAGTAAAAACTACCAGTAGTAAACATCTTAAAATACGTTTGATTTATTGTCATCCGATAAGGAGTTCCATTTTTCATCTCCAGAATGCATCATCAGACTCTGACACGATCGAGAGTGTAGTTATTTTGCAAAGTAACCACTACCAGTAGCAAATATCTTGAACCAGTTTCAGTTTACTATCATCTGTTAAGGAGTTCCGTTGTTCATCTCCAGAATTTATCATCAGATCCTGACCGAGTCGAAGACCGGGTCGACTACTAGTAGCAAATATCTTTAATCACGTTTAGCCTATTAATATCCGTTCAGAAGTTGCAATGTTCACCTCCAGAATTTATCATCCGATCCTGACGTGGTATGTAGTGTAGTTATTTTACAAAAACTATCCGTAGCAAATATTTTGAATCATAGTTGATTTACTGCCATTTGTTAAATAATTCCGTATTTCCTTTCCGAACCTCATCATCAAATTTACACGGGGCCACCCCTATAGTATTCTCTTTCAAATAAAAAAAGACTCATCAAAGTCGAGAATTATCGCTGGAATATTCATGAAAAAAATCCGACGAATTGAGAACCTCCTCCTTTTATAAGTCTGTTAAAAATCACATTTTACCGGATTATGTTTAATTAATTGTACTAGTGGTTGAAGTGGCGCCCTTCAGATAAAGGATTAGGGAAAAATAGAGGAAAAATTGTAAATTTAAAGTTTAATATTTCATAAACAGATTCCTGTATTAAAAAAATGTTCATGGTATACCTCCAATATTTTTAAAAGACTTATTCCATAATATCTACACAATAGGATATGCGAGTAAAAAAAGGCCCAAAACTTTAGATGTTGGCCATATACCCTATTTAAATTTTAAAACTTTTTATTTTATGACTTCGTGAGCTTATAAACGTGTAAAATAATGCCATATTTAGATCGAGTAAATTGGCTATGACATACAGATGGATAATGTGAAATTTTAAGGTTGGCTATAGAAACTTAATTGAACTCTGCCAAAGAAATAATAATTAAGAAGAACAATGAATGTTTAGGTATGCAAATTTGCTGGCTACATTTTGCCATTTTGCTAAGCTAGTTGGATAAAATGATAAATTTTTATGTTATGTTGATACGCGAAGTTTTATGTTCATGACATCATCATACAGTGTGTCCAGTGGCAGATTTCAAAGTTTGAACAAACATAGTTTCTGAACGCAACACATAAGATGGGGCGCGAGGGGCGTCATTAGAAGCGCAAGTGGTGAGGATGTTTTAGTAGCCATGGAACAGTGGAGTGGAGAGCACCGCGCTTTTGCCGTCGAGGCGTACATTTCGAGTGGATTTTCGCTGTCTGTGGCACGCCTTTGATTTAATAATCGTTACAGTATTCGTCGATTACGTGATGGACCCTCGATTAACCTCATTCAGTTATGGGTAGCAAGGTTCAGGGCTACAGGATCAACATTAAATAGGCCCAGGCCAGGACCTACACCATTGGTAGCCACGGATGAAAATGTCGAGCGTGTTATGGTTTCTGTCGTTGAAAATCCCCGTTTATCACTGCGTACACGTTCATCGATAGTGGGAATTCCGAAATCAGCTTTACAGGTAATAATGCAAAAAAGCTCAAGTTCCATCCATATAAAATTCAAATTGATCAAAATTTACACCATTCTGACTTTGAATTAAGAAAAACTTACGCGGAGGTGATGTTGTTGAGATTTCGTACTGCTACCCGGATGGGCAACATATTCTTTAGTGACGAAGCTCACTTTCACATTGGAGGATATGTGAATAAGCAGAACTTTCTTTCCTGGGATGTCCACAACCCAAGATAAATGCATCAAGAGCCTTTACATAAGCCTAAAGTAACAGTCTGGTGTGTCATGTCTGCATCTGTAATCATAGGGCCTTATTTCTTTGAAAATCAACGTGGCCAAACTGTAACTGTGAATTCGGAAAGATATGCCCAGATGTTAAATGACTTTTTCAGAGTAGAACTACAGAATAGTCCATCCTTCAACCACAACACATGGTTCCAGCAGGACGGGGTCACAGCTCACACTGCTAATGTGTCCATGAATGCAATGCGGCAGTTATTTCCAGAAAAAAACATATCCCGAAACGGTACCGTACCGTGGCCACCTAGGTCACCCGATTTAAGCCCATGTGACTTTTTCTTGTGGGGATACTTAAAATCCGTTGTTTAAAATAAATCCGAGCACTGTGACAGAACTTAAAGAAAATATTCGAGCCCAAGTCAGTAGGATACCCCAGTCGCTCTGCAAACGCGTTTTTGAAAACATGCGTACTAGACTCGAAGAGTGTGTGAGACTCGATGGCCGCCATTTGGAAAACGTGGTTTTTAAAAATGAAATCCGCATTTGTTGTTATAAAGTTAAAATAAACCTACTTTGTATTAGAGGTGTAGTTTTTTTTACAATTTTTCAAACATTGAAATCTACCACTTCACAACCTGTATAATGTTATAAGCTGGAATGGTGTTAAGTGAAATTTCGGAAGATTTGTGTAATGTCAATTTTGACAGTGTTCATTTGCTCCTTCATTACATATACTTTTCGTCAATAAATATATTAATATATGATATTCATTTCAAAATGATTATGACATAAAGACATGTTCAATATACGACCATGAATTTGGTCGATAATCCTTTTATGAAGAAAAGCATGAAGATAATTCAATCTCGTATAAAAATGTCGACATGGAATGAGGCTGGATATTTCTGGATTGGTGTAAACTGATTTCATTTCCTGTTTACGGAATAATCGTTATATTGGTAATTATGAATAGCATGTAATTAAAATACTTCTCATCTCTAACATTTTTGTTTCCTTTTTATCCCGATTAAGAATAATGTACTATTATTGAAAAGATTATTAAATTGATCCCATTGCAATATATGTACATTACATCGATTATATATTTTGATTTCACCTGATAGCGTTATTTTCCCGGCTACTTTGTATAACAGTTTATAAAAAATATGTTTTTACGGCATAATTTTGTACAAATTTATGCGATTTCTCCCATTTTAATTAGTTTTATGACCATCGAAATTTCAATGTTGAATAGTTTGCGAAATAAAAATATCAATCTAACCGATAGATTGATATTTTTATTTAATATATTTGAGTAATCTCTAATATTTATTGAAATGTAAATAAAACGGTAACGTAATTGTAAATACTTTATTTATTATTATATTTAATGTTTCCGTTGGTCAAAATTAAATGAACCTACGAAGTAAGAATTCAAATAATGTAGAAATAATACTACATCTTGTAGTTTCATTTAATTGCAAATATTGAATTTGTACAAAATTATCAAGCATGAAAACTTTTACAATTCTTAATAAATAAATAAACTAAACCAACTCGTACCTTGGCTTACATATCGTTGACCTAATTTGTTAACCTGCTAAGTCGAATTTTGCTCAAAATTTACTTTTCACACCAGTCGAAATGTGCAGACTACTATCTACCGTGTCGTATAGGAATAACCATTACATTAGCTTAAATATGCGAGGAACACTTTGTCCGAGAAACTGCTTTCTTACCTACCGCCAAACTCTACGACGAAAACCTGCTTTATCCTGTTGGAGCCTCAGTTTTGTACCGATTGTGTTCCCCAACAAATGTTGCGTTACACTGAATCTAGCTGAATTTTAATCAAGTATTTGGCTTTATATGGATATGTAAACAAGGGGTGAAAATAAAAGCTGAAAGCAAAATAAAAAGCACAAAGGATATCTTTGAAATTGAATCCTTGTGAGGTTATGGATATAACCCAGTGACACCAAAACGGACGGAAAGTTACTGCACGAAAATGTGAGGACTTATAACAAATAAAGAAGACTCCCCCGTCTAATTACCACAAGTATTACAACGGTTTACCTACTGAGTAGACAACTATGGGTAGAAATTAGGAGTTATAACTTTATGTTTTACCAAATTATAATAAAAAAGTAATGAATGGAAATTTAATAACTGATTGACTTTGATTGTAATAATTACCTAATTATATAATAATCCAAACTACTACGTACTCGACCAAATTGAAACTTCACCGCGAAAAGCTGCTAAGTAATTGATTTTCTGAATTTTTTGAGATGTATTTATATCAAGCTACTATACTTTTAAAATATTAAAGAAAGTTGTAAACACCAACGGGATTTTCAGAATGTTGATAGCTGGACTAATGAAAACATTATGCTGTTTTTTTTGTATCCTGTAAAGTTTGAACAAATGAACTTACCAGGTTAACAAATTAGGCGGACGACATGTTACTTTTACACTTTTATCATCTTAAGTAGTTTAAAGAACAAAAATCCTTTATTTTCATGATTTAAGGAATCTAGGATATGATTCTGATTAAGCCATGTGTACGATGTTGCCATTTTTTTCACATAAACGTTACAAATTGTGATACAATAAAAATGTTATTTGATAAAGGTATTTTATCCCTTGGTAATTAAATTAGATACTATCTCCATAGACAGAAAAAGAGATTTTTGAAAACCGTATTTTTTTCAACAATTTTCTCAATTCATTCAAGCTCTTAATTTAAAAGTTTACTTTTTCTGAAAACATGAAAATCAAGTAATGTTCCCAGTGTAGAATTATTATTTACGAAATAGTGGTAAATCGTAGATAAGGAAAAAGCAATATGATTATATTATTTATGACATTATTATTTTGTAATTTTTTGAACAAAACTATTTAAATATTACTATTGATTACAAAAAGCCTTTAGCTACTTATAAAGATTTATATTCATTCAAAAATAAAAAAATGCACACTTCTTGAATTTTTGAAGTTAAGCAAAAATAAATATAAAAAAGTGTTGAGAGATTCAATTTCGCTTCAGCTGTTTGTTGGGGATTATTACTTTTATATTTACAACTAAAATACAATCGGATGCATTAGACGATTTTAAAGTAATCATACTTTGGTAGAAGTTCAACTTTAATTTGTAAGAACAAATGTAGAACACATTTATCACATTCAACATATTTATTATTTTATGTCAATATATTCAAACAAACCATAATAAAATATTTTTTTAAAAAAGAAGACTGATAAACATTGTGAACCATCGACTTTGAGGAACACTAGTCCGGCAGACAATTATCATACCGGCTTTGAGATTTATGTGGAACTCGTGTTAAATATTACAATTTAAACGGAATAAATATTACAGGTTTTGGTTCCATATTCACTTTTTGTTAAAATATGTTCCGTTGTCAATAGAATAATGGCAGGAAAAGGCAGATGGAGAAAAGAAGTGGATTCGTCGACATTTTGGTTCGGATATAATTAAAACATAACTTAATATTAAATTGCAGGCTGATAAGTGTATGTAATACTGTATTCAGCTAAATTCAGTTTATATTTTAACATTTTTATAAAGTGACCAAATGTTTGTTTCAGTTTTAAACTACCAATATATATATATATATATATATATATATATATATATATATATATATATATATATATATATATATATATATATTTAGTACAATTCCTCAAACAAACGTTGTCATCAAGTTGTTGTTTTTATTATTTATTACAAATTTACTGGATCACTAATTTAGCTGGGTCTCCACCTGCGCGAAAGATATGCATTTCTTTTTTTCTATTTCAGTGTAGTGTGTAAATAAATTAATTGAAGTTTAGGTTCATATAGTATTAACGGCAAATATTTTAAGTCTTTTAATGCACACTTTGAATTTACCACTCGTCGTACTGCAAATACTAGATATCTATTTTGTATATTTAGAATACTTTTAATAGATTCTCTGTTTTCGACTTAATATTCACAAAATATATTTATTCTCCTTCTATTTATCTTACTTCATTATTGAAATTTATAAAAACAATTTTAATGATTTATTTATTACAACAAATTGAAGAAAAATATAAACATGATACAACAGATTTCTGTAAAGTTGTGTAATGGCCATAACTTCTAACATAACCTAGAATGGAGAAAGTATTAGTTAAAATGAGGAGCAATATATCCAGATCTTTCCTAGACTCGCCTTACATACTGTAGCTTATTAACGTATAGCATATATCAATATTATCTACACTAAAATATTTGTAATAAACCATTTACCTCACGTTATAAAATGCTTTGAAATCCATTCAACAAACTTTGGGTCATAAGCGAATAGAAAGAGAGATGTTGCATTTGTTATGGGGGTAAATGCAAAACAACAGAAGACAATCAATAAATAAATAAAAAAGAACGTTATGTCAAAAGTATTAAATATAATTTTACTTGAATATATTCTTGTTGATTACATCAACTTCCCTATTCTTGGTAGGACACAACGTAAAAGATAATTGTTTCCTAGTAAAGCCGAAGTTCATTGGACATACATATATACCGCCAATAATTTTCATTGAACATACTCTCCAATATCCTGTAAATATTGTTTTTAGAGAGGGAGGAGGATACAGTTTCAGAGCTTTCTTGGTTTTTGCTATTTTAATTCAAGAAAGAAAATTAAATTGATGTTACCTCTTTAGCTTTCCCGTTTTACTAGTATAATTTGATACAAGTTTCAATCTGCAGATCTCTCCTCTAGTTCATGTATGCAGTAACGGTTGATTTATAGGGAAATTAAAACCACCTAAAAATCGTCTTTTCCTTAAAAGTTTTTCCTGAATACATTTTCCTTTAACCGTTGGCCCCCAATCTTAACCCCTAACTTTTAATATTAAGGTTTATATACTCTTTGCGCATCTTTTTGTTCATCATTTGTACAACTGTGTCAAACTCTATACCGTTTCATGGCATACTTGTTTGAGAGAATAGCCTGTAACGGACAGATAGACATCGAATTAATACTGTAAATATTCAGTTATTCAAATATCATTTTCATATGACTCACATGAAACAGGTAATGGTCTATCATATTAATATTCTTCCCCAACTGGATATACTGCGCAAATGATGTGTGTTATTAATAATAGAGGTAATAATATTTATCACTGATCCTTTTGCATTTGGGAGGTTAATAATTGAAGGGTAAGAGGGTAATAAGGAGAACGTTGTTTATATGTATGGATAATTCAAATGGTAAGATTTTGGCTTAGTAAGAGTTCAGACATTTCAACGATCACGTTTGTTTCTTCAGCAATTTGCATATCATGTATGTCTCTCTTACTGTTAGAAGTATTTATTTAATATGATGGTAATTTATTTCAACAAAATTCATTAATCTATTATGATTCTGCTATTAATTATAAATAATTTTTGTTGTCGATTAAGTATTAGTTTAAGTCTTGAGATAATAATAAATATTGTGAAGATGGAATCTTGGAGATACATGTTTGAAAAAATCCTTAAAATAAATGATGTATTGATTAACATATCTGGTTATAATTTAAGCATCACTGTAAAAGAAAATATTTAAATAATTGAGTTAAAATTATAATGGAGCTACTATTTAAAAGTTTGCAATATCTATTCATTATAGAATGTTTCCTAACCAATAAATTATTTTTTATGAAATGTTGTCTGTAAACATATCTGCTTTTTTGACATAATTTTTAGAATTACTGATGTTTTTTAATCTTTCTTACTGTTTTATATAATTTCTGCCACGAAAATATTATGATGTCTTTGCGTAATTTCGACTTATTTTTGAGAAAAATATTATTCATATTATTAATCATTAGAGTTTCATAATTAATTTTTTCAAATAAACTTATTTGAACAAAAATTATTGTGAAAAATATTTTGGAAATTTAATTATTCAAAAAATTTACTCGAAACTTAAAATACATTAAAAATAAACTTAGTATACCTTTCTTTACTTTAGATATATAATAAATATGGAAGTAAAATTTTGTTTACTTTTAAAGAAAATTTAAAAAAAGACCGTTTAAGAGAAGAACATTTTTAAACACTATTATGTATATAATGAGAATTTGTGCTAATTTTTCTTTATTCAGGCAAAGGTAATAGTTGTTACAGAATTATTGAAAGAATAAAAACGATTGAATAGGAGGAAACTCTAAGAATTGCCACAATGAAGAGACAAAATTAAATTGAAAGTGTTTTGTAGTAAGCACAAAATGAAAAAAAAACATTTCAAAATGATATCATTAAGCCATATAATACATCAAAGACAGATTCAAGTGATAGATAGCTCTTGACAAAAAGTTCAATTATTTTCTCTGCTCAACTTTGCGGCTAAATAATTTCTTTTGCATGACTCGTAAGTTCCGGCGTATCTCATTAGGCGGCAGCAGTATTCTGGTCAAGGTGTGGACAAAAACATGATCATCGAGCTGCATTGGGTTTGCCAATTGCTTGACGCAAAAAAAAGAAAAGATGAATTGTTTTAGGCCTACAAGAAGTAGTTCAAGCAAGCAAGAGGTAGTTCCTAATTAAGGTATTATCGTTTTTCCCATTTTGTTTAATCGTCGTGGGCGGTGAATTTAAATTATGGGGTTCCTAGAAATGCAATATCGTTATATTTTTTTGACGGTTTTCGGTTCGGTTGTAAAATTGATATACTTGAAGGCTACAAGTGATGTCACCTTTGTTTATAGTGGCTTTTGTTTAATATTGTTTTTTATGACTGCATTGAAATCGGACATTATTTTAACCAATTTAAAAGTATAGAGGTCATATTCGACTTCATTTTTTTAACGTTTGTTTACGCTTAACATTTTATGATTATGATTACATAAACATACACATACATTGGATAGGCGAAAATAACATTTACTCAAGTTTAAAATATATGTTCATAAACTGAAATTCACTTTTAGTTGCGTATTATTCTCGTATTAATTTTCTAAATAAAAATCGTATTAAAAGAAAGAAAATATTTACTTCTTTAAAATTTAAGTTATTTTTTTCCTAATGATTTACATTGTTTGAGATCTTGCTTTTCAAAAACCACGCCATGAAGATCTTGGGTTTCATCAAGCATCTTTATGATTATAGGGCAGTTCCATCCTGCATATTGATTTTGTTACATTTACATGGCAGAATGAATTTACAAATTTTATTAATTTTTATTTTAAATCAATAAAATTTGTAAATTTGGTTTATTGGTTGCATTCAATAGTTTATTCGATAGGAAACAAAAATTTAAAAAGAATGAAAACCATAATTTTTATTTAATGTTTTCACTTAATATTAATGCACCAATTGATTATTTTTATATTTAATATTTTTACTTTATATACTTTCTTAAATTTTATTTAAATAAAACAAATACTTTCATTTCTCTGTTGAGGTTGCATTCAGTCCTTTTATGAGTAACAAAAAATAATTATTAGAAATTTGAATATCAACACAGTCAACACACTCTAATTAATTCAGATTGTTTTGTTTAAAATACAAAAAGGAAAAATTATCTTATTGAGTACTACGCCTTTTTTTAGACATTGTATTCAAATATTACTACCAATACAGTAAATGAACATTGGTTTAAGTATGTTAACATTAGAAATTAATGTTTGTCTTAAAAGAAAAATGTAATTTATGAGTCTATCCGTATGTCCGTCAAAGCCATTTTTCTCAGAAACCGTTTGAAGTAAAGCTTGAAATTTGGCAAAGTAATAAAATAAGTTTACCTACACGTGTCGCTATAGTTACAATCCAAAAATATTCAGGTAGAAATTTTAGGGAGGGCAAATTAGCTACTCCAAAATTTTTTTTAATTTCGTATTTAGTGCGGCATGTCGTTTGAACGGGTTGGTTACAAAGTTCTCAAGTCAAAATTTTAGGTATTATATTTACAGAGATATAGTAAAAAATATACGAAAAATTCCTCTTCCCCCGTATGTTCCCCTTGCCTCATTTTCGAAACTACTCAATTTAAAATTTTGAAAAATACAGATTTTTAGAAGGCCATACGAATACATTTACGTTTTTTTCATTTTCGAAGCTGATTTTCTCAGAAACTATGCGACTTAGAATCCTAGGTACAGCCAATAATATTATCAACCCACTTACTTTGCGTGTATTTTATAACATCTTTCTTTAAATATTTTCTCATCATTCTTTAAATTTTCTTATAAAAATTAAAGCAGAGGTAGACAGAGGTCTTCGACAATATTTTTTCCCTTTTATAATAATTTAAAAAGGCGTTTTATTAAGAACACAAAAATATTTTTTCCGTAATTTTAAATTGTATATGTAAAGTAATATTATAAAAAATATGCAAAATTATATCACACCGTCTCCAATTTTTAAAACAACTGAACCAAAAATCATAAAAAATATGATTAGGAAAATCTGACTAGAAAATTACAGGAAAACTAGAGACTTTGCGTATATTTTATACCATCAACTTTTTTTTCAAACATTCTTATAATGATTAAAGCAAAGGTAGATAGAGGTCTTCAGCAATATTTTTTTTCATTTGTAATAATTTAAAAAGGCGTGTTCTGAGGAATACAAATATATTTTTTCCCTTATTTTAAATTGCACATGTAAAGTGATATTTCAAAAATACGCAAAATATGTCACACTTTCTCCAATTTTTAAAACAACTGAACCAAAAATCATAAAAAATATGATTAATAAAATCTGACTAGACGATTACAGGAAAACTAGAACGATTATCCTGGATCTTATAATTTCTGAAATATGCACCATATGTTTGCTCCTGTGAAAGATATAGTGTATAATATATAGCAATACAGTCATGTTGTGAAAAATTAATATTTGTAACGGTTTAACAGAATACATTTACATTTTTCTATTTTCAAAGCTGATTTTTTTAGAAACCATGCAACTTAGAATTTGACTAGAAAAATTACAGGAAAACTAGAACGATTATCCTAGATCTAATAATTTGTGCAATATATTTATGTTGTGAAAAATTAATATTTGTAAACAGTTTAATAGAAATACTGTGTACGCTTAAACGTTTATAAGTGCTAAAATATGTATGGCACCTTCGTAGTGCGAGTTCTACTTCTGCTTGACAAGTACTTAGGCTGTGCCTGGCCTTGTAAAAGGACAAGATGAATAAAAAAACAAATGTTCATAATAATTAACTTTTATAAAATTGCTATTAATTTTCAAAAAAACAATAAGAAAAAAAGTAATATCGCCCAGTAAATCTCCGCAACATAACACCAGTCGACCGTTACGTATTACTTAGTCCTAAATGTTCGTCCTTTATAATCTGTGCCAGTTGATTTATGCGGTCGACTTGTCGGGTCCTCAAGGGCTTAGGGCCGCTTGTTCGGGGACATTACTTCCAAAAGCGATGAGATTGAAGGTGAAGGCGGAGCATAGCGAGCAGTGTCGTTGTCCCTTTTCAATCTGCTTTATGAGTAGTCGAAGACATAGTTTGAAAGGTGAAGAAATGTGAGAAGGAGATTAACGCATCATAATTAGACCGAAAAGATTAACAAACACCTATACCTTATTATGGTTATACAGGGTTCGATTTATGGTAATTAGTACTACAGACTAGTATTAGAGAAAGCTTCCTCCAGTCAAAGGAAACTTTTTGCATTCAAGGCTATTCGCATTCAAATTTTGAAACATAAACTTTTTTAAAACTCTGGAATAAAATGATATAGTATCTGCTGGATCGTATATAGTGAGTTTGTCTCATTGCTCTATCCTTTACGTATTATCACAGGAAAATTGACTTTTCCTTTGTGTTAAAATGATAAAATATTCATAGCAATATCTCACCGATAGGCGTACATTAAATTATTGGAAGGCTCTGAATACAACTGCGGAATTTTGTATAGATCCCACTCAGGTCTTAAGTTATTCACTAAATAGCTACTTGTATATTCATCACTTATAAGTTTTGAAGAACGATACGACAAATTTAAGTTTTAAAGGTTAAATAATTATTTCAGAACTAGATCCAAACAAAATTGCATGAATTTTATTTAATTTATTCACTATAAATAATGGAAATATACTAACATATTATTTTCACTGCCTTCTCCTTAAACGAAATATTTTTTATCTTTAACAAATTGAAGCATCTCGCTTGACCGTAGATCATACCATGTAAATAGGTTTGCTTCTATTTTATGGTTCATAATATAATACGCACGCATACACACACATACGCACGCGCACACACACACATACACACACACATACAAACACACAGACACAGACACACACACACACACTAGGATATGTGTGTGTGTTTGACAGTTTTATATATCAATATATTTAGTAGATAAATAAGTAAATTTCAGTTAGGTACTAACATTTACCTAATTCATTAAATTCATTTTTAGTTAATCCTTAATAGTTCAACATGTATTCAATATCGTTTAAAAGATCTCTCAAAAATATTGAGGATTTGTCATAAACAAAAAAAAACTTTTTTTAATATATGAATCCGTTCAAGAATCGTTAATTTTCAGAGTTTTAATTTTTTCCGACTTAAGTATCCTCTTCCTCAACTAGCTGTTTATATACATATATATATATATATATATATATATATATATGTATATATATATATACATATATATATATATATATACATATATATATATATATAGATATATATATATATATATATATATATATATATATATATATGTATATATATATTTACATATATATATATATATACATATATATATATATATATAGATATATATATATATATATATATATATATATATATATATGTATATACGTGTGTGTTTGTGTGTGTACATATATATTATACACATACACATAACGAACCTAAAAGGAATATTATCACATCTAAGTAGGCTCTACTAATTTACGATTAATGGTCGATTAAATTAAGACTCGTAGTTGTGTCCGTAAAATATTACATAAATAATTTAAATTAACAGCAAAAATAAGTTTGTATTTTGAAATGTGTTTCACTAGTTTTAAAAGACCGGTTCTTGCGCAAAGTCTTCCGCCCGGTGCGAGAATTCAGACAATTTTTTTTCTCATAAAAGATCCATAAGATGAAATAGTTCAAGTTATGCGTACGACTTTCACGACAAAGTAAAGACTAAGATGTTTAAATTTTCTACCAGATTGTGATAACAAATTAATATTTTAAATTTATTAATTACACATGAAGATTTAATACATAAAATCGTATAAACCGAATCCCCCAAATTTCCCAGAATCCCCCTAAATTGTTTAATAACAATATTACGTTTATTTACCCTTGTATGTTTACAAAAATAGTGCGAGTCTTACACAGACTTAACGGGTTTTCAATCTTAAATTTATTTCTTTTTTAACACTTTTAGACAGACGTTAAGGTAATTAATTCCCTTGTGGTGAGGTAAAGTTTATTGCATATACAATCAAAAAGTAACACGTTTCATGCAATTCTTGCAACATGTATACATGCAATACTTAAGTAACATGTTTACATGCAATTCTTAACAAACCTAATAAACATATCTTTAAAAAAACCTGTAAACTATATAATTCTTCATTAAGCGTTCATTTAATTTTGGTATGAATTTTAATTAAATCTCGCGCCCGTTATTCTGGAAAACAGAATATAAGGTACCGTTTCATTTCGCTGTGGTTGCAAAAGATATACTCTGTGTGCTCTAGTGATTGCATTACACCCGCCTACCTACCTCCACACTGCAATTGAATGCTTACGAGGCGAGAGCATATTGAATGTTGGATTTAGTTTCCTTTGCAATGTCGACTATCATTAAAGATGCATTTCGTTATGAACTTCAGAGTACATTGATGACCGTCCAAAGCTTTTATTGTATATATTGAAATAGTTAATCGCTTTGGTTTTATAACTTAATTGGCAGTACAAGGATTTTCGTATGCCTTAACTTTGAAGTACATTAGAGGATTGAGATATTATTCATTAGAGCCCTGTGCATAAAGTTCATGAATATAAGATTTGGTCAATATTTGTATCGTTTTTATAACTTAATAACGGAAAAACTATTTTATAAGTACTGTTTCCCTACGTGTATCAAGCGATTTATCCCGGCGAGCTAAATTTTAAAAAATGCGTATATTATTATTAATACAAATTTTAACAGTGCGAAACAACACTAAAAGATTTTCGAAAAAACATTTCATTGTTTTCCTTATTAATTCACACATCAACATTTTTATATATTTTGTTAACTTTAACATCAAATAATTAATTTTTTATTACTCTAAAACCTGGCATTTGTTAAATAGACTTCAGCTACTTTGGATGAATTATCAGTATACTTTTCATGCAGTAATAAATATATGAAATCTATTGAATATTTGCTTCAAAATTTTTTTAAGACTTACGAATTTATTTCAACTTTATTTTCAATTATTTTTTGGAACACTTTTCAATAAATTTGCTCTAATGTATTGACACAGTTTTGATAAAATCGATACATAATATATTTGCAATATATTTAAAATTACTTTTGGTATTATCTTCCTAAATTGAAGATTTAATTCCTCATTAACGATTCCTACCTTAATGATTTAAAATGATAAACAAGCGATGCAGTCCCAAAATTAATAGTGGTTAAGCCTAAAATAATCCAGTTTCATCTTTCACAAGTTCAACAGTCGTGATGGATATAAAATGGGATTCTCTGCGACTTGTTTGCTAATTGTTTTGTGGACTGACACTGGTTCACCACTTGAATACGTAAGTATCCACTAATGAAGATTCGTAGACCATTACTTGTTCGGATTTTCACCGGCAGCGAAGGAAGGGAGTTTATTTATAAAGCTTTTGGATTATTCCAGTATAATGAGATTTGCATCTAGTATTTTAGAACAATACATAAGTACTAAAAAGATATGTATACATTTAAATAAATGTATATTTTCTTATGTACATACGTCATTTAAGAAAATACTGTTATGCATTCATGGCCTTTTTTTAAACATACTAAACGTTTTTCATGACTATTGATTAATTTAATTTATTAGTTTGATAAACTATAAATAGCTACAAATTTGCTTATGACCATTAGATCTTTCTATTGATAATTATTGGTTCGATAATTAATTCACTTGCGTATCCCTAAATGACTTTTTTTTTTTAAATAAAGTGTGAAACGTAATTTCAATAAAATACTATGTCGAATAACAATATATTTTATTACGATATTACTTTTAGTACATTGATATTAACTATTAAATAAAAACATATTTTAAAATCTTTTAATTTTCTAATAATTTAGGCTATATATATTTAATTTTTTGTTGATATTGAAAGGTCAAATTTGATGTTTATCTGTTAGGGTTAAATTTGATATTGTTTTTGTTGATATTGAAAGGTTAAATTTGATATTTATAAAACAAAAAAGCTTGTGCTCATGCGTGCTGTTATCTCCATTCTTTAAATCGCATATTCTCTTATTTAAATTATCAACCCGAAATGGACTCCAGCTTAAAAAAATAAATATTCACTGAAAATACCAGACATTATTGATAGAAGTTGCCTTAGTTTGTAAAAATAATTGATAAGAAACAAATACTCTCACAGTATGGTATCAATTACTGCATTTAATTTTAAGATTTTTAACATAATTAATCCCATAATTAATTTTTTTTTCAAACAACGATTTACCGTTTTTCCTGGAGTACCTAAAAGGGATGGCCGTGGTTGCAAGAGATAGATGGCCAGTCTTTAATTCTACATTTGGGTTCTGTTTTTCTTGAAATGTTTAGCTTAGACTCTTTTTAGCTACATCTGGAATATACGTGACCAAATTCTTGTTAATTTTCATGTACTCACATTTGGCTTTCGATACCTTGGAGCCAGTCATCCATAATATGGGTTTTGCAGTATTTTTTCTCCGACATACACAGTTATCGTCTTCTCCGTTTTATTTTTCTTCATCATATATATCACATAATATTATTTTTTAATCATCCTTGTTGCTTTTGGACATCTCTCTTGACAATTTCTTTTTTGAACCTCATTTTATGATTTATTTCACCCCAAATTTAGTTTTTTCTTCTTTTTTAATTTTTTCATAATATTTTTCGTTCCCTTAATTTTTTAAGCTCTTTTTTACATTTATCGGCAGAGTTCTAGCTAATAAAAATATTTCAATCTCTTATCCATACATACTTGTCACCTTCTTGTTTTCCCGCGGCACGCAATTTTTATAGTAATTGGATATAAAAACTTGAAATTTGGCGGTTGTTTAATATTTATTAATTTGTTACCATCCGTTATGGAATCATCTCCAGAACTTATCATTAAACTGTAACCTGATCGGCGGTATAGTTATTTTGCAAAGTAATGACTACTAGTAGAAAATATCACGGTTCACGGTTGTTTTACTAATATCCGTTAAGGAGTTCCATTTTCATCTCCAAAACTCATCAGACCCTGACCTGGTAAGTGGTGTATTTATTTTGCAAATTAAAAACTACCAGTAGCAAATATCTTGAACCACGTTTGAATTAAGTTAAGGAGTTCTATAGTTAACTTTCGGACCTTATCATCAGAACATCATCACATTTATAAGGGAATAATCGAAATCGGTCCATTCGGTAAAGAATTATTGCTGAACACAAATATAAAAAAAATATTCCGAGAATTGAGAAACTCCTCCTTTTTTGAAATCGGTTAAAAACGTTATTCTTGTCATAATATATATATATATATATATATATATATATATATATATATATATATATATACATACATAACTCTCATGATCGAACCAACTACCTTCTTAATATTGTAATTCATTTTACTTGTTTTAAAAATTTGTTAAGATAAAATATAAAAGAAATTTAAAGTTTATGTCTACCATTAAAATTATTTTTTCTAAATCTACGTAAAAAACTGATTGAAACTTAAGTTATTTTGATTTCAACCCTTTTTTTATCTAATATGACAATCAAAAAGGAACAGTCACATTTCGGATTTACTTATTTAATGGGACTGTGTTTCATCACGAACCATTTATGAACCTGTAGTCAAGACATGTAAATGAAATAAAAGTTTCTGTCTGTTATTATTATTATTGACGACTTTTGAAAAAGTAAGTTTTCTTTTATCTATATATCTTATCGATTAGCAAAACATATCTTTTTGTAATAAATGTTATCTTTTCGCATTGTATATATACATATATTTATTAGGTTACATTTTGATGAATGACCAAATTTCAAGGAGCGATTAAGAAACAGTAGCCAAATCATAAAATGAAAAAAAAAATAAAACAACATAATTATTTTTAATTTCTTCCCGCATATTACTAAAAAACTTAAAATTCCGTTTTTTGTAACATTGTTTTTCTCTATCAGGTTTGGAAATTGGAAAATATTTAACTAAAAGATGAAAACTAAAGACAGGGAAGACTATTTTAACCTCAAATATGTTTGATAAATTTCAAATGGACGAGGTATTCTTTTTTCAAATCAGAGGAAAATTATAATTAAAACGAATGAACCGTCTCATGAATTAAAGTTTATTTCAATTAAACGGTAATTTGGGCCGAATTATGAAACGTCTTTCGCAACCCAGCAAACCTCTGTCGTAAAGAAACGTAATTTGTCAAAGCCAACATCGTAATGAAATATCGGTTAAGGCGCCATTCACACTGTTCAGGCTCGAGCGCTTCTTAACTTTTAAATCGGAGCGTGGCTTTAAGTCGTCGCAATGTGTCCATTAGTTCCGTTGACGTGAATTGTGGCCTTCATTCCAGCTTCGGTGAAAGTTGGATTTACGGAAGAAGACCAAAAGTTTGTAAGTATTTTCTTCTTTTCAACCGTATTGCTTTAGAACGGAGGCCAGAGATTTTACAATAATTTGTTCGTCTCACGAGTTCACATATTTTCTTTTGAAATTTTGCTAAAGATAGCGGATAAAAGAGATTTTTCATTTTGTTTTGGCTTGTTATAATCCAGATATTTATTTTAAACATTTTTTGTGTTGACTAATCAATGTAGTGTTACGCGGTACTTGACGTCCCATCTGCTTAAGGGAAACACATATGAAATAAATTAAATCTAAAACCCAACGACACCAATTTTTGTATTCAAACTACACACATCTGGCTTTAATTTTATGTGACATAAGTTTATGTCAATGTAGATGGTGTAGTTATTCAAGTTTGCAGATAAGACCTTTAAAGTTAGTCATTTAAATTAGGATCGGAAAATTTGAAACTTTTCTTTGGACTTGGCCAATCATACTCATTACTTCGACTAAAAAGCTATGTTTCATAGCTAAGGAAATAGGCTGACTTACATTCGCCGGTGACTTTAAAGTTAACTTAAAGTTTTAGCCAAGAAATTAGAATAACAATCAGCAAACAGTTAATTTAATTTGATTTTTTCCTTTATGGTTGATGAAAACGCCATTTTTTATGTAATAGCAAAATGTATTGGAATGGATTCCACAATCAATGTATTCTACGCACACGAACTCACATGAATAAAGGATAGCCAATGGATTATTTTATTACGATATGTGTGTATTTATAACTCTAGGGTATTTTTCCTATGATTATAATCATAAAGCTGCCACAAAGTTATACCAGTATTTTGAATATATATTTGGAAAAAAAACTTAGGTATATTTTATTTAGGTTTTTCTGAAACTGAAATAATTTTTTTAAACATTTTTATTGTCTGTCTTTCTATATACATATTTATTCGTTTTTAAATCTACTTGACCAATTTAAGTCGAGTTTTGCCTGGAAAAATTAGGCTGTTGTTTGTCATTTTCGAATATTTCGTAAATGATCTTTTGTCTGTCCATTCATTTTTTTCCTAATTTGTTTGTTTATTGGTCTGAACATCACTGGACCGATTTAAAATTTATTTAAATGTTTCTTATCCACCCCGACATTTCATTCAGTTATTAAAAATTGATGAAAATATCAGAAAGAAATTAGTTTTGAAAAAGAAATGAAAACCATTGCAATTGTACAAGAAATTAAAAACAATTCAATGTAAGTCAAACTCGCTTAATGAATGTTCCGTGTAGTAAATATAAACTATTAATTTTCATTTAAATAGTTTTGTAAATTTTAAATTATTACATATTTAAAACCACTTTAGGACATCTTATCTTTTATTGTATAATTTTTACGTATATTTCGATTACGTATTTTGTTAGGGTATACTTAAAGCCTTACATAATACATTCCATAATGTCATGGCTTACATAGTGTAAAAAAATTATATTTAGCTGTCAGGCCATCAATTATATCATTCCGATTTAATTGGAACTCGAAAATACTTGTTTACGTTTTTTTTTGTTTATTCCTCCATAATGTAAATAAGTGAAGAATCATATTTTGCATGCAACGATCTCCAAAATGGAAACACAATAATCCCAGGCTTATGGCCTTTTGATTTACCAGAATTAAAATAAAAAAAGCCTTATCCAATTGAAAACCAATAACCAGTAGATGTTAAAAAAAATAAAAATCTACTCTTGCATAAATGAAACCTCGTAAAAATAAATCGGTTTCATAAGCTAATGAGTTTTACAATAATTATATTTTGAATTAATTTATTTCTACTAGGCTTTCAAATTTTAGAGCTTTTTTAAAACTGTTCAATTCTTACCTAAGACTTGTTTATAGCAATCGAAAACAAGTGGGTTGGTTTTATTGAATTGGCTTTAAAAAAATATACACCTGGCTTCCGAATAAATATTACCTTCCTTAAAATTAATTTTAATAATTTTCCTTTTATTTTAATGAAGCTAAGGGAAATAAACCGATTATAAGAAAAAAATGGAAATTTCATATAACATACCATAATCAAATATTCTATGAACGAATTCTTAATGAAATGACATGAGTCTAGGACAATCCAAGAATCTCTGAACTAATTCTTGATGAAATAAAATCCGAGTCAAGTTAAACATATAAAGTAAAGAACTAAGAGCAACAATTCAAATAATCCATTCTTTTTCAGCGTAGTAATGTCATTACCCAAAACTCAATTCAACCAAAATAAAATCGTTGAGGCAAATATTTATAAACTAATTGAAGCTTTAAAATAAAAATTAATATATACATAAAAGAATGCAACATAAAAATATGAATGCTAAGAAAATTTGACGTCGAATATTTATAATATGTAAATAAATAATATTGATAAAACAGTTGTACAGGGGATATATAGAGGTATAGAGGAAATTAATGAGAAATAATTTTAGACACCAAGAAGTAAACCAATCTGAGAAAATTTTGACAGAAGTTAGGAAACAATTATAACGTAATTGTGATGAATATGAAGTCACATATATGTAAGTAGGAATGAGATATAGATTTGGATAAATGTAAATAAGATTCCTATATATAAATTATATTGGAATATATCACACATTGCATTTTAATTTTGTAACCTGTTTAAATAGAATTATTTTGTACTTCAACGTTAAAATCGCGTCACGAGCGAGTGGGAACCTAATAATTAATTTATTTGTCCCCCCTCCTTCTTAATTAGTTAAATTACTTAAACAAGCAATTAGTTCCAGATCTCCTGCTCATTTATCTCGGGAGAATATCCTCATTTTCAATATTCCTGAGAAGAATTCTTCTTTACATGAATATTTATTTTCAGTATATTCATATAAATTTTATTTATAGTATATATATTATGTAAAACTGGTATTATATAGTATGTAAAACTGGTATTATATACCATAATACCAGTTTGACATATTGACTGAAATTTATGAAGTTCATCATAAATATCGCTTTGCGAATGGTTTGCAATAAATAAAATATATATTTTTTTCCAATAATACCGCGAAATTTTCTAAGGCAAAAAACTGGCCATTTTTTTATGAAAGTGATATTAATCAACCACTTAAATATTGAACTACACAAAGGTTACTGTCAAAATAATTTCTGTCATTCAAAGTAATGTCTGATAACTTTTTGAAGGCAGGAATATAATTATAATTATCCTCTAAATGTACTTTTATCTTTTCTTCTTTTCTTCCAAAATCCATACATTTTTAAAAAATAAGTCGTTTCTCTTTTTAGAAGCAGATATTGGAAAATTAAATAGCATTGTCCTTAATAACCATAATAAGGCTAATACTAATTGCTATTAGTATTAACAATAAAACAATGATTAAATAAAAGTATGCGGATTAAAATCTCGTAGAAACTAGAAAAATATTTTCTACATTTTCTTTCAGTTTGTGAATGAAATTCAGCAGAGAAGAATAAAAATTAAAATGTACCCTACATTACGGTGTAATTTGTACATCTGTTCAGGTTCAATATTAATTTTGCTCCTTAAATTCATATTTACCACATTCAATCGCTAATGACACATAACGTGTTATATTATACCAAGTTTCACACTGATCTATCAGTCAGATCAGTTAATTAACTAAGTTGAAATATAAATATTTAGTTCGTTATGTATTTATTAAGTGGCAATATTTAACCTACTTAAATATGAGGTTAGTGTATAATAAAAAGTTTGCCATCGACTATGAATTGACACCAAAGATAATAATTGTATACCAATTATAATTACGATATAAAATTATCTAAAATAATGAGTGTTAATATTTTTTCCAATGTTACAAAATTTTACACAAGGATATCACGATAAATGTGTATAATCAAAAATGTTGTGTACTTTACCTTGTAAAATTTTCTAAACTGACGAGTCGTACTTTTTAAATTAAATGTTATGAATTGAATGAAAAAAATAAATGTTCATTGTATTTCACAGTTTGTTTTTTATACGTACATATTTCAGAACACAGAATTAAATCCTAGCTAAACAATAAAACGTGAATTACATGAGCTGTTTCTTGAAACCCCTTTCGATGATTCTCATATATCGATATCATTGGATTTAGAACATTCTATTTTCGAATCTTTCAATCCCGCATGCCGTCGCGAGACGGATTTTTCAAAGGCAATGCATTTAAAGGACTTCAAGATTATAACAAATATGACTATAAAAACATCCAGGTGTCAAATCCGTAAAGAAAAATGGGCAAGATTAATACCCGGAATAGGCGGAGTTGGGTTTCGAGGATTTGATATGTTGCCTCGCTTCCGGATGGACCATGTGAGCGAGGCAAACACCTCGCTGCCGAGTCAATCCTGTTGCGGATTTTATTTCTAACCACCACTTTCTTTTCTGCATCAAAGATCCGAGGTATTTAAATTTGTGGACTTGCTTCAATTCGATTCCTTCGAGATAAATGATGGCTTTCGATCAGTTTGATATTTTCTTGGTATTATCCGTACTTAACCATAAGCCATATGACTAAGCAACGCTGGCAATTCGATAAAGAATGTTTGTTGCATGAGTATCGGAATTAGTAACAACTGCGCTGTCGTCGGCAAATAATCAGTCGATTGGGCAAAGCTCTTGTTAAATACTGAATAATAAAACAATACTACTAAAGAAACACTTCATTTAATTGCTAACTTTTAGTCATACTTACGTTAGGAATTAATATTTATATTACGCAAATAAATTATATATTTTTTTCAAATTCGTGTGCAGTGAAATACTAATTATAAGGGCTTTCGAAATATTTTTTTATTTTGAATTATATTTTCAGTACATTGAAAAGTATTCAAACGAAAATGATCTATGCCTCATTTTCGAAACTATTAAATCATAAATGAGTTTTAGAAGCCTGAACAAAAGTTCAATAAAAACTATTTCGATGATTTTAGATGTCATAATATTTTCAATATCCCTCATGTTTTTATACTACCATTACCATACCATTTTAAAAGAAGATTTTCCCAGAAACATGAGATTTAGAAAGTTGAAAGTTGCCATAGCAATGCATCTTATTAATCTATATATTTTGCATATATTTTATGCTATCAACTTTTTAAAAATATTCTTATATTGATTAAAAAATAGGCAAATAATAGTCTTAAAAAACATTCATTTCTCATTTATTAAATTATTAGTTATGTCGTTCGGAAAGGCTTGTCGTAAACACAAAAACAATATTTCAAAATTTTAAATTGCATTTTTAAAAATATATTCTAAAAATATGCAAAAATGTAGAATGATTCCAAAAATTCTAACGCAAAAACGAAAAAATAGATTAGTAAAATCTAAGTAGAATAATAGAGAAAAATATTGGGATTATCCTAGACCTTTTAATTTCTGAAATATGTATCATGTTTTACGTCTGGGAAACATACAGCATAGGGAAAGATAGATCATATATTAGGTTTCAATATGTTTATGTTGTGCAAAGTTAATATTTGTGAATAGTTCAATAGAATTGTACTGTACAATGTACGCTTGCATGTTTGTTAGTACAGAAACGTACACGAAACACTTGTAGTGCAAGTTTTACTGGTGCTTGATAGGTTTTTCCGAAAAAAAAACTCTAAGTTTCCTAAGTTACCTTACTCTAAGTTAGTCTTCCGCAATAGCAAAAAGAACGAAGTTATCAGTTAAATTTCAGTTAATTAAACAATAGAAAAATAATCTGCATTCATAATTATCAGTTTGAAAGAATGGTCGAAGTTCTTTTTACGATTATTCTCTTTACTCGACCACGAAAAGAAATTGAATGGTGCCATAATAATTTATTTATATATACGAGATGACATCTACCTTCCACATTCGAAAATTGTTTTTCCCTTAAAATTTAATTTTAAAATTATTATTTATTAAATAAAATATCAACTAAGATCTTGATCTTAAGCACATCGATATTAGAGTTCATTATATTTTTAAGTTTTTATTGAATTGTCTGAATTTATTAGTTTCTTCATTTCTACTCTGAATCTTACTAAAGGTAAAATTGCGATATTTATTTTAAAATAAAGGAAGTCTTAAAGTTTAATTTTATAGAAATCTTACATACTAATTTTTATAAAAATTATTTTGATAATTTAATACAAATTATTCGAATCATATTTGAATTCGAAAGAAACTTATTTCTGTGTAGCGAAAACGATATGAATCTGACTACAACGGACGAAGTGCATCGATACGAGGCCACGAATGCAACTTGACCAATTTATAAAACAAACTGTACCGGCAGTTACTCTCTGACAAAATTCACCCAATTACGAAAGTATTAAAAATAAGTAGAAACCTTGGGGAAAATATTTTTCATAAATAAAATATTTGCTTAATTTTTCCAAACTTATCCTTCGTAATAGATAGGAGTAATGAAATTGACAAATGGCGTCGTTAACAACCTTTATCGCCGAGGGAAGCTCATGAGATTTATATGATGGAGTCTGGAGTAAATAATAAATTTTCTCCCGCTAACAACGGTTGTGTGGATTTCGGTTCGGATTAGATTAAATTAGACTTCATTCTCGGTGCTGAGAAAGCCTTTTTACCATGGCACAACTTCAACTAGTGATACTAACATTCTATGCGTCGATCAATACAATATTTCAGCAAAAACGATTTCTAAATTAGAGATACAATGTAAATTTAATATATCATTAATGTTCTTAATATTTCCTTATGTAAAATCACTTACGCTATTGGGTAGAAAAAATAGAAATAATAAAAAGACGAATATCTGTTGAAATACATTGCCTTTGTATATTTAAAAACAGATCTGGATTTTATGATCAAATTGATGCGAGCGTAATGTAAAGTGGAAATAATATTCGTAGTATTTGATTTTCATGTCGTAAGTTTTATGCAAACTTATAATTTTTATATAAACTATAAGAAAGACCACAATCTGAATCTATCCCCAACTCTTTTACGAGTTAAACTTCTTTTACATTTCTTTATCAACTTTGAAATATTTATACATTTTTAATTATTGAACCATTTCAGCATTTCCTTCGCTGTTAAAACTGCCTTACAAATCTCAATATTTAAGTTTCAAATGTTACATTGAGCGTCGACATAAAAACTCCGCAGCTAATTCTGATCAATATTTTCACTCAACCTAAAATTTAATGGTCTATTAGTTGATTACCGCTATTCTTATGATGACGAGAGTGCAGTACCCTATCACCGCCCATGTACCGTGTTTGTCTTAGATTTTCTTCGAAATGATAAAATAATTAGATTTAAATTTCAATGCAAATAAAAAATTGGTAACCCAATAACACATACACTTACAAATTGTGGTAGGTATGTCTATAAAATTAAAAGTTAGGTATTTAAAACAATTATTTTTGTTGGTGTTAGCTTTGTTAGGCTTGACTGACAGCATAGATCGTTGTAACAATATTGTGATATGTGGGTACGAAAACATTATTTCAAATTAAACCTTATATATTTATAGTAACAGCATGAATATTCCTACTTAGCAGTTACCTTTAATAACGCATGTATCAATTTTCGTTTTTGCGGAACAACTTTGCAATGAAAGTTACTTATAATTTCATATTTCGCTAGATAGGAATGAAGTTTGCACGCTTTATCCTACATTATACGTATTGGAAGTGTTCGCTTTGAGAGTGACGAATTCGCTTAAATACAATAAATTAGATATATTTATAAATATATAATGTGTACAAGCCACATATTCAGGGCAAATTACGTGCAATTCCTTATAAGGCGCTACGCATCACGAATAAAGATACAGAACCAGAGCGTCATTTTATTAATTTATAGTAAGCAGAAATTTACAAAATTGTTGTCATTAAAACAATATCAAATAATAAATAAATACAAGTCATTTTCCTTTCATAGAATGTGCTTTTTTTTAACCAACAGCAACTCTAAATTCGATAAATTAGTTTCACTCTTTTAAAACTTTCTTCGAAAAACATGAAGCTCAATTTGGGAAAACACTTAAAGCTTACATTTTATTATTAAAAATTGATTTCTTGGCAGTTAATTGAACTTGAATGTTTTTATCAAACTTTAAATAAAATATTCTTTACAGTTTCTAAAATATTTCAATGAGACTTATTCAAGTGTTTATTTTTTTATTTCAGTTCTCTACTTGGCAATTTAATAAAAAATATTTTGAAGACTATATATTTGCCAAAGTTCCAATTAATTATTCCAATATCTTAAAAAAGCCGACGAGAAGAAACATTTTCACCAAACTTCAGCAGCATGGTAACAAATATTTCAGTCCATTAATTGTATTTCGGTTTTATCGTTTTTCTATAAAGAAGAAACACCGCTTTTTTGTTATGAAATTATTTCCTTTTGTTAACTAGTTTTGGCGCCTTTCCTCACAAAAAAATGTTACACTAATGTGATTTGGTTACATGTTTATTGATAACTGAAGATTTTAATCTATAGTTAAGTGCCTTTACACAGCGATGTGGGAATTCGTACCGCACACGTTAGTCTAGAAACTAGGCTATGCAACAATTTTATAAAAATCAACTTAATCGTTTTATATTCTGCGAACCCTGCCATCATATAGGCAAATAGATATACGGATAGACTGACAAATGTTTTCAAAATTGGTAAAATCCGTTCACTGCAGCCAGCAAACAGTAAAGATTCTGTTGAAAATATTGAGGTTATAGAAATTAATCAATTAACTAGAAGATTAAGACTTGGGTAAAAAATTAAAAGGATAACAAGTCATTAATAAAAAATATGATTAATGACTTAGTGTATAACGGCAACGGTTAAACTTTTTACATTCCTGCATTTTATAAAAAGAAAACGTAAACCTGTAAATCAAGGCGTGCTTAAAGAAATTAAACTTTAATATATTCGCGCTTTGTGGCTCAAAATTGGCTGTTATCTGAATACTGAAACGTTTCATTGAAATGGTAACGTGCCAGTCAGTTCTCGTGTTTCCCGAGGAAGCGCAGATAAACCTTGTCTAAGACGTACCACCACTCACGTTTCTCTGCCTAGGGCATACAACCATTTCTATAATTAATGTTGGTTCATCTATGGGAGGCTTCACTTTGTAATCGAAAACTCATGTACGTCATTGGTTATAAATCAATTTAACTTAAGAGGTTAAAACCGGGATAAAACTTCACATATACAGAGAAATTATGCACTCTGCCGTTTACATTTTCTATATGTTGCCCTATAATTTTTTCGATCCTGAGTTCTGGAAATTGTTTGAATTGTCTAACTCGTGCATAAACAAAATTCTGGCCTACCAACTGACTTTGCATTTTGAAACTTTACACGTAGGCGAGATGCACATAAATAAAATATAAGTGAAGGAAAAACTCAGAAAATAGTCAAAGATTAGTAACATTCCTTGAGAAAGTATAAAGCGTCAAATTTGCTTGATAAAAGAGCAAACAATAATAAACTTTGACCATCATTATAAAGATATATATATATATATATATATATATATATATATATATATATATATATGTATATAAATATATATATATATATATATATATATATATATATACATATATTGAGAAAGTTTATGACATTTAATATGAAATTTGCACGATGGAAGGCGAAATTTTAATAATCTGCGCTTAAAAATATAGATTGCACTTATGTTAAACTTTGCTTATTCCAATTTTGCAATTGCAGAGTTTTAATTAATACATTCTGATCTTTTTGTGCTATACGTCTGCAAAAATTCAATCATTCCCGCTGTTAAAGTAATATTATTGTCCTGGTAACTTCAATAAAATTACACTACCAGGGACATATTCTATTTCGAGAAACATAAGTATTTCAAGTTAATTTTTATTCAATAGTTGGTCTTATCAGTACGCGATAATATTTAGTTGTCTTAAAATTATATAAAACTTAGCAAATCACCGTGCGTTATTCCGTGGATTTTAAAAATATATATACTTGGTGCGTATGCGACAATCAGTTTTGAAAACTGTTTCTTATTGCGTTACAAGGATTGTTGGCTTTGTTGAGCATGTGGAATTTTCGAAGGCGGTTCCTACTTCAAATATGAAATAATTAAAAGTGTTTGTGAGTATCTTTTAAATTTATTCCTTTTATCTCAATCTCTCAAATTTATTCTTTTTATCTTTTTATCTCAAATTCATTTTTTCTATTCATTTATCTCTCAAATTTAGTCTTTGTTCTAATTCTACCCGATGAAATGAAGATATTTAATTTGACGATTATTTGGACTTAGTCTCCCTGCAATGAAAATTGGTGTAATTAAATACGAATTTTTAAAATTAGATTGAATTACGTTTCAAAATCCCTCATTACTTAACACATATTTTCTATTCTTCTAATATTTTCCATTATCATACCAATTTTTCATAATTATCTCCATTTTTTCATAAAAACACATATTATATAAATTACACACACACATACATACATGCACATCTATACACACACGCGTGTGTATAGATGTGCATACAAACACACGCACACGCGCACACACAAACACACACACGCACACACACACACGCACGCACAAACGCACACACACACGTACGCGCGCGCACATACACATTCACACACGCATCCAAGTAATGATTAATCCAATATATAACAAGGCTAATACGAGAGAAGACACTGAAGTGGAAAACATAACAAATTTTTTTAATAAATATTATATAGAACAGTACCCGGTCATCAAACTTAACACGAAATAATAGTGAACGCCCGAACAGGTAAAAACCTTCATATATAAAAACTATTCAAAGATTCGATCGTGATTTACGGAGGTAGATATATTTTCGTCGATTCACCGTGAGCGTAGAAAGCAAAAATGAGTATCCAACAAGTCAGGTCGTCGTACCGGAATTCCCAATCCCTCGTTCAGACTGAAGTTACTTCCTTACAGCTTACACGAAGGGTCATTAGCCGAAACACAGGTAGAATATCAACTCGAGTTCATTTAGCTTTTGAACTGCCTTCGAATCCCTGAACGTAAATAATGAATCAAATAAAATAGCCAACGTTCCAAGGATAATATTTTATAGTTAGAAAAAGGGAATGGTATTAGATTTGTTCGCGTAGGCAGCAGGTAATATTTGAGGTTATTAAGTACATTAAAGGTCAGTTAGAGAATAGGTCAAAGCAAATGGTCTAAGCTTTGTTTATAAGCATCCGCATATTTGAAATAATCTGCACGGAAAAATTTTACATTTTATTGTTACTTTTACTAGTAATAAATTTTTAAAAGGTAAATTTTCTCCAATATTGATTCTTTTAAAATTAGAAATACATAGTATGTTTCAACGTCTACCATCAGTCTTCAGTGCTGTAAAGCCCACTAAAAATTCGAGCCCAATTTAACGCCAGATTTCAATTTCGTAAAGAAAGTAGCAGTTTTAAAGTATGGTTTATTACATTCTATATGACTCATATGTTTAAATCAATTCTGACAATAGATTATTTGTATTCAAGGAATTGGATTTTGTGGAAGTTTTGAGTAAATTTCAAACTAGTTTCGTAATTTATAGAGATAAAATCGCGAAGTTAAACTAAGAATAACGTATATTTACGAATCTTCATTGAGTTTTAAAAAGAAACGCGTTTGGAATGACATAGAAAAACCAAGTAAAAAGAAATTCCTAGAGCTATAACTTACTACGTTGATTAAATATGTTTAATAAATTATGTGAATAGTATTATAGCACATCTTAACAATGGACACAACTATTGATAGTAGAACAAAAAATGAACAAATATATAATATCTTACCCGGATTTCGACAATGGATGTCTCCTAATAAAAAACAAAGTTGAGGAATATCCACAATGAGGGAATTACCTGGAGTAGATTCCCTTATTTTATTTTTGAAATGTTTATGTATTGATATTCTTATTTATTAAAACAATTAAGTATAAATATTTATGACATGTGAATACCATGTCGCTTATAATTATCGTAATATCATAATAATTGCATAAATTTTCATTTAGCAGTTCTAAATTTAATTTATTATACTTCTGTCAAGAAATGGAAGCTCTTTTTTAGCATCAGAAATTTAAAAAAGATAATTTTTTATGAACCTTCTTTACACTTTTATAAACATTTAAGGGTGCATGGCATTACTATAAAATTACTTACAAATACTAAAATAATTTTTTACGATGTCAATATCCGAGTGAAGTTCGAAAATATCGTGAATTTCTCAAAAACTATAGTTAGTTTTCCAATAAACTTTAGTAATCATTTTTGTAAGTCTTTTCTGATAATTTTTAATTTAGTAGTTTTGAAGGTTAGTACCTAATAATATATTTCTTGAAAATATTTTCAACCGACCTTCTAGTACTATATTACCAAAATATCTCAATGAAATAGTGTTGGAATCTTTGTAAATTACTCCATCGATTGATATCCTACACTTTTATATCATCACTTTATTTGCCTCCTCTAAAATATAAACAAAAATATTTTTGAGACATAATTAAAATTAAATAAATTATAGGTTAGTATTTTTTTCATTATGCCAAATTTAAAATTTATACTTTAATCGTTTTTTAAGTAAATAGGGCGATGTCGGATAGACAGACGATAATAGACTTTATAAGGATTCCATTTTTTTATTTTGAAGTACGGAACAGTAGAAATGATGAAATATATTTTTTTATATTTTAAAATTGGTATCGAAATTCATTTTTTGTTTTACTCGATATATTTATCGCCGATTTATTCCAAGCAAAACTTATTTATAATAGTTTAAAATTAAGAATGTAAATTTGAATAACTTATATTTTATCAATTTCGAACTTTCAAATGAAAACAGCCCAAAATAAAGATCAAATGATCTATGTGATCTTTTTACGTTGCGTATCTCAACACTTCCTTCATAATCTTAGTATTCTAGTAGTCGTAGTATTAAAAGTCTCTGGATTATACATATTTATGTAGTTAAGAGAAAAGTTACTAAAGCGACATATAATAACCGATGTTATTTTCCTGTTTCAAGCCATTATAATGCCACCTGTAGGTTCCGTTAACAAATACCACGGAAGAAATCGGTAAAATAGAGCGCTTCAATATCAATATATTTCTCCCTTCTTACAGTCGTGCTATATCTATTCGGAACTTTACATAGGTTTCTATACGTACGTTATTTGTGTTTATTGTAGAAAGTGTAATTTTGTTTTGTTTAAGATGAAACTGCAGAGTTTCATTAAATACTGTTGTATGCCTTTAAGCTTAAGGCATGCTTTTTGTGTTTTCAGTATGTCTGTGGGCGTCTTCTGTAGAAAAAGATGCTATCTAGCATTAAGAGAAATATCAATAAAGCGTTTAATTCATAATTATTACTAACGTTAAATGTTGCACCTAATTTATTTACCATATGTTTATATTGATATTAAAAATATAGGTTTTAAAATCGTTTAAAAATCCTATATGGGCTATTAGTACCCATTACTTAAAGTCTGCGAGTTCGTACTTGCAAAATTTATAATACACTACTATTATTTTATAAGAAAACTATCATATGTATCATAGAATAGCATACCTATATACTGTACCATCATATGTACAAAGCACTATGTTTGAATGAATTTGAATTTGGAACAAAAAATAAATAAGTGAAATACGTAATTTTTTACAGACATAAATTGGTTTCCTACAGTACAAATGCAAAACGATCAATTTAAATTAGCACGAATTAGTTTCCGGAGGCACAATTAATGGAAGGCCACAGGATTTAGGTTAATAAAACAATCTAGAAACAAACAGACCGCACGGTGAGCAAACAGCGTGGGCTACGATGAAAGCGAAGTCGGCATATACCTTTATGTGATGATCCGAGTGCCCACAAGATTTGATCCTTTACAGTGAAATCCACATTCCGACTCTTGACCTATATTTTATTCGACTTCCGTTATTGAGTTTACTCGCGTCGACCTCGTGAATGTTACCTCTCCTTTTTAACCGATAATTTCTCGTCGGTCGGATTAATTGATACATTTATGGCTTTGTGCTATCTGTGTATAGGGGAACTCTTCGAAGTTGTATTTGTTAAAAACTTAGTTTATATGGTTATTCAATCCAATGCTATTGAATCATTCACTTTTAGTCCATAAAAATAATTGAAAAAGAAACTATTTGTAATGACTGTACTGTTTGTGTAAATCCTGGTGACAAATTATGAATTAACAAAATATTGCTACGAACTAAAATAATAATAGTTAAAATAAGCGCTTGATAAAGTAGCACATGCAGGCATCAAAGCATATGTAAAGCCCGCATTAATGCGCTCACAACTTTTGGGTCTACAGCGTTCGTGTTAATCATGGTTAATGTTAATGTTGTCATTATTTGATAAATAATGAAAATATGTAAAAATCATTTAAATTCCACCAAGAGCGAGTAGAACTCGCACGCTAAGGTTTTCACCCAAGGGTACGGGGTTAGGAGGTCACATGGAAACGAGGACAATAATTACAAAAAAATGTTATTCATTTATAAATTTTAACCATAACTGATTACTTTAAAATGTGCTACATATTCCAGGTGATATGGGGTGATGCAAATGTGTTCTAATCAGTTCAGCACAAAACTTCAGAAATTATAGTGCACATTACTTATAAGTAGTCGGAAAAGGTAAGAAGATTTGTCGAGAATTTCGTTGACCTTGGCACAAGGCCAGATGCAACCTAAAAATAAAACTTGACTAAAAACTATATTTAAATTTCAATTAAATAAAACACGAAGTTGCCAAATTGTATTTCTTTCCTGTTTTCTGGGTTTTGCTTTTCCATTAGAGGTGCTGATTTAAGTCTCTTTTTGAAACCCTTATTTTCAAACTACATGTAAATGGCATAAAATTGTACACAGATTAAAAATAATATTCAAGCTCAAACTCACTCTTCCTCTCGGTTTTTTGAAGAGCGCGTACGCAGATCCATAGGGACTTTCATACAGTTCTGTCTCAAAAAAGAATGGACGGTCTATCTCAAAAAAGAATGGACGGAGATAAAAGAATGGACGGAGATAAAGGTAAATGTAGACGATGGATATTCTCATAACGATGTTACGTTTCCTTCAAATCGGAATATCCTTCATTAAAAATCGTTCAAGCATCCTTCGTAACATGCTATATATTCCTCCAGGTTATATAACAGTGAATTTTCGTGCAGTTTCTTTTGGACCTACTTAACAAGAGAATTTTTATTTTCAGAAGAATCATTAGTTTAAAAATAAGGCTACTTTAAGAAATAACAGAATATAAAAAATATTTTCTAAAGTTAACATAATTTAAACCTATTTTCAGTTACTATAAGGATACAATAGCTACATAAAGCATAGTTCCCAATAGTACTATTTTTTTGTATTTTGAACAAAAGAAAATTATTAAATACTGTATGTTGCGTGTCATATAACATTTTTGAAATTTTTTAGTTTATATCTTATAACCAAAAAATATTTTTCTAGAAAAATCCCTTTTTTGCCTTCGTAAGTATTCACATTTTTTCTTTTGGAAGTGTGATCATAATTACAAAAAACATTCATCAAAACATTCAAACAGTGATCATAATTACAAGAAAGTCAAATAAAATATGCAATATGCTTAACTGAAACCTAAATACATTCAACTGATGCGTTAATATTAAGTCAAATATTAACTAAAAATTATTGTATAGCGAATTACTTTAATTTCGAAAATTACAGACGATCACGCACACAATAACTAGAGCGGAAATCTGTAGATTTAACATTTTTGAAATTATGCTGGCAAAAATCAATTTATTTTCCTTTTTGGAAAAAAATAACAGATGGCAAGAAAACACCCAAAGTCATTTATTATAGCACGTCTCTCGTCTTAAATCAATACTAACTGGATATTTGGTGGTGACTTAAAAACAAAATCTTTACTAACGTACATACTATAAAGATTTCGAACTAAATAATTTTGTTTAATACCACCCGACAATGAAACATCGAAACGATTTATTTTTACGCGAGCGGAGATGCAGCCAAACTACCAATTCACTAAATATTAAAAAATAAATACAACTTAACAATTTTATAATAAAATGTTTAATAAAGAATGCTAATTAAGCAAAAAACGGCTTATTGTTCCATAACTACGCCTCTTAGATTACGTTCATTTTACGAAAGAGCAAATAGTATAACATTCTTAACATCAACTGAATATATATATATATATATATATATATATATATATATATATATATATATATGTTTGTGTGTGTATATAAGTGTAAACTATTCGTCATAAAACCCATGTATAAACAGTATCTTCTAATTCAAAACCGAAACACGAACAGTAACTAACTGTTTTGTTTCGATAAAAAACAGTTAGTTACGAGGAATAGTGTTTGGTTTGTTTCGGTTAACACATATATAAAAAATATAATGCATCTCAAAATATTTGTTGAACACCCACTTGGGCGGATAAAATATTCATAATGTGCTTCCTAGCCTATAATTTAATGCTACTAGTTTATAATTAAAAAATGGCATTCGATCAAATATGGTGACGCACCTAATACCTCCCTCCTCCCGCTTTTCTCCTTCATTGTCCGACTGATGTGGAACATATTTTGAAATAGATCGAATGTGGGGATTTGACTTGCAATATTTGTTTCATTTAAATTACAACATAGAATACGAAAAATGTGCTCATGTATGTCATTAACATGGTGAGGTGTTTCATATGAATTGTCTACCTGACGCTGGGCTCACTTTGTTTTGAGATTTCTATGGATCACATTTTCTGAAAAAGTTCTTTATTTTTTATTAAAAATATTAACAGATTAGAAAGCCCGTAAATTGATCTTATAGCTCAGAGTTAAACTTCGACCAAAGCACAATAACCTTAATAGGCTTTTGCATCCGATTTTATTTTAGTTTTAAACATTGAAATAATAAAATTAATCAAGAGTGAAATTCGACTGGGAGGGTTTCGTATATATGTAGGTATTTATAGAAATTTAAAGGTACATACAATTCCTATTAAACTATTTACAAAATTTCCATTCTTTAGAATATAAAATGTATTGTCTACTATATCTTCTACAGGTGGAAATTTAAAAAAACGAGTGTGCTTTAGAGCACACGACTGAAGCAAAACTTCAAATTCACAAAATATGAACTTTAAAATGAATTTACAATTTTATTCACTTTAAACGTAGAGAAATTACAAAATATTCAAAAAATCACCGTTCGCGTAACGCTAGAAAACTCGCATATAAATCAATATATTTCATGCACTGGCTATGAGAGGAAGAGAGAAAGAAAATGTGCGCGTGCACTGCTCTCTCTTGCTCCTACAGTTAGATACAGACAATAGGTTTGCACTATGTTTTAGATATACGAAACATAACTGGCTATGAGAGAAAGAAAATGTGTGCTGGCACATCTCTCTCTTGACCCTACAGTAAAATACGAAACGTAACTCTTTCTCTTTCTGTCTTCACTAACTTATATCTCCCTCTCAACTTTCGTTCGCCTTGCCTGATCACACTTTTCGTAACGCTCTCGTCACGCATTCACCAACTTACTCCCCAAGTCAAGCTTGTTTAAAGAAGTTTTATTTAAAAAAAAATATTTATTTTAACGCCAATTTTCTAGCCAAATTTCATGATGCTAGGTTTACGGGAAGTACCCTATATATTTTAATTTATTTACGAGTGTAAAAACATGCGACATGAATGGCCGTATTTTTAGCGTTTGTTTTTATTGCGTTGGCTTAGAGGCTTGATTTTTACAGCTCTAAGGTACCGTAGACCTAAGCATTTGATATTCATTTTAATTGAATACCTCCACCTGTTTTTGAAAAGGAAACGGTCTTGGCAAACAGGTAGATGGACAACGAAATGATCCTATAAGGAATTATTTATTAATTTTGGAGTATCGAACCTTAAAAACAACAAACGCTTGAAGTAAAATTTAATCTCCCTCACCATCAACATTGGTTGGCGCTTAATATGAGAAAGTAAAGAAATGTTATTTTTTTCGTAAAATTATTAAATAGAATGTACAATGTTTAATTAGCTAAAAATGTATAATCAATAAAATTTGATTCAAAATGACGAAGTAATGATATCATTAAAACATTTTTCATTTAATTTTTATCGATGACTTCCTATTCATCTTATAGCCAGTGATTCTATTCTGAAAGTATTTATACACTCTTCATGCTTTTCCAGAGATCCTTTAAAATTACCAGCTTGAATAAATTGAAACGGGATGCAAGTTATTAAAAAGAAACTTTAAATTTAAGAAAAATTCAAGTCATTTCTCTATGAATTTTTTAAATGTAAGAGGATAAAAATTTTTGCTCTCTAGACTGGTTATGTCTTCGTTTTCAAAGCATCTCTGTCTTATTACATACAAAAATGTTTCCAATAATATCCGCTCTCTAAACAAACAAAAAAATGTGTACTAAAATATTAGTATACGTTTGATAATCATTTGGATAAGTATGTTATATAATAGGACTAAGGTTTCAAATACTTTGAATGTCATTATTCACTCTGAACCTTAAGTGCGCTCGCATGCATGCACGCACGCACTCTCGCACGCACGCACAGCACACGCACGCTCGCAAGCATGCATCGACCAAAGCACGCACGCACGCCATATGCACGCACTTACTCACGCACACAGTCATACACTTACGCGCATATATATATATATATATATATATATATATATATATATATATATATATATTTATATATATAAATATATGTAGTAAAACTAGTGACCAAAAACCTAACGTTTGCTTGTGTATATTGTTTACTCCATTTGTTGTTCTTATTAATTCAAAATAGAGTCCAACCCAAGAGGAATTAAAATTTGCATCAAAAAAACAAGGTATTTGTACGTCACATACGCTCATTATGCTCTTGTAGTGTTTGACCGCTTACTAAAATATCATCACTTTAAGACCTTAATTTTAATCTGCAACAAGGTCATCTAAGGTTTCATTTTAACCTTGTTTGTATATGAAAAAAATTATGACATTCATAAGTGATGTTAGCTTTTGAGGCAAAGTGATTTTGAAATACTCTATAAGCTCGTCGTATTTAACGTTATCCTCGTTTTTTCCAAATATATTGAATACATCCACGCCCTTTTTACCAATAACATGTAAAAATAAATCTACCTTTCTGCCATCACTTTCTTCATCCATGCCAGACGCACTTAAATACAATTTAAATGAGTGCACCCATTTTCTCCATTGTTGAGCCAAGTTACCATTCATCACCATGGGCTGCGGACTGGATATTCAAGAAAGTTTCTTGGGCTTTTGACTTTCCTGAGACATGACGCCGACTTTTCACACTAGAATTTCACAATAACAATACGACCCCAATTACTGACACTATGTATTGTGTGTGTGTGTATTATATAAATAATAAAAGATATTATTGAATTAGATTTGAGATACAATTAGCAATGGTTAGGACGCCATCTTTATGCATGCATGCCTTATCGACTAGTAATGTGCCATGACAATAAGGACATCACATACTCATAACAGTATTATCGATAAAATTTGCCAATGATTATTTAAAAATATTTGATAATAAAATCGTCTCATATGCATTAAGTATTGAAGCAAAAAAAGAATCAATATTGGATGGTATTTTTTATTATACTTTTAACTACGGAAACAAAAAAATGTGTAAGAGCAGCACCACCTTCGAATTTCAAAGTAAATCTTATTGCTTTCAGTAACAAGTGATTTTGTTTTCTCTATTTTCACGTAAACGCTATCCCGTAATATGTATTTTAGTGCACGTTTTCCCTTCGTTCGCCATGACACAAAGTGCAATCGTTGCAAGTGGTATGATACGTACCATCAAGCGGTTATGCGCCACTCCACTCGGAGGACCGAGACTCCACCACCCTCGGGCAAATTAGCCATTCGCATTCGGTTTCGTTACATCTTTTACATGCGGGCACTATAAATATGTATAACTATCGATACTAGCATTATTGCATTTAAAATCTCTTCCAAATACTAGCATTATCGCATGTAAAATAGCTTCGTTTTTTTCGTATACTTTTTCTACGCGGGTACATTTACAGTTGGGAATAAACGAGATGTATAAAAATCGTTATAACCCGGACTCCTAAGGTGCGTTTTTGGATATTTTGTTACTTTGACGTATTAATATATATTTGTTACACTTTTTGTAAATATGTGTTTAATTTTGACGTAATCAAATGAGACGATCATTATGATTCATTGTATAAATATTATCGATTATTCTTCAATAAACTTCGCCGATAACCAAAAATAATATTTTTCTACTTTTTTATTTTAATTTGAATAAAAATAATCCTTTTTATAAAAGGATCAAAGCGCTTCTGCCAATGGCGGCTTAAATTCAAACTCAAAATAAAACTAATTCAAAATATTAAATGAAATTAATCAGATGTTTAGTAATAAATAAATAGAACTAGAATTTACGTCTTTAAATATTACAAGTAAGATTGTCATGCTGACATATAACATAATTGTTTGTTGACATACATTTGAAAAAAATTATTACATTTATTGTCAATAAATCACATTATATTAGTGTATTAAGTCTTTTTGGTTGATCTATTGGACACCGTCGGTCGGTAGAATTTCTACACAATGTTTCTATTTTATGCTATTATCATACTTATTGAAAATGGCAATTTTACGAAAGATAAAAATTAATACATTTTAAAACTGCAGTTCTGTCTTGAAAGCATAGCATAATATTTCACACTTGAAAACAAAAAAGTCAATTCTATTAAAGCATCGTTTCTTCCAGCAAATACTGCGAAGTATCCTTCTAGGAAGAAGGAAAGGAAACAGTAACTTAAAATATATTTACCACCTTGTGATGTAGAAATGTGACGCATCCTTCTATCAAATGAATGAACTTAACCTCATATATCCCCCATATGGTGAAGAAAGATTTCGTCCTATTTTTTTCAACCATTTTCTGTTACTGCATGCAGGTATCCTCTTTAGTATACCAGACCTGCCAATTTCGCGTTTCCTGCACTTTATTTCTTCCTGCCACTTTCGAAATGTTGCTATACCATCTTCTTGACTGACAATTGAATGGCGGTATAACTAGTAGTACATCTACGAATTTCGATATTCCCTCCTCTATCATGGAGAGTAAACTCTGACCCGATGAACTCCAGTTGCGTTCAGGCGAATTATATTAATGAAATATACTGGTTAACAATACTGGTTAAAATGTACTGGTTAAAATTATGAGATTAAAAAGGAAGGGAAAAGCATGTCATAAACACAAAAACAATTTTTTTTAAATTTTAAATTGCATATTTAAAGATATATTCTAAAATATGCAAAAATTTCAAAAATTCTGAGGTAAAAATAAAAAAAGGGATTAGTAAAATCTGAGTAGAATATTACAGAAAAATATTGGGATCATCCTAGAACTTTTAATTTCTGAAATATGTGTCAAGTTTTACGTCTGGGAAAGATACAGCACATATTAGGTTGTAATATGCTTACGTTGTGCAAAGTTAATATTTGTGAATGGTTTAATAGAAATACTATGTACGCTTAAATGTTTGTTAGTACCGAAATGCGTACGGAACCGTACAAGTTCTACTCGTACTTCATAGATTTTTGGAAAACTTTAAGTTAATATAATCTTCCGCAATGGCAAATAGAACGAAGTTATCATTTAAATTTCAGGTTATTAAACAATAGGAAAAATTATGCAATCATAATGATCAGTGAAAGAACGATCGAAGTTCTTTTTACGATTATTTTCTTTACTCGAACACGAAAAGAAATTAAATGGTGTCATAATAATTTATTTATATATACAAGGTAACATCTATCTTCCACATTCAAAAATTGTTTTTCTCTTAAAATTTCATTTTAAAATTATTATTTATTAAGAAAATTCAACTGAGATCTTGACGATAAGCACATCGATATTATTTCCACTTTTTATATTTTTAAGATTTTATTAAATTGTCTGAATTTATTAGTTTCTTCATTTTTACGCTGATCTTACTAAAGATAAAATTACGATATTTCTTTTAAAATAAAGGAAGTTTTAAGTCTAATTTTATAGAAATCTTACATACTAATTTTTAAAGAAATAAGTTATTTTTAAAGATATTATATAAAAATGATTCATATTCGAATTCGAAAGAAACTTATTTCTGTGTAGCGAAAACGATTTATGAATCTGACCACAGCGGACAAGTGCGTCGAGCCGAGTACTTACTTTTTACTTTACTTTTTACTTTTTCTTTTCTAGGCAGTTACTCTGACAAATATTCACCCTATTACAAAAGTATTAAAAGCAAGTAGGAAATATTTCACGCTTGCGGAAAATATTTATAATTAATAAAATATTTGCTTAATTTTTCCAAACTTATCCGTCCTAACAGATAGAAGTAATGAAATTGACAAATAGCGTCGTTAACAACCTTTATCGCCGAGGGAAGCTCAGATTTATATGATGGAGTCTGGAGTAAATAATAAATTTTCTCCCGCTAACAACGGTTGTGTGGATCTCGGTTTGGATTAGATTAAATTAGACTTCATTCTCGGTGCTGAGACAGCCTTTTTAGCGTGGCTCAACTTCAACTAGTAATACTATCATTCTATGCGTTGATCAATATAATATTTCAGAAAAAATGTTTCTAATGTAGGGCTTAAATGTAAATATAATCTACCATTAATGTTCTTAATATTTTCTTACGTAAAATCCTTTTCCCAATTGGGTAGGAAACATAGAAATATTAAAAAGACGAACATCTGTTGATATACATTGCCTTTGTCTATTTAAAAACAGAACTGGATTTGATTATTAGATTGATGCGAGCGTAATGTAAAGTTGAAATAATATTCATAGTATTTGATTTTCAGGTCGTAATTTTTCTGAAAATAGTAAATTAAACAATTGTAAGAAGGCTCCGAATCTGAATCTATCTCAATATCTTTTACAATTTTAATTTATTTTGGACAGTCTAACTTCCTTTATACTTCTTTATCAACTTTTCAATATTTATACTTTTTTACTTACTGAACCATTTCAGCATTTCCTTCGCCATTTACAATGCCTTATAAATCTCAAGATTCAAGTCTCAAATGTTACATTGAGCGTAGATATAAAAACTCAGCTAATTTTCCCGCAGCTAATTCTGGTCAATATTTTCATAAGTTGGTGATGGTCACCCAACCTAGACTTTAATAGTCTATTAGCTAGATACCGCTACCCTTATGGTAGCGAGAGTGCATATCATATCACCACCCATGTCCCGTGTTTGTTTTAGATTTCCTTCGAAATTAATAATAAAATAATGAGGTTTAAAATTCAATGCAAAAAGAAAATTGGTAACCCAATAATTCTTTCACTTACAAATTGTAATAGGTATGTTTTTAAAATGAAAAATTAGGTACTTAAAAAAAATATTTTTGTTAACGTTAACTTTGTTTGGCTTAACTGACAGCATAGATCGTTATAACATTATTGTGATGTGTGGGTGAGACAACATGGTTTCAACCTAAACATTATTGTAAATTTATAATGACAGCGTGAATTTTCCTACTTAGCAGTTACCTTTAATAAAGCATGTATCAATTTTCATTTTTGTGAAACAACTTTGCAATGAATGTTACTTATAATTTCATATTTCGCGAGATAGGAATGAAGTTGGCACGCTTTATCTAAAATCATACATATTGGTAGTGTTCGTTTTGAGAGTGATGAATTAGCTAAATACAATAAGTTAGATATATTTATAAATATATAATGTGCACATGTTACATATTCAGGGCAAACTACGTACAATTGCTTATAAGGCTCTACGCCCGACGAGTAAAGATACAGAACCAGAGCGTCATTTTGTTAATTTTTAGTAAGCAGGAATTTACAAAATTGTTGTCATTAAAACAATATTAAAATAATAAATAAAGACAAGTCATTTTCGTTTCATAGAATGTGCTTTTTTTTAACCAACAGCAACTCTAAATTCGATAAATTAGTTTCACTCTTTTACAACTTTCTTCGAAAAACATGAAGCTCAATTTGAGAAAACACTTAAAGCTTAGGTTTTGTGATTAAAAATTTATTTTTTGGCAGTTAATTGAACTTGAATGTTTTTATGAAACTTTAAATGAAATATTTTTTTACAGTTTCTTAAATATTTCAATGAGACTTATTCAAGTGTTTATTTTTTTATATCAGTTCTCTACTTGGCAATGTAATAAAAAAATATTTCAATAGGCTGATTTTAATAATTTATATATCATTATGATTTTGAAGAGTATATATTTGCCAAAGTTCCAATTAATTAACATAATAATTTAAAAAACCGACGAGAAGAAACATTTTCACCAAACTTCAGCAGCATGGTAACAAATATTTTATTCTATTAATTGTATTTCGGTTTTATCGTTTTTCAATAAATAAGAGACACTGCTTTTTTGTTATGAAATTCTTTTCTTTTGTTAACTAGTTTTGGCGGCTTCATCAAAAATTGTTACACTAATGTGATTTGGTGACATGTTTACTGATAACTGAAACTTTTAATCTATAGTTAAATTCCTTTATTTATTTATTTATTTTATTTATTTATTGTCTTTTATGTATATTACTAACGGCTTCACTTAGTAATAAATTTTGACCATCATTATAAAGATATATATATATACATATATACATATATATATATATATATATATATATATATATATATATATAAAACGTAAGTGGGGGAAAAGGCAGAGACGGGCCAAAGGTGTGTTATATTCCTTGAGAAAGTTTATAACATTTAATATGAAATTTTACAGATGGAAGGCGAAATTTTAATAATTTTCAATCTGCGCTGAAAAATATTGATTGCACTTATGTTAAGTTTTGCTTATTAAAATATTGCAAGTTGCAGAATTTTAATTAATACATTCTGATTTTTTGTACCATACATCTGCAAAAATTCAATCATTCCCGCTGTTAAAGTAATATCATTGCTCTGGTAACTTAAATAAAATTACACTACCAATGACATATTTTATTTCGAGAGACATACGTATTTCGAGTTAATTTTTATTCAATAGATGGTCTTATTAGTATATTATAACGCGATAATATTTAGTTGTCTTAAAATTATATAAAACTTAGCAAATCACCGCGCGTTATTCCGTGAATTTTAAAAATATATATATTGGTTGCGTATGGGACAATCAGTTTCGAAAACTTTTTCTTATTGAGTTACAAGGTTTATTGACTTTGTTGAGCATATGGATTTTTGAAGGCGGTTCCTACTTGAACTATTAAATAATTAAAAATGTTTATGAGTGTCTCTCTAATTTAATCTTAATTCTAATTCTACCCGATGAAATAACATTTAATTTGACGGTTATTTGGACTTAATTTCTCTGCAATGAGAATTAAATATAAACTTTTAAAATTATATTGAGTAACTTTTGAAAATTCCTTGTTACTAAATATGTACTATCCATTCTCGTAATATTTTCCATTATCATACCAATTTTTCATAATTATCTCCTTTTTTTCATAAAAACACATATTATATAAATTACACACACATACATAAATGCACACCCAAACACTCGCGCGCACATACAATCGCACACACACACACACATATTCACACACACACGTACATCCAGTATATAATTAATCCAATATATAACGAGAGCAACACCAGAGAAGACACTGAGATGGAAAATATAACAAATTTTTAATAAATATTTCCATCAATACTTTAAAAAAAATATCACACAGTATCCGTTCATCCAACTTAACACGAAATAATAGTAAACGTCCGAACAGGTAAAAACCGTCATATATAAAAACTATTTAAAGATTCGATCGTGATTTACGGAGGAGATAAATTTTCGTCGACTTTCGATGATACCGTGGGCGTAGAAAGCAAAAATGAGTATCCAACAGATCAGGTCGACGTATCGGATTCCCAATCCCTCGTTCAGGCTGAAGTTCCTTTCTTACAGATTACACGGAAGGTCATTAGCCGAAACACGTAGAATATCAACTGGAATTCGTCTCGCTTTTGAACTGCCTTCGAATACCTGAACGTAAATAATGAATCAAATAAAATAGCCAACGTTCTCGGAATAATATTTTATAGTTAGAAAGAGAGAATGGTAGTTAGTGGATTTGTTCTCGTAGATAGCAGGTAATACTTGAGGTTATTAAGTACGTTAAAGGTCAGTAAGATAATAGTTCAAAGCAAATGGTCTAAGCTTTTTTTAAAAGCATTTGTATATTTGGAATAATCTGCAAGATATTGCTTAATCTGCAAGATTTTATATTTTATTATTACTTTTACGAGTATCAAAGTTTAAATAGGTAAATTTTCTCCAATATTGATTCTGTTAACATTAGAAATACATAGTATTTTTAAATGTCCTGTGCTGTGAATTCTATTAAAAATTCGAGTCCAATTTAATGCCAGATTTCAATTTCGTAACAAAAGTAGCTGTTTTAACGTTTAGTTTATTACATTATATTTGACTTTCATATGTTTAAATCAATTCTGACAATAGATTATTTTTGTTCAAGAAATTGGGTTTTGTGAAAGTTTTGAGTGAATTTAAAACTAGTTTCGTAATTTATAGAGATAAAATCGCGAAGTTAAACTAAGGATAACGTATATTTACGAATCTTCAATGAGTTTTAAAAATAAATTCGTTTGGAACGACATTGAAAAGAAAGAGGAATGACATTGAAGGTAAAAAAAATTCCTATATCCACATCTTATTGCGTTGAATAAATATTTTTAATAAATTATGTGAATAGAATAATAACACATCTTAATAAAGGACACGACTATTGATAGTAGAACAAAAAATGAACAAAGATATCATATCTCAACCGGGTTTCGTCAATGGATGTCTCCTAATAAAAGAAAAAGTTGAGGAAATCAACACTGAGGGAATTACCTGGAGTAGATTCCCTTATTTTATTAATAAAATTTTTACGTATTGATATTCTTACTGATTAAAACGATTAAGTATAAATATGTATGACATATATGAATACCATGTCACTTATAATTATCGTAATACCATAATAATTGCATAAATGTTCATTTAGTAGTTGTAAATTGACTTTATTTTACTTCTATCGAGAAATGGGAAAAGCTCTTTTTTAGCATCAGAAATTTAAAAAAAGATAAATATTTATGGATCTTTTTTACACCCTTATAAACATGTAAGGGTGCATGGCATGTCTATATAATTACTTACAAATACTAAAATAATTTTTGACGATGTCAATATCGAAGTTAAGTCCAAAAATATTGTGAATCTCTCAAAAACTATTGGTAGTTTTCCGATGAACTTTAGTGATAATTTTTGGAAGTCTTTGTATGATAATTTTTAATTTAGTAGTTTTGAAGATTGGGACCTAATATATTTCTTGAGAATACTTTCAACAGTTTCTCTAGTACTATCTTACCAAAATAACTGAATGAAATAGTGTTGGAATCTTTGTAACTTACTCCATCGATTGATATCCTACATTTTTATATCATCACTTTATTAGCCTCCTCTAAAATATCCACAAAAATACTTTTGAGATATAATTAAAATTAAATAAATGATAGGTCAGTATTCTTTTTCATTACGCCAAATTTCAAATTTATAATTTATTCGGTTTCTAAGGAAATAGGGCGATGTGGAATAGACAGACGAAAATAGACATTATAAGAATTCCATTTTTTTATTTTGAAGTACGGAACAATAAAAATAATGAACCATATTAATTTTTTTATATTTCAAAATTGATATCGAAAATAATTTTTTGTGTTATTCTATATATTTATCATTGATTTATTCCAATCAAAACTTAATTATCATTACGGTAGTTTAAAATTAAGAACGTCAATTTGAATAACTTTATTTTATCAATTTCGAATTTTCAAATGAAAACAGCACAAAATAAAGGTCAAATGATCTATGTGATCTTTTTACTTTTTATTTGTGTTTATGGTAGAAAGTGTAATTTTGTTTTGTTTAAGATGAAAGTGCTGAGTTTCATTAAATACTGTTGTATGCCTAAAAGCTTAAAGCATGCTTTTTGTGTTTTCAATATATCTGTGGGCATCTTCTGTAGAAAAAGACGCTAGCTAGCTTTGAGAGAAATACTTATATAGCGTTTAATTAATAGTTATTACTAATATTGAATGTTGAGCCTAATTTCTTTAACAAATATTTATATTGATATTAAATTATATATATTACCAATTCCCCAAAGAATAGTGAGAGTGGTCAATAGACATTCCTTCACAGCTCAAACGACATATACTTACAGAAGTTAGACAAAAGAGCAGCTAAATGTCTGTGATATATTTCTGTGTTGAGCGGAATAAAGAAAAACAAATTCAAAGCATAGGTTTTAAAACTGTTTAAAAATTCTGTATCGACTATCAATACCTATTACTTAAGGTCTCTGAATTCGTACTTGCAAAATATATAATATACCACAATTATTTTATAAGAAAATTATCATATGTATCAGAGAATAGCATACCTTTATAATATACCATCAAATGTACAAAGCACTATATTTCCATGAATTTGAATATGAAAAAAAAAAATTCTGAAATACGTAATTTTTTACAGACATATATATTGGTTTCCTACACTACTAATGCAAAACGATCTATTTTATTTAGCACGAATTAGTGAAATGAATGAAAGCGAAGTCGGCATATACCTTTATGCGGTGATCCGAGCGCCCACTCGATTTGACCCTTTACAATGAATTTCACGTTCCGACTCTTGACCTATATTTTATTTGACTTCTGTTATTGAGTTTACTCGAATCGTCCTCATAAATGTTATGTTTCCTTTTTAACCAATAATTTCTCGTCTTTTGGATTAATTGATACATTTATGTAGAGGCGGACACTTCAAATTTTTATTTGTTAATATGTCTAGAATTTCATTTATAATACTCGTAAATTAGTTTATATTGGTATTCAATCCAATGCTATTGTACCATTCACTTTTAGTCTATCAAAATAATTGAATAAAGAAACTGGTTGAGTAATGACTGCAATAGATCTCTCTGACCTTGGCTACAAATTATGAACTAACAAAAAATTGCTACGAAAACATTTAAGTGCTATTAAAATATTAAATACAAAAATAAAGAAAATAAAAAGAAATAAAAAATTGCTGCAAATTAAAATAATAATAGTTAAAATAAATGCAAGACAAAGTTCATGATTAGTGTTGCCTAATATCACATAGGATATGCAGGCATCAAAGCATATGCAAAACCCGTATCGGTCGCATTTCATGCGTACAAAACCTTTGGGTCTACAGCGTTCGTATCAATCGTGGCATGTTAATGTTTTCATTCTTTGGTAAATAATGAAAACATGTAAAAATCTTTTAAATTACACCAAGGGCGAGTAGAACTCGCACGCCGAGGTTTCCACCCGAGGGTACGAGGTCACTAGGTCTCATGGAAACGAGGACATGCATTACAAAAAAATTATTATTCATTTATGAATTTTAACCATAACTGATTATTTTAAAATATAGTACATATTCCACTAACAATGATAAAAATAACAGGTGACAGACACACTTATTTGATTCAGGGGTGTAAATGTGTTCTAATCAGTTCAGCACAAAACTTCCGAAATAATTGTTCAAATTACTTATAAGTTGTCGGAAAAGGCAAAAAGATTTGCTAAGAATTTTTATTGACCTATCTTGCTAAGTTTATTTAATTCAAAGTCACGGAAGTGAGACTCATTTCTTTCACGTTTTCATGTTTATTTTTTAAGCGTGGAAAAAGTAAATTATATCGAACATACAATACATCAACTACTAAATATTATAATAGTAAAATTTTAATAGCGAATCAGTAAAATAAAACGATGAAGTTCTCTATTCCTTAACCGATTTGCGGAGCACCAATATTTGCTGACGAATTTTGGTTGAAGGTCGATATAGTCTTCGTCAAGCTGGACCAATGACGTTTTACTTTGGCTTGCAGTTGAAATTACAATGCACGAACGGATATTTAAAAGATTTTTTCCTTCACACCTTAATAACTACTCCAATTACTTTCATGAAATACATAATAACAAATTTTGATACAAAATAACAGAAATTAGTCAAAAGTAGTTATGTTTGGAAACCAGACGCTTCATTAAATCCAAACAGTACTTAAACAATTATTTTATAGTTACAATCGAATAGTACAGCCTATTGATATCTTGCGAAAATTAATAAAACATTCCTGTTTTATATAATTTTCAATTGAAATATGCAATTCTAAATTTATATAAAACTTTGAATACAATTTCAATAGCCGACATGAAAATCTGTCGTACAATTCACGGTGTAGGACCAAAAAATTGCATAGCCATTTTATCCAGTTAAAGTTACTCAAAAATACAATTGGCATTGATTATATATCAGTCGTTATTTAAAACAAAAGCTGGATTACCCTTACAGGATATTCGTATTTTTATTAAAGCACACGTTTTCTCATTACGGATTTTCCTAATCCGCTGTCGTGTCCTTTACTTCAAATATCCTCAAGCATATCTATCTTAGCATTTTCAGGCAAATTTGTTACTGATAAGATTATTTAAGCCCGACGATGTTTTCTTTTTATATTCGGTAAATTTAGAAAAATATTATCCGCCATTAATTGGATTTTTGCTATTCTCTGTCTTTCTTCGACGTGCTCAGTTAACTAGCTGAAAACAAGTTTCTATGATAATTATTCATGTCATCTTTTGACTGTTTGTGTAAGTATTCCTAAAAAGACACAAAAATATTTGTAACTCGGAAAGAATTTAAAACCGAGAAATTTACATAGGGGTGTTTGGGATAAGTTTAGATATTCTTAATTTCTTTGATATTTTTACTGTTTTTGCTTGGCACTATTTTTGGTTTATTAGTTATAAACATAATCCAATAAAAATAACTATGCTCACCGCTCAATTACGTAAATGTATACGTATTTAGTTCTATTGTGTACACATCAAGATAAATATAAGTTTATGCTTATGATATAGCTTTTTAAAGTTATAATACTGTTTTTAGTAGTTAAAGTACTCTAAAAGCTTATAGTGTATTATTTTCTTTATAACATGAAAAAAGAACTTTCAAATCTTTAATTCAGCGCTCCAGCTTGCAAGAAGTGTGTAAATCAAAAAAAGAATAAAGAAAAGAAAAAAATTTTCTATTTTTTCTTTTCTTTATTCTCAAGTAAATTAATCCAATGTTCTCCTTGCATGCTATTTTATAAATGCAGATAAACTTATAAATGTAGATAAACTTTATGTACAGTCACGTAAAATCACATTAAAATACCTATGCTCAACCTTCCTTTCGTAAGTTGTTGATATTTAGAATAATACCTATTTTAAAATTAGCAAACATAATATTTTTCAATTTGTGATTTCAATTTATTAATTTTTTAATTTCAAAATACTTGGCAATTTTACGTAAAAAATACTAATTTTTAATTGCAGAAACTACATTTAATGGCCCGCGATAAGAATACTAAAGACGTATATCATAAAGCAGTCGAGGAAACGGTAATCGTTCAAATAATGAAACCTTAGAAATTGACAACAAACTTACACAAACTTTCAAATACCCCGTTTGGAATAATTGGGAAGAAGAAATAAATTTTGTCTTGGCATGAAGCTTTTAATGAGCAAACAGCGTTTCATTATAAAATTCTTTGCCCGGTGTTGCAAATTATGAGAAATAAGACCATAATGATAAACGAAATACATACGTAGCGTGGAGAATCAGCTATGGATAAAGTTTCTCATGCCACTGTCAGTCACTTTAGACGTGAGTAACATACAAGGGTTACCAATAAATTAGGCCTATTTATTTCAGTTATCTTTATACTCTCAGCTTTAAGAAAGCTTAAATTCATCTTCGTGTTTATATATTTTTGTTTTGGTGAAAAGTTTTTCATAATACATTAATTATATTAAGACGGCGTAAAAGTTTTTGCTGGTTGTACTTATTACTGGCTTCTTTTTCCAATTTAATATTGAGGTTCGTCTGTTTCGATCAATTAAAAAAAACAACTAATGAAATTGTCATCTTTAAATTATTTATGGCCAATGTTTCTAAATATATTATAAAAAATTGAAAAAAGGAACGTAGAGTAAACAGTTTGAATAAAATAAATTATATATGTGCTTCATGCAAAAATTAAAAATATTCTTTTTTAAATGAAAAAGTTAACAGAATTGTTTTGTATAAGGTCCCATATTATTCAGCTTGAAAATCGTAATCATCCGAAGTTTGTCAAATAAGTAAGTTGCAATTACATAGAGCTAATTTTTTTTAGTTTTAGAAAAGAAGTGTTTCACAAATTACAAAGTATGCATAAACCAATTTAGTTTAAAATGATCTCTAAGTTATATAAGTACAAAAATACATGTACATGTATGTACTCTAACGCTATTGACAAACTTTTATTATTGAAGTTAAAAATCAATATATAAAAAATACTAACATCAGTATTATTATTTTGCATTATAGATCACATCTATCTAGCCATCTACTTTCGAGACTATAACTTAAAATAGACGTTAGTAATACTACGAATAGAGAGTATTGTGGAGAAAGTATAGTATTAACAGCAAGAATAAAATTATAACTACAAAGTGAGTTAGAATTGGGGGGGGGGTCTACATTATCATTCTAACATGCAGTATGCAATTGATATTAGGAAAAAAAAATTTTATTTGGTATTTTTAAAATTAGTAATACATTTTAAATACATGTTGATTAATGATGTATTCTTTGATTACAATCGATGACAAATAATCACCGAAATGCGTAATGTCACCAAGTAGAAAGAGAAAGTATAGTGTAAATATCAGTTACGGCGTATATGAGTATATATCATAGGACAATAGGATTCTTATAATAACGGGTAATTAGTTTGTATTTTAGTGGATAATAATATGATCGTAAAAATTATATTTGACAAATAAAATTAAACAGTAAGTTTTGTAAAAAGAAATGTTTAATATATCACGAAGATAGACAGTCGATTATCAGCTTTTTTCCAATAAAACGAACACGTCAATTGCGATCGCTTGCACGGCCAACCTCAGCTTCGCTCCCACAAGTATGAACAAAATTGTTGTTTCTACTCCTATATAAATTTTTGTATCATTCCTCCCTGACCCAAGAATAAATTTTAATTGTGATTTTTTTCCTTGAAAATTCGTATGAATAGGACAACTTCCCACCATGATAGAATTCATCTTCGTCAGTCACAATCTGGAAACGTATCTTTTATGGTTGTTTCAGCACAAACTATTCCGAGCTAACTATTTAATTTCCTTTACGAGTAATTATAAATTGATATATTTTATTTTTTATTAAGTAAGAAGAAAATACTTGATTACTAACACCTATTACTAAAAGCTTTTTTGTAATTTAGTAATTAGTCGTGTCACTACATATTCACGTTATAAATAGTTTATTGTTTATTTTTTGTAAGCAATGAAATAACAAATATATAAAAGAAAACTTTTTTCGAAATTATAACTTAAAAAGAGACGTTATTTCTTCGGGTCTTTCGGTCTAATATTTATGTAGCATAATGCCAAATAAGATTTGTGACGATTTAGTATTGTTAAGTTATGAACGTTTCGATGTATAATTGTTTCTAGGTCCGTGGTGAGCCTTTCAATTAAATGAATCAAAATTTGCCCATTTGAAATAAAATTTCTCTAATCCGAACATAATATTAAATATTGTATTTATTTCATGTACATATCGATACCCCAAAGAAGTACACTCTAAATCACGTTTCACGATTTCATAGAAGTGTGTAGCAAAGTTACAATATATTCTTAAAAGTACTGAATTTTCTCAATGTTTAATGTGCATTGACATTGTTAATAAACGTTAGTAATACGACGAATAGAAAGTATTGCCGGGAAAGTATAGTATTAACAGCAAGAATTAAATTATAACTACAAAGTGAGTTAGAATTGGGGGATCGGGGTTCTACATTATTATTCTAACATGTAGTACGAAATTCATTTTAGGAAAAGATTTTTTTATTTGGTATTTTTTAAATTATTAATAAATTTTAAAGACATGTTGATTAATGATATATTCTTTGATTACAATCGATGACAAATAACCACCGAAATGTGTAATGTCACCAAGTAGAAAGAGAAAGTATAGTGTACATATCAGTTACGGTGTATATAAAAATAGGATTCTTATAAGAACGGGTAATCAGGTTGTATTTTAGTGGAAAATAATATGATCATATAAATTATATTTTACAAATAAAATTAAACGATAAGTTTTGTAAAAAGAAATGTTTAATATATCACGAAGATAGAAGTTTATCAGATTTTTTCTAATAAAAGGAACACGTCAATCGCGATCGCTTGCACTGTCAACCACAGCTTCGCTCCGACAAAGTATGCACAAAATTTTTGTTTCTACCCCTATCTAAATTTTTGTATCATTCCTCAATGATCCAAGAATCATTTTTAATTGTGAATTTTTTCCTTAAAAAGAACGAAAGAATTTTTTCCCAAAAATTCGTATTAATAGGCAACAACTTCCCACCTAGATAGAAATTACCTTCGTCAGTCACAATCTGGAGATAGTATCTTTTATGGTCTTTCAGCACAAATTTTCCAAATTAACTAGTTAACTTCCTGTTCGAGTAATTATAACTTAATATATTTCACTTGTTATTAAGTACCAAGTGAATGCTGGCTTACTAACACCTATTACTGAACTCTTTTTTTTTAATTAAGTATATCATCGTGTCACTAAATATTAACGTAATAAAATATAACTTAATATTTTATTGTTTATTTTTTAATTGTAATGAAATAACAAATATTTAAAAAAATGTTTGTCAAAACAGTCAGAACTTGAAATGAATATTTGCCGGAACTATTAATATCGCAATAACTAATGAATGCACAAAATGTTATTTAAAGTTGTAATACTATAAAACAGCGAACCAATTAAATAAAACAGATAACACTTCTTGAACTGATTTTTGTATATTCCATAGTGATTAGCACAAAATTTTAACCGCAATTCAGCAGCGATAATTTTTTAACAATAATATTATTTATATAGATTTCCTAACTAGCAACTTCAGCTAAATATATTTGATGTATCAATTCCAAAATTTTCTATAGTATCCAAAATTCTTACGATAAAATTCTAATTATAGAAAATATGAATGTATACCGGTTGTGTTTGTCTTTAAAGGCGCCATTCAAAATCATATATTTCTTATCGTGACTGACGAAACCATGAGTTTGGTTACGTATAAGTAAACAGCTTAATATGCTTTTTGGTTGACTCATGGTCAAACAACTTATTTCTGAATGGATATTGTATGTCGAAACAAGAAAATAAGGAAAGAAAAGTAAACAAAAAGAGTTTAAAAACTACGCCTTTTGCGATATTCACAAATTACATAAAAATAAAAGTGAAAGAAAATAAAAAAGAATTTTCAAAAAAAAAATCCTAATCTATGACCATAAAAGCCATTTTAAAAAACTAAAGAAACATGCACCTCTTTTTTACGGAAGACAGGAAAAGCAAGAAATTATTTTTTTCATGAATGTGTTTGCTATAAAAATATGTATACGTGTATATACATACACACATACATATATATATATATATATATATATATATATATATATATAATATATATATATATATATATATATATATATATATATATATATATATGTATACATGAAGCCTTTCCGTAGCCCATAGCTACAAACACGTCCACTAATAATGATTTTCTCTAATCTAAATTGGTAAATTACAGCGAGCTAGTTTCGAAACCACAAATAGAATCGAACGCCAGTAACTTTTGGTAATTAGTTAATTAGTACTACGTTAGATTCGTGCATAGGTAAGTCTATATATAGTTCAATTATTTTAGTTAATATCACATTGAATTTATTACATAATGATCGTTTTGCCTTTATGTTTGAGTACCGATTGTCAAATTTAAGTTAAATTAGTCTGAGTTCATAATTGTTTTCTGTATATTTCATAAAGTCAAGTCGTGGTTTTTGGCTGAAAACATGTTCATCGTATGTATCATCTTTTATTCATCTTTTATTTATCTTTCATTACATTATCGTCTCCTTGTAATGATAAAATTCCAGTCTGTGCATGAACGTTCTTTTCAATTCTGTTTGTGTTCATAATGTAATTTTATTCCATATTTTACACAATATTTGTTGATACCAATAAATAATATTTGCAATACTTTAATAATTAAGGTATTTGAAATAAATTTACGGTTTTTGTTTCCAGGAAAAAAATTGAAGAATTTACTAAGTTTTCAGATCATCTACCAAAAGAAAAAAGTCAAGGTAATGTTGGAATATACATACATACATACATATACATATACAATATTACAGGGTGCTTTAAATATATATATATATATATATATATATATACATATACAATATATATATATATATATACCTACACATATTTCGAAATAAACATAATATAATAACTCTTTCTCGCTTACATTTTATTACATAAGCAAGGAAATAACAAATAATAAACTGTTAACATACTCTTTCAAATATCTGTAATCACGTTTTCTACACATGTTCTATTAAATTGCTTATGCGAATCGGTTATTTTCTCAGACTATCCATATAATTTCCAATACATGACTCTCGACGTAGCCTAATTGGTTTCTAACGTAGATAATAAGGGGCTAGGAGCTAATGTAAGTATTCCGGGTTACATTAGTATCGTGTGTGCACACGTTTATAAATTATTTAATTAATTTTGATAATTTATTACGCTCTAAATTTGAATATATATTATGAAATTTAGGAATAACGGTGTTGGGACTCACAACTGAACACCTCAGGCCTCGAATGAACTTGCGTCCATGACGGCAAGGTCTGCATGGTCCTTATATCCGATATCCCAAAATTTAATAATAGATAATAATAGATGTGGTTTTTAAATAAAAGTGTAATTTTTATAAATTTTAAACTTAAAGTGGCGTTTTCAAAATAACTTGAATACATATCTGTAAATAAATGCTGAAAGAAATAAATATACAGAGCCTTTTTTAGAGATTACAACATGTTTTGAATATAAAAGAAGGTGAGTAACAAAATAATGGTCTACGTAAATGTCGTAACTTATATATTGATCAATATAGCGAGAAGGGGTAAAATAATGACCAACATTACTTACTGGAGGCTGATAGCTGAAATTTTGATGAATGTGTATTAACTTATTAACTCGTGTATTAATTTATTAACGAAAGATGCCATTTATTTACAGCCGGTAAGTTTAAAATGCAATGTTTTTATAGAAGCTTCTTATTACACATGATGATAAAATATTTAATGCATTGAAACAAAAATGTTTTTCAGCCTTCGTTGATGATATGTAGGATAATTGAGAAATGTTATTGGGAGTATATCGAGTCGCAATGTTTTTCTTATAAATGCATTTATGATATACCCATATTCAAAATATTTTCGAAAAATCTATAAATTATCAGAAGACCAGTTGTCTCGACCAGTTGTCTCGATATACTTTTGCCCAATTCAATCACAATTCCAGATCTTTTGGTTACCTAGATCGAAGAAGGTTAATAATTGAATTGAATGAAATTACTAATATAATGCGAAGTCTTTGAAATAAAAAGTACATATGAAGTTATTATCAGTAGACGCTCAATCGCGAACGTCATATCGATATACAATATATTTATGAATTCAGTGCAGATACATCACTAGTGAGCTTTTAAAAGATAACTAATGTGAAACAAATTGACATATATTTGATTTTCCATGTCATTTTATTTCTTAATTGAACTTTATCTTGTTTACTTTAGAAAATGTAAATATGACATACATGTGAAATATTATTGCTACATTTTTATCTGATTTTGTGCCCAACGAATTTTACAGTTAAATACACAGCATTTACCAAAATGAAAGGATAATATTTTCATGTATTCGGTATGAAAATAATTTACGTAAGTACACTTTGAAAATTTTTTTATAAATTTAAGCAGTTGAAAATAACTGGCTGCATGGACATGGTAATTATGGCTTCATAGCCTGATAAACGATCCCTATGACACGCCATATCTCTCTTTCGAACAAACACCAATCTGCCATGATAAGTACATTATTTATTTATTTAATTTGTTTAAAAAGATATTGAAAAATAAATACATTAAATTTAATTAATTGATTTTATTATTATTTTGTGATTCGTTATAAAAAGGGAGAAACTGATGTGTTGCAAGTGTTTTATTTTATAGAAATAAAGCAAATTTTATAAAAAAACCCATCAATTTATTCAATAATATTTAAATCATTTCCCGCCCATTTAATATGTTGTTTTGAGAAAAAGGAATTCAAAGAGTTGTTTACAAAAAAGTAATAACATTCCAAAACAGCCTATAATTTCAGAAAGTAAGCCTTCTTTGTTTTTTTCTTGCTATTGACCTATATATGCCGATTCAAATCTTTACCCCAATGTTCATAATGCAAAAATTCTCCAGGTTGACACCTGATAATCTCATAAGGAATACTAGTCTCATTAAAATATTCATAACTCCGGTGTTAATGAGAAGCCAATTTTGAATTCCAGGGTTTCTATATATTTAGGTACATATAATCATTTAAGAGTTCTTAGTATTGTTATTAACACGGCCTGATTGAGATTGGGTCATAATTTTTTTTGTTTTGCTGATGGTGTTGAATATCGCTGATATTCTCAGCAGTTGGAGTTAAGACCTTCAACTTTTTGTTGCATTTCTGTGACATTCCTCGTATGTCAAACGTGTATACAATTTATTTAACCTTAAACATTAAATTTTTCCTAAAAAACTAAGTCTTAATGTTTCATATTTTCTATTATCTATAAAATTCTTTTGCTATTATAATGCAAAACTTCATTCATTTCTTCAAGTTCAGTAAAAAAAAAACTTGCATACGTTCTGAATAAGGTAATTTTTGTTACATATACAATAGAAATAAAATATTAAAAACCTTAATACACGATTTGTTTACTAAAATATGGAATTTTTATGGAAAACCAAATAAATACCGTAAGACTTTTACCCAAGTCAAATTTTGATATTAAGTGGAGCACAATAATGTTTAAAAGCAAGTTCAGAGTGGACTATTATTTTTCACACAAATATACGGTACATATATATCTAGTACGTTATGATGTTATGTTCATCGTCTCACATTTCTCCACCTTCAACTCCCCATGAAGTAGATTGAAAACTAACAGCGATAAGGCTAATTATATCCTGCCTGCACCTTCAACTTCAACACTTTGGAAACTAACACTCGATACTTCGGAACTTTGTTCCGAACGAGCCGTCCTGGAACCTTAAGGAAATGACAAGCCGACCGCAGAAATCAACGGACGGAGATTGCAAACGACGACATATTACGACTAAATAATAGGTAACGGTCATGTGATGTGACGTTATGGAGACTTACAGGAATATTTACTTTAAAGGTTTCCTTAGTTTTACTTTAGAAAACAAATAAAAATGTTATAAAGATTATTTTTTTCATAAATATTTATTTTTTCATTTATGTATTCTTGGTACAAGGCCAAATGCAACCTAAAAATGAAACTTGACTAAAAGCTATATTTAAATATCAATACACGAAGCTGCCAAATTGTATTTATTTCCTGTTTTCTGGGTTTTGGTATTCCATTAGAGGTACTGATTTCAATCTCTTTAAAACCCGTTTTTTTCAAACCGCTTGTAAATGGCATCAAATTGTACACGGATTAAAAATTATTTTCAAGTTCAAACTCACTCTTCCTCTCTGCTTTTCGAAGAGCGCGTAAGCAGATCCATAGGATCTTTCATACAGTTCTATCTCAAAAAAGAATGGACGGTCTATCTCAAAAAATAACGGACGAAGATAAAAGAATAACAAAACATGGTAAAAGTAAAGGATGAATATTCTCATAACGATGTTACGTTTTCTTCAAATCGCAATATCCTTCATTCAAAATCGTTCAAGCATCCTTCGTAACATACCATATATTCCTCCAGGTTATATAACAGTGAATAAGTAATTTTGATACAGTTTCTTTTGCACCTATATAGCAAGAAAATTTTTATTTCCAGAAGAATAATTAATTTAAAAATAATGCTATTTCAAGAAATAACAGAATATAAAAAATATTTTCTAAAGTTAACATAATTTAAACCTACTTTCAGTTATTATAAGGATACAATGGCTAAATAAAACACAGTTCTCAATAATACTATTTTTTTGTATTTTGAACAAAACAAAATTAATTAAATGCTCTATGTGTGTGTGTGCGAGTGTCATGTAACATTTCTAGATTTGACCATTTATGAAATTATACTGGTAAAATGGAAAAATAAATTCATTTTCTTTTTGGAAAAAATAACGGATGACAAGAAAACACCAAATTTATTTATTATAGCCCGTCTCTCTCCTTAAATCAATACTAACTGGATATTAGAGTTTATATGTATCGAAAGTTATTGGAATTTCATTAATAAGTGGTATTACACTGTACTCTTAACGGTTGAGAATCTTATAGATCGTATCCTCTCAAAAATACTAAAAGTTATCTAATCAACCAAGAATACTAAAATTAATACCATATTTATAATACCATATTAAATACCAATTATATTATAATACCATATAAATTATATTATAATACCATATTTATAATACCATATAAAAAACCATATTAAATAATATTATATTTAATACTGTAGAGTTAAAGTTTTTCCTTACATTTATTTCTTATTTGCCCTCCAGCGTTTGGCTTTCTTTATTTTTTTATTTTTTTTATTTGACTTCTCTATTTTTCCTTAGAAATGCTACTTTAGTTTTCTGTTCGCCTATAACTAAAAGTCTACCGTATATTTAGGTGCAGCCTACAACGTTATGGGTTTACTCTGAGTATTTCAATGTATGTAACATGATTGTGTTTTATACAGTTATTTATATGTAAGGCGTGTTACGTAAAATCAATAACAAAGTATTTTAATATATATTTTTATATGTATTTATTTTAATTTATATTTATTATTGTATTTTAATCTATATTTATTATACAATTACAAAGTATTTTAACCTATATTTTCTGTACTCCGGGCGGTATATTGAAATTATTTGATGAAAAAAAATAGACCTTTTAAAGCTTGACAATGTCAGTAACTCATACTTATCTTTGATCTTTAGTAATAAATGAAACAATAAAAGCTTTTTAATTGATTGTGGTAGCGATATATTTTTATTGATATTTATTTAATTGAAAATGGAAAAGTTATTAAAATTATACGAAGTACACGGTCAAGATATCTAGTAATTGCAGTGGGGGGGGGGGGGTAATTTCAAAAAAATAAAATCTTTACTAATATAAATACTCTATAGGTTTCGAATTCAATATTTTTTTTTAAATACCACCCGACAATGAAACATAGAAACGATTTATTTTTACGCGAACGGAGATGCAGCCAAACTACTAGTTCACTAAATATTAAAAAATAAATACAACTTAACAATTTTAAAATAAAATGTTTAATAAAGAATGATAATTAATAATGATTACGTTCATTTTACGAAAGAACAATATATTATAACAATTAAATGAAACTACGTGAATTAGTATTATTTCTACTTTCTTTAAGTTCTTTGCCACGACCTAGGTTTCTTTGTATTACAACATCTTCAGGTGGGCTATTAGCAAAGATGCTAGGTCGTGGTAAAGAACTTAAAGAAAGTAGAAATAATACTACATCACATAGTTTCATTTAATTGTTAATAATGAATTTCTACAAAATTAACGCCAAATATATTCAAAATATTATAACGTTCTTAACATCAATTGAACACACACACACACACATATATACGTTTGATAACAATATGAATAAATATGTAATATAATAACGATGGACGAATGGACTAAGGCTTCAAACATACTTTGAATGTCATTATTCACTCTGAACCTTAAGGCTCAAAATTGTACGTATACGCGCACGCGCACGTGCGCTCGCATGCATGCACGCACGCGCGCTCGCACGCACACGCGGTCATATCCAGGCACGCAAGGCGCACGCACGCTTGCAAGCACGCATCCACGCAAGCACGCACTCACACCATACGCACGCACTCACTCACGCACACATACACTTACACACACACACACACACACACACACACACATATATATATATATATATATATACGTGCGTGGGTGTTTGTGTATATGTATGTGTGCGCATGTGTATGCGTATAAATGCGTAGTCATAAATTAAGCTTACATTAAGCACTAATTGCATTTTAATACGAATTGTTATTATATTTCATGCCCGGCATTCAAGAAAACTAAATTTAAGGTACCGTTTCGTTTCGCTACGGTTGCAAAAGATATACATTGTGTGCTGTAGTGATTAATATTATACCCTGTTACCTAAATCCACACAGCAATTTAATACCTGTGCTAATGCGGAATTTAGTTTCCTTTGCAATGTGCATGTTATTATCATTAACGATGCATTTTGTTATTACATTGATGACAGTCCAAAACTTTTATTCAGTATACTGGAAAGGTTGTTGTATTACGTCGCTTTTGTAATATATCTTAGTTGGTAAAATAACATTTTTTATATATCCTAAATTTAAGTACGTAAAGGGGTTAAAGTATTATTTATTTCGTCCCTATTATTAAATTTCATGAGTATAAGGATTGCTCAATATTTGAATCGTTTTTAGGATTCCATGATGGAAATACAATTTCCTTAAAATATTTGTCCCCTGCATACGCATAAAGCTATTTTACCGGGCAAGCTAAATTTTTAAAAATGCATGTACTGCTACTAATACATAACACAATACTAAAAATGGTTCAAAAATAATACCTTTTTACAATACTTTGATTTATTCTTTATAAACTTTACGTCAATATTTTCTAATAATTTTGTTCAATTTTACGTTATATTCGTTACTTTATTTAGTACTTAAAATGCAGTATTTTACTAAAAGGTTTCAGATATTTTGAAGGAATTATCAGGATGCGTGTAATGAAAAATTGAAACGAAAAAATTTGTACTGGTATGTTAAAATCGATTCGAATATACGTAGTTTCACTGCAAAATATTTTATACATAATCAAACTTAAAACATAAGATTTGTATATTGAAGTGTTTAAATAAATAATGAAAACATAATCCCAGTTAAAAAATATTATTGGCGCTGTCGTCTTAAATTTTGACACTATAAATAAATTCTTAATTAAAATTAATAATTACCACAGGGCGGTGAAGAAAATTTTAAAACTATGTATAACTTTTGTTCTCGTCCATGCATTACTTCAAATATTATAAAAACGAAAACCCTAAACTGACTTAAAAAAATATCTATATTTTCAATTTATATAAGTTTCATTAGCTATAGTTATCGATATTTTTATTTAATGAAGATAAGAAACATAAAAATAATCAAAAATGTTCACCTCTCGAAATAATTGCATGAATACCTTTTTATGCAAGAAAATATTTAATAAGGAAATAAACATCCAACCTATGAGATGTCGAAATGAAATATCTGTGAGAAATGAGCGAAGCAGTCTCAAAATTAAATGTAGAAAACCCTAAAACGCTTCAGCTTCATCTACGTAGAGTTCACTAGTCGTTATGGATACAAATCACGGCTCTCCGCGATTTATTCGCTGATTGTTTTGTAGTACTGACACAGATTCACTGATTAAATATTTAAATATCATAGCCTCTATGGATAAGCACAGAAACTATATATATCTTCTTCTTAGTCGTGCACTCTTGACAGAGTGGTCGTGATCATGATTCGGCCGGTTCCTTCGCCACTGCCGCCCTCACGATGTGACGCCATGTAGTTCGGTGTTTTGCTGAGTGAGAGATATATATCTATATGTATCTAAATATACATACTTATACACATGTATATAGGGTGTCCCTTATTTTTCAAAGTTTTTATTTTGTAACGCATACCTTCTAATTTTTTTCATTTGGCCATAAAACACTCGAAAATAAAAATTTACCTTATTTGAAGCACCGCAACCCGTGCCGAGTTGAGTGCGAAACATGTTCATACAAGTAACGCGGATGACCGGGGCGTACTCGCTCTTGTAGTCATTTGTTTCCGAGTTTTCACCGGTATATCGTTTAATTAACGTGCATAATAGTTTATTTTCAAGATGTCAGTGGAACTTAGAAGTAATAAGAAAAATATTTTCTTGGTTGGTGAGATAAATCACCAAATAACGGGTGCAAAGTTGCCGTCTAATCGTCAAGTTCTCTCAGTTTTGTTTTTTAATATTCGTGAGGTAACATTGATTGTTAATGAAAGTGCAAATCTTTTGATTCGTGAGTGCATCATATTTTGGGAAAAAGCTAGAATACCTGCCAGAGCTGTACCTAATTGTGTGAAAAAACTTGTGGATGTTTACCATGTTTGGAGAGAACTACAAAAAAACTGTAAAAAACACAGGACGTTTATAAGCACCGCGAGGAGAAGTTCCAAAAAGATTTAGATAATTTATTTGATATCGCGCATGCCGATGCTCTACAAAGAATCGAAATAGAGGAAGACAAAATATTTTTACAAAAACAAAGAGAGCCAGGGCGTTCGGGTTGCTTAGCGGGTGTTGACAAAAAGTTAGTTGAGAAAGAAGGAAGAGTAAGGCAGAGAAAACTAGGAGAAGAGGAAAAATAACTAAAGTATTTGACTGATATGAATTTATTGACTTCAGACACCTCTATCCCACCTCAAGACCTTCACGAACTGTCTACCAGTTCTGACGAAAGTTTGGAAGAAAATTTACCTTCCACCTCGCAATCGCAATCTGTGACTTCGCTATCGGCTACAAAAGAGGAAGGACGTGTTTTATTACCCTTAAACTAGTTGCAACTTTAGATAGATGTCAACTAAGTGTAAGGGATTCTGTTTACATACTTCAGGCTGTTGTAGAAGCACTTGGTCTCAGTTGTGAAGACTTTCCTACCAACAAGTCTTCTATTCAACGAATTCGGACCCAAATGAGAAAAGAGAGAGCAGAATCGATAAAAACTGATTTTCAGAACAACGTGCCTGAAATTGTAACTATTCATTGGGATGGAAAGCTATTGCCCGGTTTAAATGTGACAGGTTCAAAAGAAGAACGTCTGCCAATTCTCATTTCATTCGGAGAAAAAGACCAACTTCTAGCAGTGCCAAAACTCTATAGTTCTACTGGCAAAGATCAAGCTGAAGCTGTTTTAAATGTCGTTTCTGATTAGGATCTCAATGACAAGGTACAGATTATGTGCTACGACACAACGGCTTCTAATACAGGCCGCTTAAATGGGGCTTGTGTGCTCTTGGAGCAAAAATTAGAAAGGGAATTGTTACTTTTTGCTTACCGCCATCATATGTATGAACTAGTACTGAAATGTGTATTTGAATCAAAGATCAATCAAGTTACTAGCAGTCCCGATATCCCGTTATTTAAAAAAATTAGAGACAATTGGAAGAACGTTAATGCAACTGCTACCGAAACATGTACTGATTTCGTAAAGAAATATTTTTGTGAAACGATGATTAACGAACTTATTAATTATTATAAAAAAGAACTACTGAAATCTATTATACGTGACGATTATCGGGAGTGGATTGAACTGTGAATAGGGTTTTTGGGGGGAGATAATGAAAAGAAATTTAAAATCAGACCACCTGGCGCCATGCATCAGGCAAGATGGATGGCAAGAACTATTTACTCTTTAAAGATATGCTTGCTGCAATCACAGTTTAAAATGAGTGCTAAGGACAAACGAGCACTGCAAGATGTTTGCTTATTTATTGCAATGGCTTATGTAAAGCCCTGGCTTGAGTGCAATTTGGCGGTAAAAGCCCCGAATCAAGATTTATGTTTCTTAAAAACAATGAAAAACTACGAAACAGTCGACCAAGTGATTTCTAAAGCAGCTCTGACCAAGTTCAGCCAACACTTGTGGTATTTATCAGAAGTAATAGTTTTATTTTCATTATTTGATGATGAAGTTGATACACAAACCAAAGCTGATATCGTATCGAATTTACAAAGGGAAAGTTTATATGATTTTGGGAAGAGATATATTCCATCGAAGGAAGAAATATCTGCTTCTTTGTACGGTGAGTTGAATAAGTGTTTTTTTTTTATTTTATCATTAGAAAATGTGATAATTTTGTTAATATATTTCTTTTATTGTTTCAGGAAAACGTTTGAGTGATTTCGTGACCATTAAGAGCACGTATTTATTATCACGGTTAAAAATTGATAACGCTTTTCTCCAAGAAGACGTCTCTTCATGGGAGCAAATCCCTTCCTTTCAGGAAGCTAAAAAAAAAGTTATGCACTTGAAGGCAGTCAATGACACAGCAGAGAGAGGTGTAAAGCTCATGCAAGATTTTCATGGATTAATAACTGCTGCAGAAGAACAAAAACCGTTTTCGTTACGGTGTGTACAAGAACACAGAAAGTTGTACCCAGATTGCAAGATACTTTAAAAGAAAAGTATCCTGAATCCTGAATTTATATATTTTATAATTATATATCTTTTTCAATTTTATAAATAAATACATAACCTAAATTTTTCCACTGTTTTCTATTATAAAATATGTATTTTGATCATAATATAGCTTACATGCAACTAAGTCTTCTAAAACCGTTGTTTAGAAAAACAACGCGTTACAATATTTAAAAGAAAAAAAAAATCGGTGATATGAGGGACACCCCAATATATATATATATATAAATACATGCATACACGCACACGCACACACACACGCACATATATATATATATATATATATATATATATATATAAGTCTATATTAACATATACTAATTCGTTATACAGATAACTATTGGTTCGATGGTATTTCTCCTATACACCACAAGATGGCTCTTTCTTGACGCTAGTAAATAATTCCACAATATTTAGTATAGTTTAAAAAATATTAGTTTTGCCTTTGGAAATATTTTAATTGTCAAATAAGTTTATTGTATAGAAAAAATAAGCAACAATATAGAATAAAAGAAATGAAGGCTAGGGTAAACTATCTGGCAAGGTTTTGATTGCAATAAAACATATAAATTTTACTTAATATTTATACAATACAATTTTTCCAGTATATTTTGGATAAAGGGTAATATTAAAAAAATCAAAGAAATATGGTTCCAAAATTATATTTACTGTATGTTGTCAGCTTATCTACTACAGAAAGTAATATTACATGTGGATGGCATGAAATAAACTGATTAACGTGTAATTAAATTGATTCAAAGTCACTAAACTATTCAACGAATTAATGTATACATTGAGGACTTTATCTTGTCTTGTGTGTGGACATTAAATTGTGGGCTTTGAAATAAAGTTTTAAACTTATTACTTCAATACATCAAAACAACATAATTTCTTAAAATATTATTTAAAATGTGTTGATATTAATTATTAAAAATTAATATATTGGAAAACCGTTAATTTTTTTAATAACTAGGGTACATATATATAACCTTGTTGCTCATAAGAAAAGGTTAAATTTTACATCTACCTGCTAGTAGTATAACTAGTGACCAAAAACCTAACGTTTGCTTGTGTATATTATTTACTCCATTTGTTGTTCTTATTAATTCAAAATAGAGTCCAACCCAAGAAGAATTAAAATTTTCATCGAAAAAACAAGGTATTTGTATTGTGTGTGTGTATTATGTAAATAATAATACTAGACTTGAAATATATTTGATTTTATATTACACTTTTGATATATATTACAGAGTTATAATTAGTAATGGTTAGGACGCCGTCTTCACATAAGCACGCCTTATCGACTAGTGATGTGCCATTACAATAGGGACGTCACATACGCTCATTATTCTCTTGTAGTGTTTGACCGCTTCGTAAAATATAATCATTGTATATTACCACCCCTGGTATGTCACCAAACATTTCAATCATAGTTCTGTGAAAATACTCAGGAGCACAGTTGACTCCATATGGAAGACGTTTAAAGCGGTATCGACCAAAAGGTGTATTAAAAGTTATGAGGTAAGAACTCTTCTCAATTTACACATCAAAAATCTACCACTTGCATCGAAGGTGGAGTAAAATCTTGCACCAGCCACCTTGGCGCCGACCAGGATAATGAGTTCTATTAATTGCTTGATTTAAATTACGAGGGTCTAGACATACCCTTAATTGACCATTTTTCTTTTCTATTAAAATTAAAGAAATCACAAATTCAGTAAGCTCTGTGACCTTGATAATGACATCCATTTTCTCCATCTTCTCAAGTTCTTGTTGAAGTCTATGATGTAATGCAAATGGTACCTTCCTCGGAGCATGAACTTTTAGCTGAACCTTAGAATTTATACTTATGTCACACTCACCAGCAAGACAACCAAGGCCGGCAAAAAATATTACATTAAGAAAGTTTATTTAAATTTGTATTTTGTGACCGACTTGACTGTGATAGAAATGACTGTGACTGACTTTTTGTGACTTTGGGACATATTATTTGACTTGAATTTGACTCATTTTGACTTATTTTAAAAGACAATTGACTAATAACACATTCTGACGTTTGCATACTTGTAGTGTCTACACAAAAAGATCTTTTAATTAGTCCAATCTCTGAGCAAGTAAGTTTACCTAGTACAGTTAGAGAATTCACATTTGCAATTATAAAATTAATTTCTTTTGTCATATAGGAAACATTAAATTGGAATTTACACTTAAAGTTTCCTTGTACCTTGTACTTCTAGACCATTACTAGAATATGACTTAAAATTTACATCAGTTTTAGACAATGCATTTTTAGTATTAAGGGAATCATAATATTTTTTGACAAAATATTGACATCACTGCCAAATCATTATTACAATTTATTTTTGAATTATTTATACATAAATTAATTGTACATTCACTTGACAATGACTTGGATGACTGAATATGACTTATAAACATTTCGTCTTGTTCTGACTGTACTTGTGGCATATTACTATCTGACTGTACATATTTTACTGACTTTGACTTAATTGACAGACAACATACTGCAAATAACCCACTTTTTTTACATTTTCTGCACTTTACACCTAATGCTGGACACTTATGACGTATATATATGGACAATTATGACGTTATGACCTGACCACATCTTGTACAAACATCCTTTTCTGACTGAAGACTATATTAACTGACATTCCTTGAGTTAGACTTTGATCTTAAGCGTAACTGACTCTTATTATACAGGACTGAACTTTGTTCTGCTGTCAATTCATCCGTTTGGTGTCTGGAAGCAAGCATGGCTTTTGCCATCTCTAAGATCTTATCAAGATCCAGTTTATCTTCAAGCAATAATTTTTCTCTAATATAGTTGTATTTTTGATGCATGTCACATATGAACATTATTTTGATTAGGCGTTCCTGCAGCTGTCCCAGCTCATATTTTTGTGACCTTAATTTTAATCTGCAACAAAGTCATCTAAGGTTTCATTTTCACCTTGTTTGTATGTGAGAAAATTATAACATTCATAAGTGATGTTAGCTTTTGGGGAAAAGTGATTTTGAAATAATTTATAAGCTCGTCGTATTTAACGTTATCCTCGTTTTTTCCAAATGTTTTGAATACATCCACGCCTTTTTTACTAATAACATGTAAAAATAAAGCTACCTTTCTGCCATCACTTTCTTCATCTATGCCAGACGCACGTAAATAAAATTTAAATGATGCATCCATTTTTTCCATTGTTGAGCCAAGTTACCATTCATCACCATGGGCATTTAGTATGCCAATTTCGCATTTTCTGCAGCTTATTCCTTCCTACCTTTTTCGAAATATACCTATTCCATCTCTTTGACTAACGATGAAATGGCGTGCATCACAAAGTGTCTATGAATTTGATATCTATGAATTTATAATAGATATTCCGTATTCTAACACGGAGAGTAAATTCTGACCTGACGCACTTACGTTACCATTAGGTGAATGAAGTTAATGAAATATGAATTAAAAATGTACTAGTTAACTTTATGAGAATAAAAAAAAATTTAAGAGATAATAAAATATTTAGTTTTCTTAGAGCGTTTGATCCAATTCGGAAACTGTTTTAAGGATTGTTGGCTAACGAGGTTAATAATATTGTAGTTTACACACAAATGTTTTTCGGTTTTCTCTCCGAATGCAATATAAGGGGACAAAGCTAGTGAAAATTACCAATTGTTTACAATAATATTAAGATCTACCATTCTACATAAGCAATTTATAGCTTACACGGAATTGTAAATCCTAATGATTCATATAGCTAAAATAATGGTTATTTAGTGCCTCAATAGCATAAAAGTATTTATTGAAGATGTATAAAAAAAACTAATAGCTTCAATAATGACTTAAATATATTTCGGTATATACAATTCCTTTCTACAATCAAGGTAGTTATGAAATTGAAACGGTTGTCGTGTGAATGTAAGTTTTTTTTGTTAAATGAAATTTTTTATTCGAAATTATTTGTAGTTGTCGGGTAAATGAAATTATTGGTAGTTGTCGAGTGAATGAAATTTTTATGGAAAATTATTGTCTTTTGTTTTCCAAGTAGTTAGTGTAACATTATTTTAACAGTTTGTAAAAAAATCATTTTTGCGTTTTTGTATTATGTTTTCTAAATAAAGTAGACTGTGGTAAAATACCTACTTTTTCAAAAATATTAATTGCATATTTTTTAAGAGAAAAAAACAGTACATTTTTTGTTCTCTTTAAAAAAATTTTTGTGGTCACATTACTACTTTTCCTGTAATGTTAGTTTTACAATTGTAAGAGCGATTTTCAATAAAACCAAATGGTAAATATTTTTTATTTGGTCAAAATTTTAATATAAAATAATTTTACATTAATTTGGTTTTTTTGGACGAATTACTCGACAAAATTTTTAAATAAAATATAAAGTGTGGTGAAATTATTATTTTTGTGTGCATGTAAAGTTGATTGTACCATTTTTGATAGCGATTTTTATAAAACTAAACAGTGACTAGTTTTTCTTATTGTTTCAAAATGTTAATATAACATCAATTTACATTGACTCAGTTTTTTATTCAAATCGCTCGACATATTTTTAAATAAATTTGAAAGTGTGGTGAAATAACTACTTTTTCTGCAACGTTATTTGTACAATTTGGAAGAACGATTTTTACCAAAAATATTAAATATTTAACTTAGTTCAAAATCTACAAATATTAAATGATTTGTAGATTTTGAAATAAGTTAAATATTATAGTTTAATTAATATATAAAAAATTCAGCGAATTTCGTTTACAACGCGTTTTACACGAAAATTACCTTAAAAAAAACAGAGAAGGAACTTTTAACCTACCTTTATATGCATGAAGACTATAAAAACAGAGGACACTTGCATTTCGACTTTCGTATTTCCAATTTAGTGTGGGCTTAATATCTGTCTCTCAAAACCATAAAACCTCAGTAAACTCCATATAATTTTATTGAAATATTATATTATAACACTCAGGTCACGCATATGATATTTTCACCGTAAAAACATTATAAACTCGAATACCCATCTGCGCAATGCAGAGATCACAAGAGCAGGTTATGAGATTATGCAAAGAAAAACCCGTAGCTAATAGTTTATACGCGTTAGATTTATTGAAAAAGTCTCCTCAACATACATCACTAGTGTTATTTACCAAGTAAGTCATTTATTTAGGTAGGCATTTGCACTCTTTGAAATAAATTATATTACTTATATCCATAGTAGTTCTATGACACGAGCCATCAATTATCATCAGTTGGCCGCGACCAAGACGACAAACTACTGACTGTAAATATATATATATATATATATATATATATATATATATTTGTATTTATATATATATATATATATATATATATATATATATATATATATTTATATCATATTGAAGATTATAAATGATAGCCGAAATATTTACGACTATAAAAAATACCTCACATCCATCCTCACATAATACACGACATCCTGAAAACAAAAGATATTAAAAAAAGATCTTCGCCCTGACTTTACAATAAAATCACTCGGGCGGTGTACAAAAGAACAAAACAATAAATTTTAAAGAACTGGGTCTGACTATGCTTTGTAACCGGACCCGATGACGTGTTGGAAAAGTGTTCCCATTGCAGAAATAAATCCAAGATATTGTGAGAGGATATTACCCAATTCGACAATTATTGACAAAATTTGATAAGTTTTTGTTTTTAAGAACTTTTAGTAATAAGCTTTCGCAATTGTTATTAAAAATATAAAAAAGGAATACCAATAATAAAGCAATACACAAAGTTACACATCATTGATTGTTATCTTTCCCAATTGTAATTAAAAATTTAAGTTTTCTTTTGCAGTTTGATTACATCGCCTGCAGCAGTTTCCAACTGTAAGTTGGAATTATACATAATAACACAAATGAAATCCTTGTTTCTGTAAAATCTAACATTTTTTGGATTATGAAAGTAGAATGATAGTAAACACGAAACAAATAGCACATGTTATTGATAGTGGACTTCGCGTTTGTATTATATAACTTAGGGCATTCAACATCAAATATCTCGAAATCGTGTTTTACGTTCGTGAGATATTTATTTTCCTATATGGGACAGATTAAGCTATATTATTCTACATGAGCAATATAGAGATTATATACAGTTATATGGGCTAATGGCAATATATATTAAATAATGACAACAGCATGAAAATATTTCAGGAGTATTTATACAGATTACAAAGAACCTTACGACTAAATATGATATAATTAATGATTTAATGACTACATATTTGACCAAATACGCATATAACTTTCACTAACAAAAACATTACCATGAGAGTTTTGGCTACGAAATATTAAGTTTACCGTGCTATAATTGAAAATATTTGGATATATTGATGTGGTGCTGATCAATTTCGTTATATATGTACACCGTGTCTTTTTTCTTTGATTATTTTCAGAATTTTCTCTCTATTGCTAAAATGCACAGAAAGGTAAAAAAATAATTTTGGTTGCTTTTTATAAATGTTTACTATATAATTAATTTTATTCAAGTCCCCCACATCACTTATTTCTCCAAATTGTGACTACACTTTTATATCGGTCTGTTTTTACCTGATGATTTTGCAACCGAGATGCAAAGTTAAATAATAAAAATTTTTTAGTCTGTTGAGAAATCCTATACATAGATTTAATGTTATTTCAAAACGCATTCAGACTGTAATCTAAATCAATATAATTATCTTATGTTGTTGTAATGAATTGACATCTAGTCATCTATAGTAGTGCATTTTATTCTACTTAACTGGTAACCATATCGATTATTTTACTTACGGATGATTAGTTAATTATATGATTGCAAATATGTTTTTATACAATATGTATGAAGTAGCATTCTTACTATGCTGATGTATTTATACCAACATATAAATTACGTTCGTCATCCAAATAATTGTCAATTTACGAAGTATTAAACTTGGTATAGAATATCGTATATTTGCTCCTCAGTAAAGGAATTAAGTTGAATATTTGGGAGTTTAACGCTTCTCTTTAAATATTGAAATCGTTAAGATTAATTTTATTTTTAGTAATTTACTTTTATTAATCAATATTTGGTCAGAGATAAAATATTTTATGCGATATAATTATATTCTTTAATACAATTGGCTTTTCGGTGATTGAATCCGCTATCTGGATATAAACAGAATTTTCCTAATAATGAGTTGTTAGTTTCATTTGTTAGCAGGTATCTATTGTAAATGCTCGCTCTTATATTTGCAACTAATATTTATAAGTTAGATATTATTAATATAAACAAATGAAAGTATGATAAGAATATAAGATTATTTCCCGAATTACAAGCGAAAAATTCACAAGCCAACGTTTTCTAAAATACAATTTTTTTATTCATTTTCACTATTCATAATATATCATTCATAAATAAATTGTGGGTAGATTCAAATATTACAGACGGGATTGCATTTACTTTTTACTGAATGTAAGTTGAATAAAAGTATTGGCTGTAGCCTAATATATTGTTACATCATCAATATGTTCGCCATTAATTATCTATAATACAAAACAATATCATTTATAGGTAAAATTTCAAACTGCTAGAAGACTATGGTCAGTGCATAAGGGCAAGATTCACATTTGACATTAATCCAGAATTTTGTATACTGAAGCTGCACCGTAGAGCCTAATCCTCCACAGCGTGCCCCACAGAAGCAGACCTATTCTACTGATGTGTGGATTTTAGGTACCAATACTATATGAAGATTATCAACCCTCGATGGTTCTATAAATTGCAATCTGTTACGGCCCTGCATAGCTATATGCTAAAGCTTATTGTGTTTCTATCAATTGAAAGAAATTTGGGTTATCGCAGTATATTATTTTTACTAATTTCAGATATATTATTTATATTTTCACCAAATTAATCTGTTGCTTCCAGCGTTTATTCGTGTTAATAATAATGCATAATACCCTTTTTGAAGAGATGTTTCTTTAAATTTGACAGATTTGCACAACTTGAAACGCAGTATAATCGCGAGTAGATTTATATTTTGTAAAGATCTTGTACCTGATTAAAAAATAATGATAATAATTTTGCTGGTATCGGTAAAATTTGAAACTGTGCATAACTTTACGGCTGTCTATTTCCCTTCAAATACTTTCCAAGTATAAAACAATATTCAAGGTATATCTGATTATCAATTTATTTAGTTCTGAATCTTCTAAATTTAAGGTACGTAAAAATATTTCATACCCTTGGCAATATTCATTGCTAAAAAAAGAGTACGTGATTTTTCTTTATAAAAGTAATGCTATTGCAAACGGTGAATATTAGGTTTACGCAGAACAAATTTAAAAATTTTCTGTGGTCTTTCTCAGAGTTTGTCTATGCTATTAGTTTCTAATGTGTGTAATAATTTGGTGTCTACACTTCCGAAACGACCACCAAAAAACGTCGAAACTAATTTTTAAGTGTTTTTTAAAGATCTTTACAATATTCTAAATACTTTTTCGTTTATCGTTTCAGCAAATTCGACTTTATTTAAATTAACATAAAGAAGAAAGATGCTAAAATCTCGTGAATGATAATCATTTTTAACACGGTTACTAAATTGTATTCCAGAATTTTATAAATTGCGGTTAATAAGGTAAACAACAAATATAGGTATTTTTTCAGGAAACTGCAAAAAATAATATACAGATTTTAGTCATAAAAAAACCTATCACGTGTATACATATTATTTTATAACAATGATAATAAGATCCTAATGAAGCACAAAATAACTTTTTAGAAATTATTAACGTATTTCAAGAGAATATAGCCATGGTTTTAAAGAAACCATTTTGGAGTTTAAAATAAAAAATATATCTTAACGCTGTAATTTTTCATGAAACCTACATTTAAATATTTTAGATACTGAGATTTGTTGTAACTACAAAAGCAATTAATTATATTCAGAATAAAACTTAATAATAAAATCTTTGCATTACCCATCTTATCGGACATTTGTAGATACTATTACTCTAGCCACTTGCTTGGTTCTTTTTAGCTGTACTGAACTCTTCTTGTGCCAGAAACAAATGAGTTAAGGAGCTGTGAAATAAAATTCTTTTGAATTCCTGACTTTACTTATATTTTCTATCTAATGTTTACCAACAGTATGGGGGCTGTTTTCATATAGGTGGAATCAAATTAATTTCTCATTATTGTATTAAAAGTACTCTAAGAACATTTAAGTATATTTGGTTATACACCTTATACTTTGCTATAAATCCTTGACTGTTATATTCAGTCGTATTGATGATATGGCCACATATACAAACGTCCCATCCCTTACTAATGTATGATCACCATTGGGGTTAAATTAAGTGTAACAAGTGTATATTCAATTGAGTATTAAGTGTAGTAAGTGTATTAAGTGTGTATTTAATAAACAAATACGAGAAATATCATATTTCTCAATATTAAAATTGTTCCACCCTGATTACTTTGAGTAGGTGATGGGTTCGGTTCAGTTCAAACTTTAGTATTTTTTTCATACCTCATTATCTTTTTTAGGAATATAAAACGTTTGCAGCAGCTGGATCAGTAGCTTTCTAGAGTAGTTTATTGGTAATAAACGAAGGCTACTGGTACTAGAGGTACGTGATAAAAGAACACTCATGGTCATATTATCGGATTGATCGTATTACCCGGAATTGTGAGTAATAATGTTGATTTCTTTATAAATATGTAGCTATTGTTCAAATTAATTAAAAATAATTTGTTAACTGACATTCATATTCGTTTTATGATGTTGTCGAAATAATATCTCTTTATTTTAAAAGGTTTTTCGAGAACCCCTTCGTTTACAAAGAATATTCCTCATTTACCGGAATGACGATTAAAATAAGACTTTTAAGGAGTTTATTGTTTTAATTTTCTCTTTTGCGGGAGTTTTTTATCCTTGTAACACCTGAGCCCATCTTTTTATGAACTTTATTAGTCTCCTTTAAGGAAACCAAAAATATACATATCAAACTTTTAGTAACAAGGGAGCCCAACTTTTTATGAACTTTGCTAGTCTTCTTTAAAGAAACCAAAACTATATATCAAACTTTTACACCAAATTTTCCCACATCTTCATAATTTGTTGCTCTCAAAATTGACTGCTCATCATAGAATGTGTAAGAGAAGTTTGATTAGACATTTTGGCTTTCAGACATTAAAAATTCTCTCGTTTGGATTTTCCGCCATTGAGTTTTTAACCTACCTGAACAATTTCATTTTACTTTGTACTTTTAGGTAAATTTATACGTTCAACTTTAAAAAACGCACGTTGTTCCCATTTCGTGTAACGGTTTTGCCCTATCCTATTATTTTATGTATTGAAAGGAGTTTTATTAAATTTAAAGGACTTTATTTTGATCCTCGTTTTCTAAATTTTTATTAACCCTGAATGCCACTCTGGTTACCTAAAATGTTTGAAACTAGTTGGTAAATTAAGTTACAAAACGTAATATAGTCTATAAATAATAATGTATTATATTATAATTTTTTTCAAAACAAGTAATTTAAAGTTTGAACTCTCAAATAAACATACTTTCTCAACTTCATACGACACAACCGTCATCAACACTCGAGACTCGAGAGAAAGTTTGAGCAATAATAATACGCTCATTCGGTTTTCCTATTTATCTAATATACCTACTAATTAATTATTAGCCTTTTTTATTGTTTTAAGCTCTCAATATTCTTTAGAACAACTCACGCCTAATAATGTTGAATTTTATCTTCAAATTTTCCTATGAATCATATGACTGTGTTACATTTTTTTTTTAATTTCATGCTCCAGTCCACGTTCCACATTTGCATGGAATTTTATTGAATTCCGCACATGTTTGACATACATTAAGTAAGAATACGTTATTTTACCAGAGACTTTCGCTGATAGATGTTATAAGACGACGCGTAAGCGTAATAGTATGACAATTAAAAAAGTTTTCGTTATTTCATCTTTTATTTTAGTAACGGACTGAAAATAAAATACCTTTTAATGGGACTTTTATTCATAAAGAGAGGGAAAGTTAACAGCGGTGTTTAAAAATAAATTACATAAATTTTATTTAAAAGACTTTTACTACTGTATTAAATTTATGCCACATTTGAATATTTTTACATTCTAAAATTTTTCAACGTACAAAATATTTTTCGTAATATAATTTTGACGACTCCTTTACGGCTTAAGACAAGGTTTTCATTTATGAAACTGAAAAGAGTTTAAATTTGTCTTGACAAACGTTTATTTAAAATAATCAATTTTAAGTGTAAGTCGCTTTTGTTAGGAAGTAGCGAGTTTGGGGACAAGTTCGTTTTTTTACAAAAACACCTAATAGAACAATGGCGACAAAGCTAGTAATTATGACGGCTTATTTGCAAGCATTATGATTCTTTATATACTGATTCACCATAATGAATCGGTAATAAATTAAAATGAGGTTGTATTCCATCGATCTTATTGAATGGACACAAAATTAAAATTAGATCGTCCCATTTTATATCCTGAAATTAACATATTGTAAGCTGCATATAATTCCATACTTGGAGGCACTTTATACACTAATCAAATACGTAGTTGATAGAGTCCTTGCAAAATGTATTTACGTGATTAAGCTCATAATGTATCAAAGTCTGCTTCTCGTGCGATACAGGAGACTTTGTTTTGCTTTTACCAGGGCAATTTTGGCCTCTAAATAAAAACTTATCCTTCCAAATGATGGACACTTGCAAACTTGTTCACTAAATCATTGGGTAATATTTACTTGTTTTAAACATTTGCAGTCTTTCATAATTACGAAATAAATAATATAAGGTTGCATCAATCTACATCAGCAATATGCAGTTTATATGAAATTAAACAGCCTACGGTACACAAAGCTTACAAAATGGTGTTTTAGTACCTGCATTGTATAAATATATTAATTACAAATAATCAGATAAAGAAACTAACAGCTTCAATAATGACTTAAAATAAATATTATTTCCATAAATATAATTGTTTACGAAAAGTGTAAAATATCTACAATACTTTTATTATCCCCAAACTGATAAACGTACATCAAGATTTAAGGTATTTCCAAATTTTATATACAAATATTGTTTGCGCCTGAAAACTGTCTTTTAAAATCGTAAAACGTGATCGATTGTGGCGAAACTTGTAAAATCGACGGTTATACTCTCCTCATATTTTAGTATTCCAATCTGCCGACAGTAAAACGTATAAATCCTGTATCATTTAATTGCAATATTGTAACGTGGTATTCAATTCATGTAAACAATGTTTTTTCGTTGTAAAAACATTATACAAACATACTTATTTTGTGGCCAAAAATAAATTACGGTATTGTATTATAGAAACAATACTAATAGCAAGTACGGAGTAAAACCCCGTGGCATTAACGTACAAAAACATCAAAAAATATCAAAACTGTTTTTATAGTAAAGAATATTTCAAATATAATCTTTATAAAAGATGCAAAACATGTGATCTTTGAAAAACTTATCTATGCCATGCAGACCTCAAAAGCAGCTTTCAAAGTTGATGCAAAGAAAATTACCATGGCTAATAATTTGTAAGTATTCGGTGACTTCTAGTTAATAATTACGTTAATGATGTCACTTAAAATATATATCTTTAAAAATTATTGTTAACTAAACGAGTTGTTGATTTAGCGAGATACTTGCACTTCATGAAAAAAGATATATTTTAAATCGACAGCAGTTTTATGGTACGTGAGCATCAGTGTTCGTAGCCAGAATAATATAGTAAGTACGTTTTTATTCAATTTTAAATTAAAGAAAATTTCATAGTTTTTATTATTTAGAAGTTTCCTCGGGATATATTTCTCCATTGTTGTTAAAGATAGAATAAAGAAAAAATAGTAATAGAGTTAAACAGCAATTTTCTTTCACAATTTTAAAGAAAAACTAGGTTTTTATGTCTCTCTGTTATCCTCCGAAGGGTTTCCAACTGTATGACAGAATTAAAAAAATTATACAAACAAAACCCCTTATTTCTGCAAAGTCTTAAAATTTTTTGCATTGTGGCTGAAGAACGATACTAAATGCATCAAATAAATATGAGAAATTATTTATAGTGTAGGTCGGATATGTATTGTAACTCATATTCGACATCAAATTTCTCGAAATTTTATTTGGTCTTCATATGAGATTCTTCCTTATGAGAGCAGATGATCTATTGTGACAATGTCTAATTGTAAGTAAGCAAACTACAAAAAAATCATAATTAATAATAATAATTTTAAATATGACAAAAACATGTAATGACCTAATATTTGATGAACTACTCCCTATGACTGGTAAACTGCTATGACTTTAAAGCGAGAATGTCCGCTATGAAAAAATAAGTTTATAGTGCCATTGTTAAATTTTTTTTTACATTTGGATTTTGTACATATGGATATGCTGCTAATCAATTTCTTCAACATAGACCCGTCACATATTTCTTTCATTCTTTTCAAATGTTTTCATTATTGATAAAGATACAGAAAGATGAGAAAATATACTTTAAAAATCATTATTGAAAAGAATCACAAAATTAATTTATAAATAAACAAGTAATGATTATATTAATTAAAAGATGAGCTATTAAATCTCCCTGTCTAACTTTCTCTCATTAAAAAAATGTTCATTATTGAAAATGATGTCAAAATTAGCCAGTAACTAAGTAGCCAGTGACAATAATAAACAACTGGCGGAATGATTATTAAATATATAAAATGTACCATTTATAATGTCACAATTTTGGAAGTCGGAATTTACCTAATAATTCTGCAGTAGAGATAAAATTATAACTTTTTTGTTCTGCTGATAAATCTTATACATATCCTTAATATTATCTCAAAAAGCATTCAAATTTTAACGTAAATAATTATAATTATCCTATATCGTTTTAATGAATTGTGATCAATACTAATGCATTTTACGTACTTGATAAAATTATGAATTAAATTGTTGACGGACTATTATTTTAATTATACGGTTAAAAATATTTTTTCCACATAATATAACACGTAACATAATAATGATGTAATTGTACTAGCGTATAAGTTACATTTGCCCTTCAAAAAATCATACCCAAATAATTGTTAGTTTCCTATATATTTAACATTGTAAAAAATATCCTATGCGTGCTGCTCAATGAAGGAATTACCTACCAGAGCCTCAACATAACATTTGTCTCCCGTCGCTTAGAGATAATTAATTTGCCCATTTTACCCCAAATGATTCACAAAAGAGACGGAAAACGTTGGTAAAGCTGAGTTTCGTTGATCCTTTCCTAGAATAGAGGATTTCCTAGAATAATATAACCGTCAATAAACTAAGCTTAATTTACTTTGCTCAGGTATCAAGTCGAGGTCTGTGGTTGTCCCTCCTAAAGATCAGTAATATGGCAAAAGATGAACGATTTGTAATGATCGTAGATGATCCAAAAATTATGAATTTTTATCGTAAGAAACTATTTAATTCGTTTATATAGATTAAATAGTCTGCCAGTGTTATTTTCACGTACGTTTATAGTAGTCTATATTTACTTTACTTCCATTAAATCCACCAGACGCGAGCTTAGCAAATAACGAAGTTTGAACGAGGGTTTTCTAGTACACTATGCAGTTTAACAAAAAAAATGAACTTATTTACTATGTGGTTAATGTCCTAGTTAATATCCTGGTTACTGTAGTTAATTTTAAACCGACTTCAAACGAGGAGGTTCTCTGTTTCAACCATGTATATGTGAATACAGAAAATTATATGTGAAACTTTAAGCGTCTAGAATGTTTATGCTAGGTGGATACCCCATGATTTTATTGATGCTTGAAAACACCAACGCGTTGATTAGTGTGAAGAAATGTTAGAAATATACTAACGTAAAAAAGATTTAAACGCTGCAAAAAAGATGGTCACCATTTTCTTCAGATGGACGGATTATTTGGCTTCTATTGCTCTGAAAAATAAAAGAAGAGTTATCGCTGGTAAAAGATCAAAATTAAAAATTGTAGTGCAACCAATTTGCACTAGCAATTTTTTCATCCAAACAACACCTCTGCATACTCAGCTAGACCAATAGTCGAATATTTGACGATGTTCGATGTAGAAATCATAGGTCATCTGCCGCATAGTGGCGATCTCTTATCACACGGTTGTAGTTTATTCTCAAGAATGAAAGGTAGAGGAATATAATACCCCATTGTTCTATCGAATAAAACGATGGGTAAAGAATAATACAAATAACAAAGTTACTAGTTGATTTATATATATATATATATATATATATATATATATATATATATATATTCTTTATATATCGATTATTTTAGCATTAAATATCTGGTAATTTAACGGCACATCATTTTAAATTTGAATCGTAGCGACAAAGATAAGAGATTTACTTAATTTTCAGTGATTTCAATTTATTAGTGAATGCTAGATCAGAGTTATAATATTTTATTTAATATAATTACTTTTTACATTACGACTAGCTTTTCGGCGATTGAATCTATTATATGAATCTGAGAAGGATTAGGTAATAAGAAGTTATTAGATATATTTCATAGTACAAATCTACGAGTATGTCAAATACTAGTTTTAAATTCGCTACAAATATGGTAAATCAGATATAAAAAATAGAATCTAATAAAGCAGACTTGTTTTTTAATATATTTATTATAAATATTATATAAAGCTTATGCATTCTCAATGGTTAGTCTTCAAACGTTAGTTCAATACGTTCAATTATTACAATATAACCAGTCCTTCACAGTTAGCGTGTATTCTTAAGTTAATTGTGTTTCAATCAACTGAAAAAGCTTGCAGTTATCATAACGAGATTTTCAGATATAATTTCTAAGTTTTCACCAAATGTCTCATTGCCTCCACCATTTACTCCTTTTAGTGATAATAATGCAAAAAGCTCTTTTTAAGAGACTTTTTTAATTCTAGAGCATTGTACAACAACTTGAAACCCAGTTTAAAATAAGAAAGTAAAATTTGAAACAGTATTTAATTTTACTAATGCTAAACTTTACATCAAATATTTTCTGCGTATAAAACAATATTCTAGGCATATATCATTACGATATTTAATTTTGAATCTCCTCAATTAAAGATTAGTAGAAATATTTCACGTCTTTGAAATATTCACTACAGGAGAAGAGTACTATATAAAAAGAACGCCATTGCAACCGGTCAATGTTAGGTCAACGGTAATTTCAAAATTTGTTCTACGCTTTTTCAGAGTTTGTTTATGTAATTAGTTTCAGTCGCGAGTAAACTTAATTACATTTCTGCACTTCCGGGGCGCCAGCTAAAAATGTCGAAGTTAGTTATTGGCTGTTATTTTTTCCTTTCAGAAAGAACATTTTATGCCAACATGAAAACCATATTTAATATTCCAAATAAGTTTTCGCTTATTGTTTTAGTAAAGAGTTAAAATGTTATTTGAATTAGCATAAAGAAGAATAATGCTAAACTCTTGTGATTTAAAACAGTATTTATCTTGGCTGCTGAGTTGTATTACAGCATTATATAAATTGCTGTGAATAATATCGACAGTAAATAAAGATATTTTTAAATTACAAGAGAAACAACAATGCAGGAATTGATAATCAGGAGGGAGCAAAAAATTAAATAAAATGTTTGATCGAAATAAAAGATTGACGCGTAAGTATATTTTTATTATAACAAGAATTGTAAATAGGAAATGAAAATAATAAGAAAAAATATAGTACATAATAATCTTTTAGAATTTATTAACGTAATGCAAGGTAATATGGCCATTGTTTTTGAGGGAGCCATTTTGAAGTTTAAAGGGAAGAATTATTTTAACACTTTAATTTTTTATTAAAGTTACATTTGATCATTTTTCAAAACTTTCAAAAGTAATTATATTTAAAATACAAATTAAATAATAAAAGCATTGGCCGTATTATTGGATCTCTTGTTTATATATTTTTTTCTAGCTGGCGCCATAACATATGCGTCTAAAAGCCATGAAATAAAATTTCTTTGAATGTTTACCTTGCTTTTAATTACCCTCTTATGTCAGCCAAAAGTACGTGGGCCGGATTAAATAGCTTAATATTCATACTGTGATCTAAATCATTTTATTTAAACATTTATGAACTATAAAGACACCCAGAAGAGCTAAAAATGTATGGTTGTAATATATTAATAAACAATTGGCCGCCTTATTTAGTTGTACGGATGACATGACATAAAAACTTTGCGTCGGTTGATAGTTTATAATCGAATTTTAAATTATGTTATCCGTTGGTAATTATATTTAATGAAAAAATGATAAAAATTTCATAATTTTCAACACTACAATTACAAAACCCTTATTATTTTACATGTATGGTCGGTTCAGTCCAGTTCAAACTTTACGTTGAAAAGTACTTTATTTATGGTCTTTTCCCTATATACAAAGTTTTCACCACTTGGCCTGTACTAGTAATCTTTGTTTACTTCTACTAACTAGAAATATGCAGCGAAAGGATAGTGAAATATTATTCATCTTATCGGGCTTTTTTGCTCTTTATATTTTTTGGAATGATTTTTCGCGACTCTGTCGACCCACAAGTTTTGCGGACAACTAAGTATAGAGAATATAATAGGACACTTTGTTTCATCTTACTGCAAACAATTCCGTAGAAATTATATTCATAAACTATTATGAAAAATAACCTGACTGATTCTCCGTATAAGAGAGTCATTTTTATTATAGTGAAACCTGAGCCCAACACTAGATGAAGTTTTACTGGTCTTCTTTTTTGCTGAAATTTGAAAAATATATTAAATTTTTCAATGTCTTCATCACTACGTGATCTCAATATTGATTAGCGGCTGGAAATAGAATGCCCGAAGGAATGGCGATTAGACATTCTGGCTGTCAGATATTAAAAAAAACAAGTCTATTATGGATTTTTTAATCTTGAATTTTTAATCTACTTATTTATTAACAATTCAACAATTTCATTTTAACTTATACGCTTATATAAAATTTTATATCCAATTTTACATAACGCACGTCGCTCTTACTTTCTGCAGTGATTTTGCATTTACCTTTTATTTTATATATAAAAAACATGTTTGGAAATTTCAAGTCCTTTTTCCCCATGGATTTGATGCAATACTCTATATATTTATAGACTTGCATTAACCATGGATAATGTAAGTCCATTTTGGCTTCCTAAAATGTTTAAAGATGTCAAATTAAATTACAAAAGGTAGTACATAGTCTTTAAATAGCTATGCATTATTTTAAAAATTGTTTTTAAATTAAATAACTTTAAATGTTATTCACATGAACACCATTTTTATTATTTACGTCACAGCCGTCATCATCACTCGAGATATGGTAAATTTGGGGAGCTTAGGATATAATATTTTGCCTATCCTGTTGTCGCACTCGTCTCATTTTCATTTGATTTAATTCGAAACCCGTTACTGTTTCAAGTCTCAGTATTCTTCAGAATATCTCACATCTAATAAATATGAATTTTATCTTCAAACTTACTAAGAATCCTATGAATATATAGTACATTTTTTAATCTCATACTCGTGTCTCCACCCATATCTAATTCCATTGAAATTCCGCACATATTTGACATGGGTTAAGTAAGAGTATATTAATTTATCTGAAATTTCTGCTTATAACGTGACGCGTGAATGTAGTAGTATGACGTAATTAGAGAAGTTTTCGTGATTTTACCTGTAATTTCAGTAATGAGCTGAAAATAAAATACGTTTTAATATCTGTTTTATTCCCGAAAAGAGAGAAGTTAACAGCGAGGGTAAAAATTTAATTACGTGCATTTTGCTTAAATATTATGAGTTTAACTATAGTAGTAAATCTATGCTGCACTTGGATATGTGTTATTCTCTAATTATTAATCGGACAGAATGTTTTTCGTTATCCTTTTACGTTCTTCTAAAATTTTAAGTTTGACAAGTTTGACAATGCTTTAAGACTCAAGACAAAGATTCAGTTTACAAAACCTTTCAATGAATTTAATCATTTGTTTTAGCCAACCTTTCCTAATGTGCAAACATTTATTTAAAATAAAACATTTTAAATCTTTATAAAGAAGGGTTAAGTTTGGGGACATGTCTGGTTTTTTTCACAAAACTTATCTAACGGAATAGTGGCGGTAAAGTTAGTAATGATGATGGCTTATTTGTAGACATTATGGCATTTTCTTTATATGGTGATTCAATGCAAAATTAAAATTAGAGTCCTTTTTATAAGAAATGGTGCTTCCATTTTATATCCTAAATAATGATCGATCATAACATATATATAATTCTATACTTAGAAGTGTTATATATGCTAACCAAACACTATAGCGGTTTTGCAAAAACTGTTCACATAATTAAGCTCGTCGTTAATCAATATCAATATCGCATGCTATTGACGAAATTTTTTTGTTTTTACAAAGGTAATTTTGGTCTCAAAATAAAAACTTATCCTTTCTAAGACTTCCATCACACGTAAAGTTGTCCATCACATTTTTTATAAAGCTTTAAGAAAAAATAGTAAATGTAGGGCACAAAAATTTTACAATTATATGTTATTTTTCTCATAATTTCTCCATGAGACAAAAGTAATATTTATTTTTTGTGTATAAGAGGATTAAATACTTTCTATTTCTTTATAAGTATGGCTCCTTAACACTTGAACTTAAAATATAAATTTTAAATAAAAAGTTTCTGTTAAATTATAGAAAACAAATTTTTTCACATCCGTCCTCCTGTCACAAATTCACAGTGTTGACAATTAAAGCCATCGAATCCAATTGTGCATATTAATGTTTCAAGCACTCAATTTGTTAAAGAAAAAGGTTTTTTTACATGTTAATGTAGTGTTATGAGAGGCCTACAATTTTTTCTTGCATCCAATAGGGAAAATATTATATGTATATTATTTTGAAATTTTATTGAGGTTGATTTCACCATATCTTATGTTATGGATTGAAAAAAGATATTTTAATTCCTTCATTGCTTATTAACGCAGATATAGAGTAATTTAATTTATCTGATTTTAGAGTAGTAGTAGTAATCAATATTTAAATATATTTCAAATACTCGAAAATTGATTTTTCGTCCGATATTGGGTACCGCTTGCTAATTTTCCTTCATCAAATTAGCTTACTATAGCACATTTTGCCCAAAACACACCTGAGAAATTTATATAAATTGATTTTTTTTTTTCTTAAAATATACTGGAGACTTGATTAAAGGATGATACAAAGTTTCATATCTATTTTAAATTATAAAAGAATTCTGTTATAAATGATGTTTTCGGATCTCTTCCAGTACTTCAATATTTATTTCTCGCAATTTATACAACTTTAATTTCTTAACTTTCTTAACGCCAACTATATATTATCAATCCAGCTGTAATAAATTTGACAGACTGCAAAATAAAGTCTCAAGTCCAGTTACAGTATTAATCTTAACTTTGATTGAAATTAAAATCTTCTATTATCTCAAGCTGCTCATGTTATTCGAACCAACTTTTAGCAAGTAAAACCGAGAATTTGACGACAATTTTATCTTCTTGCGTCGAATTTTTAAATATGTTGACACATCAGATGCTCCGTTAATTTTCTGCACATGGCTTACGTAAACTAAATTGGGGTTTGATCATTTATGAGCGCTCTAGTCGGCTTCCTATAATTTTATGTCGCGAAAGCGTAATGAGTTGATGTGGTTTTTACAAGTACATAAGAATAGAGTATAACATTTTAATTACTAAAGTTTTATGTAAAAAAAGTCTAGCAAGTAAGTCTCTGGGAGCAGAAACTATTTGCAGAAACTATTTGCAATGGGCATGAAAGCGATAACCGTGAGCAGCAAGGCATAATATGGGTCGACGAGTTATATAAGTTTAGTATTGAGTAAAAAAATGGCGTCAATAACTTAGTTCGTTTTAAGATCCTGTCTCGCCCGTGGTTACATTACATCGAAAGCGGCATCAAAGGCAAATATAGTTTACTCCATAACGAGAAATATATTTAATGTTTTAATCACGATTGATAATATCAACAACTAATTGATCATACAAATTTTCATTGTCTTTCTCTTGAATTAAAAATATATGCTTATAAAATTTAATAAAAATGAAATTTGTCAAAATGCTAATTTTGATTTAGTTTACCATTCCATTGAACCGCTATAGTTGAGCCGCAATCCGTGAACGAGGTGGCTGCTGGAGACATGTGCGTAATAATGGGTGGGCTGACGCACCGCAATAAATTAATCAATGGGTTTATACTAACCAGGACCGAATTATTTCAGATAAACACGAGAATGTGGGCAAGCTAATCGAGGATGTCCTAATTCAAAATAAGCTATGAATGTGGCAGAGTTAGCTTTGGTATCGTAAAATTCAAACATGTCGATTATTTGCATTAAGAAATATTTAATAAATTATTTTGATCATGGTAAAGGAAAGATATTGAAATTTGAATGATTGTTTTTTAATATCTTATAATGGTTACTCTTTTAATATTTTAAAATATGGAATCGAGTTTAGCATCAAAGATAATGCGAAAGAAGCTTCGCTACAAAACTGAAATAACTAATCAAGTCATTTATGGATTACAAAGTCTTGCGGGAAATTGGGCCGTTATGTTGGGATGAAAGCAGTCGTGTGACGTCGATGTTATTATTTTATAGTCAATCTAACGGCACCTGTATTCTTTATATCATAACACAGATAGTTCTATTACTAATAACCCTAGGCGTCCCTCCCGCCCCAACCCCCAATAAAACTTGTAAATGTTTTGTGTCGCCTTCACTCAACACAGTGATTTTCCCGAAAAAGACCAACACATTCGCCCAGATATACCAACAAACAGTGTATTGGTTCCGGTATAAGATTTAAGATGATATTGTTCTATATTAATTTTACAATAATAAAAAATTAATATATTGGTTTGACGCTGATGCCCTTTATCACACATTCCCTATTGAAAAGAAGTACACAATCATCTGTCTAGATCAAAATGGGAGTAGAATATTTACAGTAAGTGCAGGAAAAAATACTTAAAGCGTTAACGCAAAATCAAAATAAACGTAAAATAGAAAGTAAATTTTCTTTTAAAATATTTTGAGAGATTTACAAAATTTATAACGTTTCCGGAAAATTCATTGATAACAATTTTTCGTTATTGACAAACTACCCCTTTCTCAATTTTCAAAGTGCAAAAATCTCTTATATTATTTTCTACAAAGTCGATCATATTAAAAAAAAAATTCTATATAATGAAGGTATGCAAATTTGGTTTTCCGGTTGATGTAACCCAAGAGTTGTATATCGATTTACTTCAAAAATATAGGCGTAATAATACACAATATTTATTAATTAATACAATTTACAAACGCTCCGCCAAGGGTCCCCTTAATTGTCGATTTTCACCATAAGACGCGTGGTCGGCCTGCTCGTCTGTTGGAGCGTGTATGCTGAGAGGCACTTCAGCAAACGCCATGCTTCGCCACCAACAACAGCCAGCAATTACACGAGAGACGGCAGCAACAACCTCTTATGAAGTTCGAACAAAAAATTCCGCAAAATTCAACCTCCGATTTACCTGATTGTAACAAATGTAATATCGTTATATTCATTAATTATTTGATATATCCAAGACACACCGAAGAGCACCATAATGAACTAATCCCTATAGATCTGACGACTATAAGCCAGAGGTCGCGAATAATCCCAGTTGGGCTCCTTGACAAGTCACCTCAAAAGTCTACCTTCATTCTTTGTTAAATATTTGGTAATATTTTTAATAAAAGTGCTGTATTATTATTTATCACTTATTTATTACAAAGTTTTGAAATTAGAGTAAGAGGAACCTATATGAATATTTATGAATATTTATTTAATATGAATTATATCTTTCGGTGTGGCGGACGATGGCTAGAGAATAAATAAATCGAACGATTTAAATAATATTCTATTTCTAGTACTTCCCCTACACCCTCTGTACCATTCAACAGTCCTCTAAATGCAATGCTTAAGAAACCTTCATTAAAATATCAATAAACCATGCTAGAAACCTACACATTATATTCAGAATACATGAATTTTTATTAAGCAAAAAAAATTACATTTAATTTATTTCTCATGAAATAGCCTGAACTACTGTTGTGTGTAAATTGCTCTTCAATTTATAATTAAATAAGAAAAAATCTAAATTATTTTCAGGGTTTTTATGTTTAATTTTATAATTTAACGCAAAACAAATTATTATGTCTATTGCCCTGAAGCCCCGGAAAAGTCACTAAAATAATCAACTTAGTAGGAAATTCCCGAATTAATGTAATATTATAATATATTGTGTTTAATTTAAAAGTAGTGAATCAAATCTTTCAGTATTTTTACTATTACATAGAGAGCGAAAAGATTTTAAAAGAATTTATCGAAACTACTTTGAAGCCATGTTGATTAATTTGATTGTTGGTTGTCTCTTTGATGAAAAACATACGTATATTGCTACTCAAAATCGGATCATCATATATTCTTTCGCTAACCAAAAGCATCTTTTAATATTCATTATAATGAAATTTACTATGTTCTCACTAATGACCACTAGTAGGGAAAGTATACTGTCGTGGAAAATATTGGTCTTTGATTAACTTGCGGTTGGTGTTGTTGCGTCATTTACGATATCAATGTTTTCTTAAATTAATACACTTCTAAGTCTAGAAATATTTTTATTGAATCAGAAGCTACTATTTGCTAGAGTATGTAATTAACTTAGATGAGAACGACTACAGGCAACTTTGAGTTTACTTAAAACCACGGTTTATTTTTCAAATTAAAATTTAATATGTGGTTATGAATAATTTAATTTGAAATAGTTCCATACAATTAAAGTCGTCAAATAAAAACTTTTGATTTTCGGCGAAAGGATAATTTGAAATAGACAAGTAAACCCATATACTACAACGTAAGTGATTTGGAATAGAACCATCATTGATGGCATCAGTCCTTTTTAACTGATAAGTTACGTTTTTAAATATATCGCACTGATTCCGTATTAGTTTAACAGGAAAAAGCTTCGTACTGCTTTGAGAGGAAAAATGAAACTTCTAAATTAATAAAAAATTTAGATATAAAAAACTATTAGAATTAATAAAACGGAAATTCAGTGTAATTAAAAAATGAAACTCGATTAAAAAATTAAATTGGGGGTTGAGAAAAAATGAGTCGTATCTATTGAGTCTAAGTTAATTCTAAGTTAAATCTGTGTCGCATCTATTGAGTTTAAGTTAATTAGTTGATATTTGTGAGTTCTGTTGTTATGATGTAAGAATAAAGCTAGCTAGTGTGAAACCTGCCAATTTCAATGTTGTTACTTTTGACAAGTAAAAATGGTGTGTATCTTAAACAGAACAGATTATTCCGTCCCTTGATTTTGTGAAATATTAACTTACTAAATTTATCAAGCTTTGAATGATTTTCTATTTTCACAATGAGAGAACGAATTGAAGAAAGTTTTCTGCGTTTAATATTGCTAAAGTTTATTTTCTTGACTTTACCATCCTACCCTCCCCCACTGATATAGGTTGAACAATTACAAGAACATAAATATACATTACCCTCGCTTTTTCTCAAGTGTACTTTTTTATGTATAATCCTATTTCTTTGCGTGATCCATTTTAAACGCTATCTATAATATGCCATTTTGAATTTATGTTTTTTATGTAGTCATATTGTTCTATGAAATATAGTGCTCAAAAGTCCTTAATTTTAGATAAAATTAAATTCTAATTTGCTAAAGTTCTTTATCGACGAAAGTTTCTTAAGATAACAAGATATCCTGTGAGTTGAAAACAGTTTTAGTCTATAATTGCTAAAAAGTATTTACGTTTTCTAGCCAAAATTTCTCCATAAATACTTTGCTATTATTTGCTGTCCTTGCATGTTGACACATATATAGGCATCGCATGCAATAATTACTCATTTCGTCAAAAAAATTAAATATGCAAAACTCAAATGCACAAAAACGAATTGTAATTAAAGAAATTATCATCTTTATGAGAACATTGAAAATTAGATTCACCGTTTCAATTATTTTCTTAACTAAATCTGTTAACAAGTAATACTTACTAAATCTGTTAACAAGTAATTTAGTAATGAAAAAAAATACTCTGCAAATTATTTTTTACGTTACGACAAGTGCAATCCATGGGGGATTGCACTTGTCGGAAAAATGTATGAACAAATTATTAATAATTTTGCATAGAGGAAAAATTACAATCGGCAGTCAGTTTCATTTACATATATTTTTTAATTTCATATAATTTGACATTCTATGTTCTTAACTCTTTACTCAATGCCTTGAATGATTTTAAATGCAATGAATGATTTTAAATAAAATCTTGAGACTTTTTGAATAGAATTGGTGAATAAATAAAACTAAACATAACTAAAAATTAGATAGAATAATAATTTAGTCTTGTTGATATATTTATAAATATATGTATATACCAGTTTTATTTTGATTAAAATTTACCATTCTTATGAAAATTTATATCCATTCCGAAGTTAACAGAAGTCAAATTAAAAGGAAATAAGAATTTGTACACTTTTCGTAGGCGAACGGTTTTGGGTAATTTTGTTATAAGGAATATTCAGAGTCCTCTTATTAAAGATGTTCTGATTCTAAATTGTTACAAATATTTCGATATCATCGTACCATATCGACCAGCGATAACGTTTAAACTCCCTCCTTAAGGCGATCAATACTCTTTTACCCCAATTTAAATAAATACTCGATAATGATGACATGTGTTTTTATAGTGATATTTCCACATATCACTTTACACTAAAAAACTCGTATTATGCAAATTATCGATTAAAACACTTCAAATATAATTTTTATATTGAAAGAATTCGAACGTTATTTTGTCTACTGCAAAAATAGTTTTAATACTAATCAAACTTTCACATTGCAGGTAAAATTGAAGAAATGCAATACAATATGTTTCTATATATTAACGTTTCAAAAGTTTCTATGTACGTGCCAAATAGGATTAATTTAAATTTTAAATTAAGTTTTCACGACAATACCGTCTCCGGACTTCATTTCAATTGAAATAGAAAAGAACAATGCCCAACTAGCATAGATTCCTAACAGGCATGTGTCCATGCATATGTATATTTTCTTATAAACAAACATCAAAACAAGAGTCCTGACTGAAAGTATGTACTTGGTGTAAGCAATAAGTATTTTAGTGATGTAAATGATTTTAATTATTACAAAAATAAAAAGCTGTGAAAAAGAAATTTACGTTTTATTTACGGTACATTCGTGGGCTGTTTCATATCTCGCAACATTTCTAATATATCCAATTGCAAATCAGACAGTCGATTTTGAATTGTATTTTGCTAATCAAAGAATTTTACAGTGCTAAGACAGAGATAAAAATGTACGCAACGTAAATACATAACTAATGAAGGAGAAAAATTAAGGAGTATTAAAAAAAATATTTCAATATATTTGAAGACAGATGAGAATATACAAAATCAAGAAGGACATCAAATCAAGAAATAGATCATCGGCAAAATGTTAACTTTAAAGGTACTTTAGGGCTAAAAGCAAAAAAAATGATGATTGTTTTATGCACCAATTCCATAAAAATTTTAAAAAAATATTCGAGTAAGCTATGTGAATCGACAAAGGAAAAGATACCAAACTGCCCTTGGCAGATCAAATACAGTCCATGTGTCAAGTTAATGCGTATAATGGCCAAGTCCTGCAGTTCTAACTTAACTCTTTACCGGAATCGTGGATCCAAATGGACCCGAAGTGGAGAAAACACGGTCTTATTTTTAAACGCACTATACGACAACAGTGTGGTCCCATGTAATCTCATTACGTGGCATTCATTCAACACCATGCCGTGTTCCCAGATTCAAACGGACACTTAATCCCAATTACGTTATTTTTTATAACAGTGGCGCGGTATTTTACCGATAAGGATATAATTGAATTATTAGGTGACGAAGACGACTCAGATAAAGAAAACATTTATTGATTTTCAGTTTTATGATGAAAGTTCTGATATGGAAAATAATATTTTGGAGCCCCAAAATTTTAAGGAGTCCGGTGACACAATAACTGGTACCGATTCATCTAAAAATGAAGGTGAAGAGCATATTCGAGCGATAAATTCGGCGTGCTATCGAGATAAAAATCAATTCAAGTGGAGTAAAAACCTGCCTTCTAGTGGTGTAAAAACCATAGGTTCAGCTCGAGACAAATATAATATGTGACTAATTGAATCACGGCATTTTTGGTAACACATGAAATGATTGAAAGCATATGCCATCATACCAAATAGAATATTCAATTTCAATATTCAACAGAATATTCAACAACATATAAAACTGAAGCGTGATACACTGGTCATGTCACTACAGCAGAAATAAAAGATTTTTTTGGTTTGATGTTATTATCAAGGGTCTTTAAACCAGGTCGTGAAGGTATAGAACGTTTATGGGCTACGGATAGAACAGGATGAGATATATTCAGAATAGCGATAAAACGATTCATGTCTCTATTGTCTGTTCTAAGATTTGATGATGTAACTACTTGAAAAGGAAGAAGAACTACTAATCAAACTGCTATAATTTCTGAAGTATTAACAAGTTTCACTGAAAACTGTCAAAAAATTCAGTTGTTCTGAGTATTTTACGATTCAGGAAATATTTTGTCCTTTGTATTATATTTTGAGGAAATTTTTTTAAAAAATTTATATGAAATCTAAGCCTGGCCAGTAAGACATTAAGATTAACTGTCTTTGCGATGCGAAAACGTATTATTTTTAAAATGCTTTATTGATACTGGAAAAGCAGACAACAAAAGAAAGAAGCAAAAGCCAATTCTAAACCAAAATGTGCTTCAGCTTGCAGAAACTTTATTCGGAACAAATAGAAACATTAGATCTGATAACGGGTTATCTTCTGTACAACTTGTAGACAAATTGATTGTGAAGAGTATCGCATATGTGGAACCGATGTGGAAAAATAAGCGACCATCCGAGTTTTTTACCCAAAAATAAACGTAAATAGTACGCGGATACGTTAAAGAAAAGATTTTGCCATCATATTTTTCAAAAATGGATCAAAGTGTCGTAATTATTTCATCTATGCACCATGTTAATTCAATGAACTAAAGGAATTGAAAATCTGAAATTATTGAATTCTATAATGGCATTGAGAGTGATGTATACGCCGTGGATTAAAAAAGTTGCCAATTCTTCAATCTCAAGAAAAATGCAACAATGGCCATGTGTAATTTTTTCGACAATATTGAATATAGCAAGCGCAAATGCATTCATTTTGTGGAGAACGTCTAAGACTGGAAAACGCAAGAAATGTATTCAATATATAAAGGAAATAGGAGTGAATTTGATAAAACCCTTAATTTTAGGAAGAAAATTGGAAATTGGAGTATTCTATTATTTTCAGCGGATTTGATAAATAGAATTAATAACTTTTTAAAGGACATACTTCAAGAAGAAGAAGCCGAACTCAAAGTCTATCAACATCACCGTCACGCAAAATGAAAAGATATTACTTTTGTGGTCATAAACATGATTATAAATATACATCTAAATGCAACCGGTATCAAAATATATTTACCAAAGCCTTGTATAACCAAAAAAATTAACATATTTGTCAACAAATGGTTAACTTTCTATTTTTTTTGCGGTTAATGAAAACACCATCTTTTACGTAATGGCGAAATTGATTTGAATGGACTCCTAAATTAATGTGTTCTACACACATCGACCTACTAGAATAACGGATACTCAATAGATTAACTTATTACGATGCATATGTTTAAATAACGCTTAAGTATATTTTCCTATTATGATCATTGTAAAGCTACAATAGATTTATATCAATATTTTGTTTGTATTTGGAAAAAAGAACCGTTTTATATTCTAATTTAAATAAAAATTTCACTGGAAAAATGTAGGTTGTTTTTATAATTTTCGAATATTTTATAAGCGCCGTTTTGTCTGTCCATCTGTTTTTTTTATTTATCTCTCTGTCTATTGGTTTGAACATCACATAAAATCTACTGAACCGATTTAAAAGATACTTTCGCTGCGATAATGCTTAAGGTACAAATTAAAATCATTTTCTTACCCAAGATAATGTTTTTAATCAAATATTTCCAACGGACCTCGATATTTAATTCAGTTATTAAAAATTGTTGAAAATTTTAGATGTAAGTCACTTTTGAAAAAGAAATGAAAATGAAAATCGGTTCAATGGAGTCAAACTCGCATAATGAATATGTAATATATTTACTTGTGAAATTAATTTTCACATATTAAGTTTTGTATATCTTTCGATTGTGTATTTTATTTGGTTATATTTAATGCCTTACATAATACGTTCCATAATTTCATGGCTTACATAGTAAACAAAAAATTACATTTAATTGTTAAGCCTTCAATTTCTCCATACCGATTAATCTGAAATTTTAAAAGAATTATTTACATTTTCTTTTTTCCTTCATAATGTAAATAAATGAAGTATATTTTTTTGCATGAAACGATCTCCAAAATGAAAACACAATAATCCAAACCTTATGGGCTTTTTATTCACCAGTATTAAAATGAAAAAAAGATTGAGTGTTGACTCGGTTTTTTAAACCAATAACCAGTAGATATTTAAAAAAAATCTTACCTAAATAAGTCCTCTTGAAAAAAAAATATGTTTGACAAGCGACTGAGTTTTATAATAATTACATTTTTTTATAATAATTTATTCTTACCAGATTTTAAAATTTTAGATTCCTTTTCTAAGACTCGTTTATAGTAATTAAAAAAGTGGATATTCTTTATTCGTCATCTCGAAAAAATATACGCTCAATTTTCAAATTAATATTACCTGTTCCAAGATCGAAATTTTTTAATTTTTTTGTTTTGATGAAAGTAAGACAAGAAAACAGATTAAAAAAAATTGTAAATTTCATATATTATACGAAGATCTTACATTCTCTGAACGAATTCCTAATGAAATAATATGTATTGTTCCAGATATTACTTGTATTATTGTAATCAGATATTACTTGTAAGTGAAATAAGGAACTAAGAGAAAAATTTCAAATAACCCATTCTTGCTCAACGTAATTATCCAAACTGAATTCAATGAACATAAAATCGTTGTAACAAATGTTGGTAAACTAATTGGAGTTGAAAATAAAAATGAATATATACGCAAATGAACGCGACATAAAAAATTTTAATATTAGGAAAATTTGATGTCGAATATTTATAATATGCAAATAATTAATATTGGAAAAACAGTTACACAGTGAGAAAATTGATAAGAAATAACTAAAGAGATAAAGAAGTAAACTAATAAGAGAAAATGACGAAAGTGAGGAAACAATAAAAACGTAATTGTAATGAATATGAAGTCACATGTAGTTACATAGGAATGAGGTCTTAGTTTATATAAAGGTATTATAATTATAGATATTAATTATATTTTAATATGTCACATATTTTATTTCAATTTTAAAATGTTAAAATTGCGTCACTAGCGAGTGGGAACCTAGGACTAGCAACGTTCATTTATATATCCCATCTTCTTTCTTAATTAATTCAATTATTTCAACAATCAATTAGTTCCAGATATGCTGCTCACGTACCCCCGGAGGAAATTAACATTTTCAATATTCCTAAGAAGAATTCTTCTTTACATGAATACTAAAAATAAATCTTATATAGGTATACATATAAGGTTTATTTTTAGTATATAATACCAGTTTTATATAATATATTTACTGAAATTGATCAAGTTCATCATAAATATCGTTTTGTGAATGGTTTGTAATAAATAAATTAAAAATAATTTCTTGTATCTTAAATATATTTTTTTTTCATAATTTTCTTAATAAAAAAACTGACCATTTTTTATGAAACTTAGATTAATTAACCATTTAAGTATTGAACTAGAAATACATTGTTATCAAAATAATTTCCTTCATGAAAAATTAGCTGCGATAACCTTTTTTTTTCTTTAAGCTAAGAATTATTTTCCTTCATATAAAATTTTATCTCTGCGACTTCTCTTCCAAAACCCTTCAATAGCTAAAACAAATAGCTAGTTTCTTTTTTGGAATTGGATATTGGAATATTGAATAACATACATGTATTTTTTGTGTTTATTTCTAATAACCATAGTACAACTAGTTTTAATCGCTATAAAAGAAAGATATTAACATTCAAAAAATGATTAAATAACAGTGAACGGGTTTAAATTTCGCAGAAAACACAAAAATATTTTCAATATTTTCTTGCAATTTGTAGACGAAATTCTGCAAAAAAAAATAGATATAAAAATGTACCCTCCACAAAATTATAATTTTTAACAGTTGTTCAGATTCAATATTAATTTTGCTCTTCAAATTCATATCTAAGATATTCAATCGCCGTTGATACAAAGATGTTATCTTACACCTAGTTTGATACTAAGCTCTAAACCCTTTGAAAGTCAATGAACTAAGTTGAAATATCAATATTTATTTGTCTATATATTTATTAAGTGGTAATATTTGACTTACTTAAATCCAAGGTTAGTATATAAAAAAATTGCTGTCACAAGTTACGTTTGAAAGGACTAGTTACGAGGGCTTCCAATATATTTTTTATTATTTCGATATATACTGAAAAAAATTAAAAAACTATGTTCACCGCCTTATTTTCAAAACAACTGAGTTTTTAATTTTTTTCTATCTCGAGCAAATGTTGTATAAATTTTGAAATGCGATGATTCAAGATGTCATATCTTTGGAAATATTCCCAATAAATTTATATTTACGAAAGAGAAAATGGAAAATACATTTAAAGTTTTGTATTTTTAAAGACGATTTTCTCAGAAAATCTCCAACGTAGAGAGTTGAAAGTTGCCATAGCAATACATCTTATTAACTCACTTAATTTGCATATATTTTACACTACTACCTCTTTTAAACTATTCGTATAACAATTTAAGAAGAGGTAATTAAGGTCTTAAACATTTTAATGTCCCATTTTTTTATCGAGTGGGGTATATCAGATAGGTTCGTTATGAGGAAAACAGAAATATTTTTACACAATTTTCAATTGCATATTTAAAAAATATTCTAAAAAACGACAAAATATAGCATACCAACCCCTCATTCCTGAAAATTCTGAGCCAAAAGTCAAGATGAAAAGGGGTTAGTAAAGTCTCACTGAATTTTTAATTTTTTTACATACCCATCGTGTTTTGAAAAAGATATAATATATAATAAGCTGCAATATGTTTACATCGTAGAAAGTTAATATTTGTGAATAGTTTAATAGATACTAATGTACGCTTAAATGTTTGTGAGTACCGAAATGCGTATGGAACCCTCGTATTTTGAGTTCTATTCGTGCTTGAAAGGTTTTTAGAAAAAACTCTCGGTTACTATCGTGTTCTGCAATAGCAATGAGAACATGGTTATCATTTAAATTGCAGGTAATTGAGCGACAGAAAAAAATGATGTCAAGGGAATTAGTTTCAAAAGTCGTTGGAAATTCTTTTTACGATTATTTTTTTACTCAATCGTGAAAGAAATTAAATGGTGCCATATTAATTTAATTATAGCATATATCTGAGATAACCTCTACCTTCAACATTAAAAAATTGCTTCTTACCTACAAATTTCCTTTTAAAATTATTGTTTATTAAGTAGAAACCTCAATTAAAATCTTGTTTTGAATATATTTGGCGTTAATTTTGCAGAAATTCATTATTCACAATTAAATGAAACTACGTGATGTAGTATTATTTCTACTATCTTTAATTTCTTTACCACGACTTAGGTTTCGTTTTATTACATCTTCAGGTGGGATATAAGCAAAGAAGCTGCCTTCTTTCTTCTTTGCTTATATCCCACCTGAAGCTGTTGTAATACAACGAAACCTAGGTCGTGGTAAAGAAATTAAAGATAGTAGAAATAATACTACATCACGTAGTTTCATTTAATTGTATAAAATCTTGTTCTTGAGTACATCGATATTAAAGTTCGTTATATTTTTAAATTTTAATTGGATTGTCTAAATTTGTTAGTTTGTTCATTTTTACTGTTAATGCCACTAAATATGAAACCGGAATAATTATTTCCGAACAAAGTGAAGTCTTAAAGTCTGAAATTATTGAAATGTTTTTCAAGTTGTAATGTCTTTAAAAATAAGTTATTTTCAAAGATGTTATAAGACAATGACTTTGATATGCGAATCTGATAAGGAAGTTGATCTGAATTTTCTGATAACATCCCTCGAAAGAAACTTATATCAGTGAAGACGAAACGATTTATGAAACTGAACACAGCGGACGAAGTACGTCGTTTCGAGTCCAAGTGCTCCGTGACAAATATCCGCCCTCTTACGGAAGTGTAAAAAACAAGTAGGAAATATTTGACTCTTGAGACGCTTTTGCATAGATAAAATATTTGCTTAATTTTTCCAAACTTTTTCGCCCTAATAGATAGGAGTAATGAAATTGACAAGTAGCATCGTTAACAATTTTTATCACCGAGGAAGCTCTTGAGATTTATATGACAGAGTTTGAACTAAATAATAAATTTCCTCCCGCAAATAACGATTCCATGGGCCTCGGTTCAGATTATATTAAATTAGGTTTCGGTCTCACTGCTGAGGTAAGGTTTTTAACCCAGGCCCAACTGCAACTAATGATACTAGCACCTAGATGATACTAGACCCTCAATAGTAATACTGGACCAGTAAAATATGAGCGACGCACAAAACGTTTCTAATATAGGGATAAAATATAAACTTAATCTACGATTAATATTCTTGTATATTTTCTTAAGTTTTTAATATTTTGATTACACTTATTCATATAGTTAAATAGAAAAATTACTAGCCACATAAATTATACCCGATGTCATCTCTCTTATCTATTAAAGCACCCCTAGTATCACCTGTTGATTTCGTTAACAAATAACAATGAAAAAATCTGTAAAAGAGAGCGCTCGAATTGCAAAATATTTCCACCTTCCTACAGCCATGCTACAACTATTTATAGCTTATGTCTATATGTACGTTATTTGCGATTATAATAGAAGTTATAAGTTTATGTTATTAAAATTGAAAGGGTAGTTTCATTAAATATTGTTTATGTCACAAAGCTTAACTTATGCTTTTTATGTTTTTAATATATCTGTGTAAAAAAAGCCGCTAGATACTATTGAGAAATATTAATGTAGCGTTTAGTTCATAGTTAGCGCTAATAATAAATGTTGTGCCTAATTTACATACCATATATTTAGATTGATATCAAAAAGTATAGATTTTAAAACTGTTCAAAAATCCTATGTCGGTTATTAGTTCCTATTATGTAAGGTCTCCGCATTCGTTCTTGCAAAATTTATATTATTTTATAAGAAAATTTTCTTTTGTATCATAGAACATCATACCTATATACTGTACCATTTTATTTACGAAGCATTATGACTGAATGAATTTTGAAAAAAAAAAAATATCTCATATACGTAATTTGTTACAGATGTATGTATTGATTTCCTACAATACAAATGCAAGGTGGTCTATTGTATTTATTACGAAACAGTATCCTGAGCCCAATTGATGGAAGGCACACAGAATTTAGGTTAATAAAACAATCTAGAAACTAACAGACCGTGACATGAGCAAACAGCGTGGGCCAACTTGAAAGCGAAATCGGCATATACCTTTAATTGGTGATCCGAGCGCCAACTCGATTTGATCCTTTACGACTAATTCCACGTTCCGACTCTTGACCTATATTATTTTCCACAAGCATTATTGAGTTTACTCGAATCGACCTTGTGAATGTTATCTTTCCTTTATAATAGATCATTTTTTGTCTTTCGGATTAATTTTATCAAACATATATGACTTTGTGCTGTCTTTGTAGAGGCGGACGCTTTGATTTTTTATTGGTAATATATTTACAATTTCATTCATAATAAATTAGTTGATATTTGAGTTCAATTCAATTTTATTGAAGTATTCACTTTAGCTGATCAATAACTGAAAAAAGAAATTGGGTGTGTAATGACTTTAACTATTTTGGTAATAAATTATAAACAAAAAAAATATTCCTAGGAAAACATTACTATTAAAAATGAATAAAATAAAAAGGAATCAATAATTGCTATAAATTAAAATATCAATTGTAACAATAAAAGCAAGTCAAACTTCATGATTAGTGTTGCCTTGCATAAAGTAGCACATGTTCGTATGAACCGTGGCATATTAATGTTCCCATTACTTGATCTTCCATCAAAGGCGAGTAGTACGCGCACTCCGTGGTTTCCTGACTAAGGGCACGAGGTTACGAGGTCACATAGACCTCGTTTCCATGGACCTCGTTCACATGCATTACAAACAATTTATTGTTGTTTTGATTATTTTTTATAGGATTTATATATAAATAAAGTAGAGATAACGCTGTTTCATAACGTAGCTTCATTTAATTGTTAAATTAAATTTATTATTCGTTTATAACTTTACTTTAAAATCTAATACGTATTTCACTAACCAATTATTTTGAACAAGAAATAATTACAGTCTATAAGGGTAAAGATAATTATTTTGTAATTTTAACAATAATTTAAATAACATGGTGATGAAGTAACTAATCGAATATATATATATATATATATATATATATATATATATGTATATATATATATGTATATATATATATATACATATATATATTTCTTTTTACTTTCTAGATACGGAACCTTAAAATTAAATAATTTCGATTTATGAAAAATAAAAAAAAAAATTGGTACACGAAGTCATACGATGTTTATTATTTTTAACCTCATTATTAATATATCTGATTTTTTCTAGATATAACAAAATTTTTTAAGATGATACAGAGGAATATAATTTTAAAGGATTTTTCGAAATGTTGTAAATAGTTTATATTAAACCATACGCCTTCAATTTTTTTTTATAAAAATATAGTACAATTAAATTAAAAATGTGAAAGACACACGTATTTCATTCATGTCCACGACCAAAATGTCCAATCATTTCAGCACGAAATTTCAGAAACTAACTATTTATAAATGATTGCATAAAGCGAGAAAATTCCTTAAGAATATTTTTAATATTCTCTGCTAATTTTGTTCAATTAACCAAAATCACAGAAAAGTTCCCCATTTTCTTTCACATTTTAACGTACGGGTAAATAGTATAAAACCTACAATACACCCACTATATTATTTTAGTGCGAATCAGTAGCACTAAAACGATGAAGTCCGATATTACATGCCTTAAAAATTTACAGAGCACCAGTGTTGGGTGACAAATATAGGTTCAAAGTCGATATGGATATTGGCAAGCTGCACAGATGATGTTTGACTTTGGTTTACGGTTGAAATTACAAGACACAAATGGAATATTTTGAAAGTTTGGTTCGTCACACATCCTCGAATTACTTTCATGAAATATTCCTAAATTTTATATGCAACTTCCACTTATTTTTTTTTATTTGACTCATAATTCTTGTTCACATAACAAAAAAAACCACTAAAATCAAACTGGTTTTTCTTATCTTTTAAAACCGTTGCTTATCTCATGTTTAGCTTTTAATTTCACCAAAAAGACAACCACCCGATATTTAAGTTCAATTTTGTAGTAATTTGGTTGATATAAGTATATCGAGAAAAACTAATAAAAATAGCGTTTAAATAATCATTTATATTATAATAACAAACTAACGTAATTGTAACCTGATAAGATAATTCCTTTTCAATTTATTGATTGTGATGGAGGATAAGTGAGGATTTGCCTGCCAAAAAAATTGATTCATACCTATGTACATGGGCTCATACGTCACACTAATTAGGAAAATAAAAGTAGGCAAGGAGAGTGTCTGCATTGAATACGCCTAGAGAATGCTCGGGAGCAGGTTCTACTGATCAGATCTTTGGTGCGCGTGACTTCAAATGTATCCTCTCAAATGAAGTTTTTAGTTTCATAAAGATCTGATTTTTGTACCTACAATGACAAATGTGATTATAGTGTTCGTAAAGTTGTTGATTAATATGGTACACAGTATGTATTGTCAATACTGAAACTCAAATTGACGACACGATAGTATACTTATACGAAAGGAAATATATTTTTTTGGCTTAATAATTAACAAGAAAACTTGTAAAACCTATCTTATTTTTTTGTCAATTGCTTGAAAATACTTTTTGAGTAAATATTTTGATTTTATCAACAAAATCTTAATGTTATTGTTGCATATTTTTAGCTTAGTTTAGCAACTAAATTATAAACTTTTCTAATTATGTAAGCATAATTCCCTAACTGATGAGAAGAGAAAAACTATTAATGACAAGCAAGTACGAGATAAGAAGGGAACGTTTCCATTATACTTTAAGTAGACCGGTTCGAAATTTTTTTATAGAAATCAAAATGAATCACTTTATTATCTAAAATGTTCATATTACAGTCCATTGTAAGACCACAAACAATTTCGTCCCCAGATTGACCGCCATGTAAACTAACTGATATTTAAAATAACAGATATATGATACCTGTCTTAATGTACTCGCTTAATCTCAAAATGTGCTCGAATCCACTTAACATACACATTAATTTAATTTATAATATATTCATTTACGTCATGCCTTGATGCAATAGGATGGATGTTTACAGGGGAGAAATAAGGGATGAAGGGTGTAAGCGGTGTCATTTATGCTGACATTTAAGTACTAAAATGTAGTACGGAAATCGTTAATGGAAAAAGGTTGGATTTGATGACACCAAGAAATTACTGTTAAGAACTGGTTTTCGTGATTTCTTTTTAAATTTCACTCTCTTGAACATGGTTTTTTTGTGAAAAAAATCAAAACAATTTTAAGTGTTTGTTTATTAGGCAAACAAACAAAGCATCGAAGATAAGTTAAACGAAGTCATGTGCACAAAAAGATTTTGTAATATGAAATAATCTTTTTAACCTTATAAAATTTTATACCAGGATTGAGAATATAATGTGAAATTTGTTACTGTAGACCGTTGGTAAAATATAAATTAAAGAATATTGATAAAAAAAAGAGGCACAGACAATAAATATAAAATGTAAAGAGAACAAATTTACGGAGTTTTTAACGATATAATGAAGGTAATAACATATATTGTAATATGTGACAGGTAAAATATAGAAATAAACGATGGGCAATGTATAATCAATAAAAAAACATTTAATATATGATGTATATGAATATTCTTCGTGGAGACGAAATTACTCATACATTATGTAAAAGTCGTATTTTTTTTAATAACATTTTATTTTTATTCAATTTATGGAGTATCTGTATTACAACGAACTTTTAAATCGACACTCCTTTGAATTTTAATCAATTATTAATTTCTTGGGCAGTAACAAATTAGCTTATTTTCCCGAAAATATTACATTTTCTTTCTAAAAAATTTATCTCGAGACACGACTAGAATCAGAATTTCGAGAATCAATGATGTATTTAAATCCAGTTAGGACTAAATTATCGATAGGGTCTCGTCATTTTGCAACAACATGGGACCGTCCGTTGGGTTTGATTTTTTTTAGTTAATTTGAACCCAGCGTTAATTGAAGAAAATCGTATTTGAGAATTTAACATATAAGTGTTCTGAAGTCAGTCGCTTATTTCACTCAAAAATATTACTTAAAACTATATTTACATTTGCAGTCTAATAGTTTAATTAGCTTTTTTAATTAGCTTTTTATGTCTTGACAAATTTAATAAACCTTTCCCGTCTTATATAATTTCCCATTGAAATATACCAACGAAAACTGTAATTATAAATTTATCTAAGACTTTTAATAATATTTATGTAGTCGGCATGATAATCCGTACTCTCCATGGAAAAACTTAGGTAATTCTCTACTGAACAGACCTTTTATGAATTTACCGAAGAATAATTCCGATTTTCAATTCTGTGATTAAATGTTTATAGGTTGGTTAAATTACGGGAACTTCTTTTAAATAACGTCATAAATTAAGTTTCTAATCTGGTGTTTACTATATTCAGTGTTAAGCGTTTTTATCTCAAATAGGCTCTTAATACTAGGTTCTAATACTTTCAGTGAGGCATCTTTGCATCAGAAAATTATACGGAATAGAAAAACTTTCCTACATTCGCCGTAGAGTTGCTGAAGCTTAAAATTCCGTCGCTACGAGGCAACGATATCGAAAACAAAATTTACGGCGGAAAGGTTTCGAATTCGTTATGAGCTACATCTTTGGATTTAAGGGAGGAGGAGAGGGGAAAAAAGATTATATTATCGTCAATATTTGGAATATATTATAAAGAATAAAAGTATAAACATAGAGTAAACAGTTCGAAGTAATAGAAATATATATGTGCTTTAAGCAAAAATGACTTTTTTTTAAATTGATGAATTTATAATGCGCCAGAGTTGTACTCGTATAAGTATACAACTACCTGCACATGTATGAACTCTGCCGCAATTTACAAACATTTTATATTTGAAGCTAATAACTAAAATATACATAAATAGCGACATCAATACCACACGAGTAGAATGAAGCAATTTTATTGCATAATTACAATAAAATTACTTCGTTCGGATAATAAGATTAACGTATTTATTTAATATACATATCGATACCCCCAAGGAAGAATACTGCAACTCATTTTACGATTGAATAGGAATGCGTAAGAAAATTACAAAATATCGTTCATTGGAAATAAATATCCTCATTTTTTTAAGTTCGTTGATATTAATAAAAAACGTTAGTATTGCGATGAACAGAGAGTATTACAAGGAAAGAATTAACAACAAGAATAAATTTATAATCAAAAAGTGAGTTACAATGGGAATACCCACATTGTCATTTTTATTAAATGATACATTAATTTTAACATATTATATATACAACCTATACAAAGAAAAGTTTTTTTATTTGGTGTTTTTTTTAATTAATTATAGGTTCTGAAACAGATATGGATGATTATTCATCAAATAAATTGATTAAAATCTCAAAAAAAATAGTCACCTAAACTCTTTATATTATCAAGTAGAAACAGGAAGCATGGTGAATTGTCAAGGTGACCCTATCATAGATAATAAATCGTTATAAATAGGGACGAAATTTGTACAGAATAAATATAATGCCAATATTTCAACATTTCAAAATTAAAACCTTTATGAATGATGAAAATTCTTCAGACATGATATAAGAGAGCAGTTATACAGAAACTTGAATAAAATAATTAAATAAAGTTAGAAAATTGTATCAAATTAAAACGGTAGACGATATGAATAGAATGGAAAGTTAAACAGTTATATCAAATAACCCATCTAGAGATTGCGGACAGAATACAAAGTTAAATCACTTGTATTACTATACAAAGTTGGAGACAACGGTGAGAACACAAAGTTAGACCATTGCAGTCGACTTTAACATTCAAATTAGTATGTCTCGTATATCTTATTTTAGTTCAGCACAAGATCTTTTTAAACATATCAGTATAATGGTGGTACATACATAATTTAAAGCTATAATGATATTTTACATATTTTTCCTTTACAAAATTGCACTAATGCGTACATGTTTAAATTTAAGTAATTTACTATCTTAATTATATTGATCATGCTTTTATTAGCCATATTAAAATATATACTCTTATTGTAGTCCCTAATTCATTTGATATGTATTTTAACAAAATAATTTCTTTGGGGACAATACAGAACGCATTAGTTAATACCGATTTAACAATTGAGCCAATTCAATTAATGAGACGACTGAATAACTGAGTCGATCGAATTACTGAGCCGAGTGAATATCGGAGCCGATTAACAGATTTAATAGAATGAGTGAACATATTTAATAATTGAGTCGAGGGAATAACTGTGCCGATTGAATAACGAACCAAGTGAATTATTGAGCCAATTCAATAACTGAACCGACTGAACAAAGTGGCCGATTGAATAACTGGGCAAGCTTAATGACTAACTCTGCTGAATGAATAAGCAGACTTGAATAAATGAGCTAAGTTATTAACTGCGCCAATTGTAAAACGGAGCTGAGGGAATAACTGACCTGACTGAAAAAATGAGCCGATTGAATAACTGCACCCGCTGAATATCCGAGTGGGCTGAATAATTAAGACGAGTGAATAACTGGGCCGATTTGATAACAGTCACATGAATGACTGAGCTCGCTGAATAACTGAGCTGATTGAATAACTGAGTCGTGTGAATAACTTAGCGATTACTCACTTTCTCTAATCTATGACGGGTGAAGTAGGGTGTTTTTTTATTCGAATGTAAACTCATTTTCATCGTGGCATAAATTTATAACATTTTAGTATTTTCTACTATTTTAATAAATTACAAAGATTTGTTTGAGCTAAACGCTTGTGCCATAAGTAAATACTTTACTCAACTATAGCATATGTTCTGTCGACTATCGCATATTTTACGTCGGTACATATTGTTAACTAAGCTTGTTGTTTCAGCTGTTGCGCTGGTTCTAGTTAACGTCGGATATGTATGCACAAGTGCTGCACATAATAATCCAACATATGTTGTTGACTAAGCTTATTGTCTTAGCTGTTATGACTGTGCTCATCAACAACGGATATATATGCATGGCTTTTGTATGTAATCAACCAGTATGTATTGTTGACTAATATTTGCTATTTTAACTTTTATGTTAATGCTCATTCACGTCGTATATTTATTCCTGTGACTCTATCATAGATAATAGAATCGTTATAATACGATGAATAGTAGAATCGTTATAATCGATATAATACGATGATTCACAACTGAGTTGTCGAGGGCGCGTTCTAGGTTACCCCAAAATTATTTGCAAATTGAACTTCTTAAATATGAATATCATCTGAATATTTTTGGAAATATTGTTGATTAAGATTGTTGTCGTAACTGTTTTTTATTTCTATTAAATAGCATTTACTTGAAATTGGTAACCATTGTTTCGTAACTTGATTGACAGTAAATTTGTTGCATAACACTGAAATTTTGACAATATTATAAAGACCAAAATTCTAGTATGGCACTGAAATATTAATATATAATATATAATTTTGTCATCCACCAAGAAAATGCCGTTATAACTTTTATGTTTCCCCTTCTTTAGGGTTGATCCTTTTATAGAAAAACGTTTTGTTGTTTTGTCGTCCGTCAAAACTATAAATGAAGAAGAAAAGCTTAAGTTTTCTTGCTTTGTTAAATTATTCTTTCGCTTTAATTTTCATTTGGACTCTATGCTTATGTAACCAAACCTACCGCAATTGTAACAATAAGGTCTATCTTGGTACTGTTTTTATGTTTTTTATTTTAAAATGTTGGTTGTTTGCAAAGAAATTTGTGTCATTTTTTGATCATCCTGTTTTTGATATTATCATGAAAGATATAAACAGTTTTAGGTAATAGTCCTTTGATTTAGCGCTTAGTTTTTTACTGGAAACTTGGACTAAAATAATTACAGATTTCTATCATCCTCGTAAATCATACAGACAGCATGAGCAATATTCCGAATCGCTAGTATTATTTTGCTGATATATTTTTCTATACATATTTTGCTGACATATGCACATATTTTCCTCACATGTAAACCCACACGGCTGATTAGCCCTGAGTTGTCGAGGGCGCGTTCTAGGTTACCCCAAAATTATTTGCAAATTGAACTTCTTAAATATGAATATAATTTGTTATGTTTACTAAAATTATTATTTTCTATTTTACCTTTAAATCACGATTGAGGTATACCCTATTGACACATATATTGCAATCTCACCGTACTTTGTGTTGACAATTAATTTTAACTTCAAATCCCCACGTGAATTGGTCATCCCGGTCGGTTAATTCTCCAATTAATGTTTAAGGATTATTTAAAGACACAATTAAATGAAAGTACGTGATGTTGAAACTGAATATGTTGTAATACAACGAAACCTAGGTCGTGGTAAGGAAATTAACGAAAGTAGAAATAATACTACATCACGTAGTTTCATTTAATTGTGAATAATGAATTTCCATAAAATTAACGCCAAATATATTCAAGATTATTTAAAGCTCAAAAAACACGCTGCAGGTTAGATTTTTGATTTGCTTTTTTATATAGGCACTTTAATAATCGATTTGTTAACTGTGTTTAAATCAGAGCTCTTGCGGCCGTAAGTGCAGTGAATGATTTTTAACCTCTTTACTTATTAGAATCTTGGACAAATAACTACAGTAACTGGCAATGTGTAATAGAAATGTATCATGAATAACGTAGAAAAATAATAAGTATATTATATTTCAGTGACGAATTTTTATATCTATCATATTCTTATATCTATCCCTCTATTAGAAATGATAAAAGTTGTAGGTAAGCGACATTTATATATAATAAATAAAATAACAATATTTAGCCAGTATATGAATAGTTAACTTAGATTATGTAACTTCTTCCTTCCAGTAGCAACGTAGGCTTCAATTTTGACACAAATTCCATCGGACAACATAGATAGTGTCACAAAAATAAATTATATTTATGCTAACGAAACGTACACAGCTATTGCAAGCTACACCTCGAACGACGACATGAAATAAGCCCCATAACACGAGGCCGACAGCTTTTCATTTAGTTTTTTAGTTTACATGGAAATTATGTATAAAGAAAATGACTTGGAGTAATTCCAATCCGTTACAGTTACCATCATGCGCAATGCATTTACGCATACACTGCAATCAAATAGAAAATCAATTGGTATTTTAGTGAAAAATAATGTGATTTTACAAATTATATTTGATCAATAAACAAAAATAGACTGTCTAACTTTGTTCTAACAAAACGACGTTCTAAACTCTCTCTCTCTCTCGACGTCTAAAAAAACGTTAGTTGGGGTCGCTTGCACTGTCAACTTTAGCTCCACTCACGCAAAGATGTCTGATGATTGATGATAGGGTTTGTGTATCCAAATAGCGATGAATATAAATATATACAGCGATATCTGGCGATAGTTACATGTCGCGGCAAACAAAGCACTATGCAATACACCTACAAAACTCAGACGCAAACCACTCTACACTAAGCGAGCCTGTTCTCAAAAAACTGTCAGAAAAACATTACTGTACAAAAACATATTTAAGATGTTTAATATTATAACTCTTGTATAGTAATTAAATATTAAGGTGTTGTGGCTATTGTGTTGTTATATTTGTGTTGTTCAAAAATTAATTTATATTTTAAATACTAACGACGCAAAATATTTGTTGCAAAAATGTTTATTGCTAAAATGGAATTCTTAATAGATGGAAAGTAATTCTAATACATAGATGGATAGTAATTGTAATGTTTGGAAGAAGGTATTATGTTTTCAGATAACATGTTCATGAAAATAATATTCCATTTAACCATTGCATTTAATTCAAAAGGAATTTTTACTATTATTTGAAAGAAAATTTAGACAAAAAATATTTCAGTCACAGGTGCTGGTCACGACGTAATTTAAAAGGAAATGGACTTTAAAAGTTTTACCATTGAAATTATAGTTAAGTAACAAAGTTTTTTTACAAGAAAATTTCTTGAAATTATTTTAGATAGTGTTTTTCAAATTGATTGTTTTCTTAAATAAAGTTGCGAGTGGCATTTCGAGTTATTCAACGTTGTTTGTTGTAAGTTTTCTTCCAAATAGATAAAAGGGAAAAGGGGAATGATTCACTCTCAATAAGCTAACTAGTATCTATTTCATAAACATTGAAATTATTATACATATTTAATGTTTTTGTTTCTTTGCGGGGAAAAAGTGTGGCTGAAATTGAGTGGCAGTGAGGAATTGGCAGTTGTCCTCTTCAGTCACAAATGCACAGTCGGCAGAAGACAATTCATTAACGAAAATTTTAAAACTTTTTAGGATAGAAAATTATTGTACAGTAATGTTTCACAAAGCTACATTTTGCCGGCACCGATCAAAGAAACCAGAGTGCAGTGCGGCAGGAAACTAAATAAAAAAAAAATTAGGAGAAGTTCATGAATTGTGCACTTTGCGAAATTCATAAATTACATAAAAATAAATTTGAAAGAAAACCATAAGAAATTCTAGGGAAACTCTAAACTTTACAAACCTGAAAGCAATTTCAAGACAACTGAATAAACATGCACCTCATTATTATGGAATATAGACAAAGTAAGAAGTTTTTTTTCATGAAAGTGTTTGCCTTTCGATTCCCGGCTTTAGAATTAGGATTGTTAGTGATCAATAAGCAATTTATAATTTAATTGTATTGTGAAATTTTTTCGGCCATTGTATTTTTTTCCTTATTATGTTTTCTTTTGAGTAATTACTTATTTTTCATTAACGTGCTCAACGGATTGGCATTAACCTATGTATTCCGCCACCTGCTTGTACTTTGCATGGAAAAAAATTACCAAGTCTTTAAGGTAAAAAACAGTAATTAATATTATCAAAAATGCTAATGGATATCGTTGGCAATACCAATATCCTAATATACATCAAGTCAAGAGTTTTTTTTTAATCTGAAATATCTATATATAAAAAGTATGCCATATGTTGCACGGGGGTGTAAAGTATTATCGTACGAAATTCCATCAAAGTCGGTCTAGCAGATTTCGTGTGATTTACGAGCACACAATTTCAATTCTGGCTTCTATTACGGTTCTATATGCCATGCAATCACTTTTAAAATATTTTTATGCACAGAATTTATTCCGCCACAATTATATATATATATATATATATATATATATATATATATATATATATATATATATATATATATATACTCGTATATTGTATTGCTTTTCCATCCGATAATAATGACTTTAGTTGATCTAAACTGGGAAAGTGCAAGAAATTTATTATCGACTACAAATGGAATCGTTCGTCAGTCACTTTCGATAATTAGTTAATTAATACCATGTTACGTTCAAGATGAGGTCAGGAGGAGGTCAGGGTTATACAAAGTTCAATTATTCTAGTGAAAATTATATTAACTTTATTACATTATGGAGTAAGTTCTGCCTTCATGTTCGAGTACCACCTGTCATATTTAAGTCAAATTATTCTAAGTTGTAGATTCTATTCTGTATACTTCATAAAACGCGGCCGGAAATATGTTCATCTTATTTATTATATTATGGTCTCTCTGTAATATTAAAGGTGTAGTCTATGAATAAGCGTTCCTCACAATTCTATTTTTGTATCATGATATGATTTTTCCCATTATACACTCCACACTATATTCATGGATACCGTAACAAGTAATATTTGCAATATTCTAATAGCAAATTTTAATGAAATTAACGATTTTTTTTCAGGAAAAAAAGAGAAAATTTCACAAAGTTTTTAGCTCATATATAAAAATTTAAAAAATTAAGATCATATTTGAACAGGTATGTAAAATAGAATTAAATAGATGCCTTTATTTCTTGATATTTTTTGTGCAAGTTAAATGAAAGAAATTTAATTGTAAATTTTGGATTATTATCTAGAATTTTTTTTAAGTTTTCAACTTTATGATCGGAAAAATACTCGAAGATTATATCGGGCCACTTTGGAGTTTATTATTATATATGATTATTATTATTATATAATTTTAATATTGCACAAAAGGTCCTTAAAAAGTATAACAACCATTCAAGTGCGTCCCGGAATACGCACTAAATAATATTTAGGAGTTCTCCGTATATCTCGAAATTATTAACACTGGTTAATCGAAATAATTCCAGGAACAATAAAAAACTTGAAAATCGTTTTAGAAAACAAACATACTATATACAGCGGTTCTTTTCTCTCTTACATTCACTTAAGTAAGCAAAAAAGTAACAAATAATATATGATTGACATACTCTTTCGAAGACCTGTAGCCAAGTTTTCTATAAATGTTCAATGTAATTATATGTGCGAATCAGGGATGTCCTCAAGCATTATCGACTATTGATATAATTTCTAATACATTATGTCGACATAGCCTAATCAACGTGTAGAGCAGTTAACAAGGCGATACAATATAATGGAATGATTCCAGATTCGACTTTTGTCAGGTGTATACACGTTTATAAATTATTTAATTAATATAAAAAACCTTATTATAATTTGGATTTGGATATAAAACAGCTTATTTAGGAATAGCGCTGGTGGCGCTCGTAACAACACGCATTAATGAAGACAGGATCCGCAAGGTCCTTGTTCGCCCATTATCCCAATTTTATTTTAAACGTAAATATGATATTTTGGTATATTTTAAACTTAATTGCAAATTTGATTTCGATTTTGGGTTCAAAATTGCGTTCTTATAATAAGATTATTACATATGTGCAGACAACACGTTTATAGAAATAAGTACAATTATACTCAAAATAAAGTTTATTGTAAAATTAATATCAATATATATCTACTTTTAAATAGTCAATTAATTTTTAGAGCGTATACAGATCATAAAACCTAAAATGTATATTTAACTCCAAAACGTGAGCGCTTTGCGCATTGAAATATAATTAATAGTTTTTAACCGGCTTCAAGAAAAGGTTCTCAATTAATCGAAATATTTTTTTTATGTTTGTTCAGCGATAATTATTTAATGAGTGGACCGATTTTGATGATTTGTTTTATTTGAAAAAAGAACGTTTTTTATTTGAAATAAAAATATGGTCCTATGTCAATATGATAATGATCTGATGATGAGGTCTGGAAATGATGGAAATACTTAACGAGGGCAGTAAATCAACTATGATTTAGATATTTGCTACGGGTAGTTGTTATTTTGAAAAATAACTACACCACTTACCAGGTTGGGATCCAATGGTAAGTTCTGGATATGAACAATGGAACTCCTTGACCGATATTATTAAATCAACCGTGATTAAAAATATTTGTTACTAGTAGTTGTTACTTTTCAAAATAACTACACTATCGATCATGTTAGAATAATAATTGTGATGATTAAAAAATAATAATTGTGATGATTAATATTAATATATTAATCACTAAAAAGTATAAAATAAAATATTTTTTAAAAAACTGATTTCAAAAAAGGTAGGTACTAAAAATTAAAAAATAATTAACTCAAAATTGGTACCAGTTTATTCGCAATAAATAAGTTACTTATTTTTTAAGTCGGTGCCAACACCACCGATCTACTTAAACAAATGTAAAATGTTTATATTATAAATATGTCCTTTATGAATCTATTTAGTATTGTAAATACTTTGGAATTTTAAGTTTTAAATTCACATTATAAATTAAATTAAATTACAAATTTGTATAGGCTAGTCGGCAGTGCTGGAACCGGCTTCAAAAATAAGTTACTTATTAATTGCAAATAAGTAAGGTACCTATTTTGAGTTAATTATGTCATAAAGCGCAACACATGTGAACATTCAAGACAATCATTTTTTTTAACATCAAAGAAATTTTAACAGAAAATATTATTCATTTTCACCCATTTGTTATTCCACAATCCCTAGATACAGGAAAAAATTGTCATCACCGAATTCAAAGACGGTGGCGTTCCACCCACTACAATACTGGCTTGTTCCGCTTATTATGGCTTATTATTACTAAATAATAACGTTTGACGTGCCGGGACATGGAACTATTTTAAAATTGGCGGTTTAAGGTTGGGGTCTTTCTTTCATCTCCGTGAGAGAGAGTTTGAGGGGATTAAACTAGTGGGGTAAATTTTTACTCTTTAAGGAAAGAAAATAAAACTGAAATCTTTCTAGAAAGTGATAGTTATGTATCTCCTAAGCCCCTACGCTTTGCGTAATAGTTGGTAACTTTTATAATATAATACTACGCCTGGAATTCAAAGTATTTCCAACATTTTTCCAGCTGAATTCTCTATTGATGACCGGGACGTGTATTTACCGATCGCAACGTAGGTTTGACGTAAATAAGTATTGGTATCATTTACTTTCAGTTCAAGTAGCCAGATTTAAAGAGATAAACGAGTCAAGCTTTGGCTCATCCCTGGACACTTGCAAAATGTAGTAGGAGAAAATGATAAAAACTGACATAGAAAACAATTTGTTTAGAGTGACATTCGAAATAAAAGTTTTCATAAAATATTAACTTTGTTATAAAAAGATTCTATAATAATATAATATTATTTTCATGTATCAGGAAATTTTTAAATAAAATAAATATACAAAATGGACCAATTAAAATTTCATTAGTGAATATTGAACTATTAAAAATATTTTTTCTTATTAATGCCTTTAAAACAATGTTTTCTTTTAAATAAAATATAAATTCTTTTATAATAAAAGAAATTAGTTGAAATTTATATAAATTTATTGGGATCCGGTTTTGATATAATTATCCTGAATACCAGTAATTTTTCATATCATTCTTCATAACTTAAAACCTGAGCGGGATCCATACAAAACTCGGCAGTTGTATTCAGAGCCTTCCAATATTTAAATGTATGCCCGTCGGTGAGATATTAGTTTGAATATTGTATCATTTCAACTCGAAGAAACTAACAAAACATTCCCACAATCTAATGTAACGGATAAAACAATGAGATGAACATACTGTTAACGATTCAACTGAAGCTATAATATTTTGGTCCCGAGTATTAAAGGAAACATCTGTTTCAAAACTCGGATGCGAATAGCCGAGAATGCTAAAACTGTCCATTGTCTCAGACAAACATTTTACAATGTTAATCTGTAGTTATCACTTCCATAAACGGAAACGTGCCATTACAATAAGACAGTTCAGCTGAATGTGATATATTATAATACCACGTTCACTGTTTCACATTTATTCACCTTACAAACTACACCTTCGACTACTCGTGAAGTAGATTGTAAATTGACAGCAATACAGCTCATTATGTCCCGCCTGCATCTTCAGTCTCGACACTTTGGAAATAATGTCCGCGAACACGCGGTCGTAAGTCCTTAAGAACCCGACAAGCCGACCACATAAATCAGCAAGTATAGATTATAAATGACTACTATATGCGACTAAATAATACGTAATTATCGAATGCTGTGACGTTGCGGACAGTTACTTTAAATGTGTTCTTTATTATTGTTTTAGAAAGCGTATAATATTGAAAAAAATATATTTTGTAAATGTTTCTTTTTATTTAGTCTCTGCACGAGATCAAGAATAGCATATAAATTGATTTTGGTCAAAAAACGGTAATTTAATTTTTCACAACTAAATGGAACTACGTGATGTAGTATTATTTCTTCTTTATTTAAATCTTCACAACGATCTAGGTTTCGTTGGATGACAACATCTTCGGGTGGGCAATTTGTAAAGATTATTCTGTATCTTTACTAATTGCCCACCTGAAGGTGTTGTCATATAACGAAACCTAGGGCATGGTACAGAAATTGAATAACGTAGAGATAATACTCATGTATCGTGATAATAACCACTTAGTTTCATTTAGTTGTGAAAAATTAAATTAAAATAAATTTCTACAAAATTAACGCCAAATATATTCAATACAAAAAACGGTACTTAAATATCAATATATGTAACTGTAGAAAAGTTTTTCTTTTCTGTTTTCCGGGTTTTGCTTTTCCATTAGATGTGCTGAGTTAAATCTCTCAGTGAAACCCGTATTTTAAAATGTATGGACATAACATAAAATGGTACATGGATTAAAATTCACTATCAAACTAAAACTCGCGCTTTCTATATGGTTCTTCTTCGAAGAGTGCTAAGCAGACATAAAATGCCTTTCTCACAGGTCTGTCTCAAGAAAGAACAGACAGAGGCAAACGAATGATAAATAATATGACAAAAGTAAAAGGTAAGTATTCTCGTAAACCTTTGCTCTTACATGTACCTGAAATCGATATATCCTAGATCCGAAGTCGTTTAAACATCCTACGTAATACAAAAGCAAATGACTAATTTCCACACAGGTTCTTTTTTATATACTCTAACTCAGGAATTTCCAAGCGAATAGTTAATTTAAATATTAGTTAAAGTAAAAAATATTTTCTAAATGTATCATAATTTAAACATACTTTACTGTAGTAATATTAGTATATAATGGTTAAAGAAAACTGTAGTAATATTAGTATATAATGGTTAAAGAAAACAGAGTTCTCATCAGTAATATGAGTAATAAAAACAAAATTAATTAATGTATTTAATATGTTGAGTGTCATATAACATTTTTGAATTTGTTATTTTACATTTTTACACTGAAAAATATTTTTTTAGATAAATTCGTTTTTTTGCCTTTGTAAGTACTTGAATTTTTTCATGTTATTTCTAATGAAATTGTATGGGATCATAATTATAAAATGAAATTATTTGGTTTAGTTTAATAAAATATACATCTTTAGCTAAGACCTAAATATATTCAACTGATGCGTTAATATAAAATCAAAACCTTAAATTAAAATAATTTTTCAACAAATAACTTTTAAGGGAAGGATGATTTTGAAGTTGCCTCAGTGTCGAAAATTTCACGACAAATCTATTGATCATGCACACCAAAACTAGAGCGGAGATCTATAGATTGCAGCGTCTATAAAATTATGCTGATAAAATGAAAAAATCAATTATTTGGGAAAAAATTACCAAATGCCAAGTAAACACCAAAGTAATTATAGCCACTCCCCTTTCTTAAGTCAATACTAACTGGATATTGGAGTTAATATTTACTAAAAATTATAGGGATTTCGTTTATAGCACAGAAAAAATATTAAAATCATGATTAAGAAGATGTAAGTTACAATGAAATTAAGACAAGAAATCAAGGTTATAAGGGTGTACCTTGCTGTGTTGTTACCGGTTGTGAATCTTGTAGTTTGTATCCTCCCAAGAATACTCAAAGTTAGTATTCTAGTAGTACTATATTTAATACTTTATAGTTAAAGTTTTTCTTTTCATTTGTTTATTATGTATCTTCTAGCATCTTGCATTTGGTCTATGTGCTTTATTTAGAAACGCCACCTCTAGTTTTCTGTTAGCTTATAACTCTAAGTCTGCCGTAGGTTTCAGCGCAGCTTACATAGTTCAGTAAATCATTTATTGTGAATATTTCAGTGTATGTAATATTAATGTGTGTTGTACAATTATAGTCCTACAGCAGTATACGTAAATCATATTGGAGTAATATCTGTATATTCCAACGTTCACCGAGAAATACAGCGATTTTATAAATTTACAAAAATAGGCAGTAGCACAGAATTATCTTTAAACTTTTGTGACAAATAAACCACAGAAAGGTGCTTTATTGCTATTTATTTCCGTGAATATTATTAAAATGGAAAAGAGGAAACTTATTAAAAATATTCAAAATTAACAATATTAATATATGGTATTTCAATGCCACCCCATTGAATTGTTGTAAATAAAAAAAAAATTAAATATCTACCGTAAATACTAGATACTAGAAATTACTAGTTCAAGACACATGTCAAAATAAATTAAACTTAATTTAACTATAAGCTAAAAAAAATTTAATAAATAACTAGAATTAAAGAGACAGCGAGTTATTGTTCGACAACAACAACTTGTTGATAAGGTTCATTTTACGAAAGGGAAAAAATTATAACATTCTTGACATAACTGAATACATACATATATATATATATATATATATATATATATATATATATATATATATATATATGTATATAATTAAATATTCAAAAACCTCCCCGACCACGGTTATTTCTATTTGCTGAACACCCACTTAGCCGAATAAAATATTCATAATACACTTATCAGCCTTCAATTTAATGTTACGAGGCTATTATTAAAACACGACATCCGATCCAAAATGGGTGACGCACCGAATTCCTTTCTCCACTCGCTTTTTCCCTCCATTGTCCGACCGATTTCGGAAGACATTTTGACATAGATCTAATGTGGGTTCGAAATCTGTTTTCATATTTTTTTAAATTCAAATGGAATAAACATTTTATTCCGTTTAAATTACAAAATTGACATGAATTACAAAAGAATTTCAATACCAAACAACTTGACCATGTGTATCTCTAATATCGTGCGGTGTTTCATATTATTTGTCTGTCGGACGCTGGGCTCACTTTGTTTTATTTTATGTCGTTCGTTCGCGATTTTTACCGATCTCTTTTTTTTTAATATTTTTTTTATTTCACATTGATGACAAATAAGTAATTTATTCTTACAGCTTAGAATTAAACTTAGACCAAAGTTCAGTAATTCCAAACGTCTAATGCATCTTATTATCTTTTGGTTATAAATATAAAAAAACAGTATTTGAAGTGAAATTTAATTCAATATCGATTTGTGTTTAAATGGAGAAAATGAAAAAATGTTTTTTCTTTCAAATTTTCAAATAAAATGAACAACTTTTTAATTAGCTAAAAATTTTTGTAGTCAGTAGTAATAGTTAAAACTCGATTAACAATGTAATAATATAATTACAAATTAATCATATTAGATGAAGTAATGATATAATTACAAATTAATCATGTTAGACGAAGTAATGATATAATTACAAATTAATCATATTAGACGAAGTAATGATATAATTACAAATTACTCATGTTAGACAAAGTAATGATATAATTACAAATTAATCATATTAGACGAAGTAATGATATAATTACAAATTATATTTTTCATTTTTATCGATGGCTTACTGCCATCTCATGTGTGGTAATTCTATTCTGAAAACTTGTATGTGCCCTACATGCTTTTACAAAAAAGGTAACCATAAAAACTACTTAAATTAATTAAAATTGGTTGCGCGTTAATAAAAAAGAAGACTTTAAGTTTACGAAAGATTTAAATATGTTAAAAAAATTATTTTAAAAAAAGCAATTCTTAAAATAATCGATTTTAAAAGTGTCTTCTAACTATGTTATTGTCGAACTGAATTGTTGCGGGATAAAATATATTTTCCGTATCGAATTATAATCAGATAACACAATTATTTGCTTATTTTAAAATAAACGAATTTACATCGCAGCGATATGGCTAAATCAGAAACATATCTCTCGGCGATACGGCTATATCAGAATCATATCTCTAGGAATTCCTTAAATGTAAGAAGACAAAATAATTTTTATTCTCTAGACTGGTGATTCCTCCTTTTTTAAAGTAGCTCTTTCTAATTACGAAATATGTTGGAAAATTTGTTGTAAAAGTAATTCTTAAAAAAAAATCGACTTTAAAAATGTTTTCTTCTAACAGTAGTGTTATTATCGAACTGAATTTTCACGGGTTGAAACATTCAGAAACCACAATTATTTGCTTATTTTAAAATGAACAAATTTACGTCGCAGCGATACGGCTAAATCAGAAACATATCTCTAGTAATTCCTGAAATGCAAGAAGACAAAATAATTTTTATTCTCCAGACTAGTCAATCCACCCTTTTCAAGGTTTAATCACCTAGGAATTCGTGTGATATGGTTGTGAGCACCCCTCACCCCAATGCCCTATATGTCTACGTCTGTGCAGACGGTCACGGTTGCCACGCAGCTATTTATTTTTGCATATTCATAAACATTATTGTATTTTTTAAATTAATTATTAAAATGACATGTTTTTCAACAAATTATTTTTAAGCATGGAATTGTGATTCTAATATAATGTATTTTGGTAAAAACTAATTCTGAACAAATGGAATAAAACCATAAAATTTCTAATACATTTTATTATGTTTTTTAATCATAAATACACATATTAACTATCTTATGTCTGTATGTCAAAAACGTTTTACTCGTATATTATTAATGATCCGCTGTTTATAGCTGAAATGTGGCATGGTCATTACATTTATAATCCTAGTTATGAAATTAAATGTTTAAAACATTTTTACTGTATATTCGAAATGTAAACCTCTTACATATCAAGTTGAAGGTGATTATTTTACTCGCATATCTTAGTGTGATGGTTAGCGTTGAAAAGGCTATGTTGGGGGTTAATCATAAACAGTATTTTTAATATATATATATATATATATATATATATATATATATATATATATATGTATATATATATATATACATATATTTAGATATATATAAAAACGCGCGCGTGTGTGTGTGCCCGTGTGTGTGCGTGTGTGGATGTAAGGAAATTAAAAGGGAAATTATCACAGCTAAGTAGGCTCCCCTAATTATTGAATTAAATCAACTGTGTAAATTAGGTTGTATTTTAAAATGTATATTTGTTTATTAACTTGTCGACTCTAGAACCACAGGTTTGCGGAGTAAAGTCTTTCCAACAGGGTGTGAGAATTTTTACAAATTAATTTATGTGGAAAAAAGATCGATAAGTTGAAATAGCTCAAATTATGCATGAAATTTTAATGACAAAATGTAACTTCATATGGTCATATTTCCTGTAAGACTTTGATAATTGTTAATATTTTAATTGATTAATTACATATGAATTTATGAGCTCATATGCATTATATACTCACTACATATGAATTTATGAGAAGCTTGTGCAGTTAACCAGAACCCCGTACATATTTTAATAAAGTTACTACATATCCTTACATGTTTATACATAAATAAGTATGTACGGAACCCTCGTAGTACGAGGACCACTCGCGTTTAGCAGGTTTCCTGTCTTAAATTCTAAACTTTCTGAAATCTATTGTCGGAAGTTAAAGTAATTCATTTTCATATCTTAAGATACAATTTTATTTCAATTTATTCAGCACGTAAGTATTTTCATTAAATTCTTAAAAATACAAATTAATAATTGTTTCAGTACCTTGGTAAGAAACTGCATAGTCATTCATTAAGTTTATATTAAGCGCCAATTGCATTTTGCTATGAATTATAATTACATCTCAGCCCGGTGTTGGGGAAAACAGAATATAAGGTACCGTTTCGTTTCGCTGCGGTTGCAAAGATATACTTTGAGTGCTCTAGTGATAACATTAAACCCCCCTACCTACCTCGATATTGCAACTGAATGCCTGCAAAGTGAGAGAATATCTAATACGGTGTTTAGTTTCTTTTGCAATGTGGGTGTTATTATCGTTAACGATGAGAATCTCTAGGAGCTTTTGGAGTATCTTGATGACTCTCCAAACCTTTTATTCCCTTTACTGGAAAAGTTAATGGATTACGTCATATATGACGGAATTGGTAAAATAATAATGTTTTTGCATGTGGTAAATTCCAGTACGTAGAGGGACAAGATATTACTTATTACGTTCCTATGAATAAAGTTCATGAATGTGAGATTGACTCAATATTTCTATCGTTTTTAGGATTTCATAACGGAACCACTATTTCCTAAACACATTTTTCCCCAGCGTATATCAATCGATTATTCCCAGCATGCTGAATTTTGAAAAGTACATGTATTATTAATAATATTAAATACACTTTCAAAAGACAAAAGTAAAAATTGACCAAAAAGCATAATAATTTTAAACGCTGTGTTTTGTTATTTCTTTATATCATCATCAATATTCAATATTTTTGTGAATTTAAACGTTACCTATTTTATTTTCTTTTTTTAATCTAAAATGCAGCATTTATTAAAAAGGCTGCAGATATTTGGAATTAATTGTCAGTACGCGTGTAATTCAGCAAAAATATTTGATCTCTCTATTATTTGCTTAACACTTTTTATTTGAATATTTGTTTCCAATTATCTCTTAGGCCCTATTCCAATAGATCAGGGTTTAATAAAATGAAAATGCAAAAAATATTTAAAAAATAATCAAACTTTGAACCTAAAAACTTTAAATATGTTGAATATCGATACCATAAAAAACACACCGTAACCAAATATCTTAATTAAAATTAATAATTCCTACAGGGCGGCGATGAAAATATTAAAACTGCTTAAATTTTCTTCCCTTACTTGAAGTATTATAAAAATAGGCTCTAAACTGATGTGATACATTTAATTAAATTTTCAATGTATATCAATTCTAAAAATATAAAATAGTACCGGAGTTTCTTTTGTTATAGACATGACTATTGTTATTCCATGAAAAAAACCATGAGAAATTTAAAATTTACTAAATGGTTTTCCACTAGAAATAATTACTTTTTACTTAAGAAAATCTTTAATGAAGAAACAAGCAACGTCGAGAAGAAACGTCCATGATAAAAAAAACGAAGCAGCTTAAAATTAAGTGCAGAATAAGCTTAAAACTTCCGGTTTCATCTATTCAGAGTTTAATAGTTGTTATGGATACAAATCAAGGCTCTTCTCGAATTATTTGCTGATTATTTTGTGGATTAACACAGAGTCACAGAGTTCAGGCAATCACTTAATTAGCAAAAAAAGGAAAGAATATCCTATTCGATAAGCTCCCCTTTTGTAATAACTATTAAATTGGTTATACTTATTTTTCAACAAGCTTTTGCAACGCAAGCTTTTGTCGTTCATCTCAAAAGTTTCCTCCTAACGTCCGTAAGACGGATTAAGTCAATTAAAAATAAATCATAATAACGCAAAGTGTCCACCAATCACACATATTAAACAGGCTAATCTGGTTTAAAGTATATTTTACGAAAAAATATATCTCTCTTTTAAAAAAAAAGGACAAATATTTCTGGTAAAAAGAGAGATGAATTTTTCTAACATCGAAATTGTATTGAAAAAGTAAGAAAATTAAAGAAATTTAGAAAGAAAAACCTTAAGAAATAAATAACGAACTAAGAAATAATTTTGGAAATTCATTTACCTGAGTTACGGTTATGCAGGTATTAGCTTATTTTTATTAAACGCAGAATCCTAAATTACTACATCAGAGACAAAAAATAAAATTTTTGAAATTTACATATTTTTCCCTTATTTTCAATGAAATACACTTGTTTGTTGCTAATATTAAATTTTGTATCATATAAATTGGCGTAAGAAGTGATATTAACATTATTTATCATTTTTAAGCTTTATGTATCCAGTAAAATATCTTCGCTCATAAGTACTTTGTAAAGCAACCTGTAAAAAGACCAAAACAAATAAATACGATGAAATAATATCCGTTATACGTGTATATTTGATAAACATTTGGAATTTCCATTGAAATTAAAATTGTATTTCCCTTCAATTTATAGTCTTTAATTTATTGCATACTTGAATATTTAAAACTAGTCATTTCAGGAAAACCATTATCATTTTCACGCTTGTGCGGGTTATTTATTTACCAAATTTAAATTACTCCAAATCATTACTTATTTTACAATTGACATCGTTTCGTTCCGGAACATAACACATCTTCTCAACTTAAAACCCTTTATTTATTTTTCATCCCCATTCCCCGCTTCAGATCATTAGTGGATGGTCTTTTCGAGTTTCAAAGTGAACCTTACTGCTTTCAGCCACAAATGATGTTGTGTTCTCCATTTTCGCGTATACACTGTCTCGTAACACATATTTACGTGCACGTGTACCCTTTGTTCGCCACGGCACAAAGTGCTTCCGATGCAAGCAGAATGTCATTTACCGTTGGCCAATTACGCGCAACTCCACTCAGACCGGGATCTCACTGCCCCCGTGCATACTAAACATCTGCGTGATTCATTCGATTTTGTTACGTATTAAATTATATGGATACCATAAATATGTATACGTTCCCTTATTTAGACTAGCATTATTGCGTCTAAAATAACTTCGCTGTGTTTTATTAACTATTTCTATGCAAATACAGTTATCACTAGGCGGAAAACGAAATGGTTTAGGTATAAAAATCGTTATGATTTGGGCTCACACAGTGTGTTAGGGGATGCTTCATGTTACTTTAAGGCATTAATATATACTTGTAACATTTTTCATCAATATTCGTTTAGGTCAAGCGAGGTGATCAGTATGATTCATCGTATAAAGTTATCGGTTATTCTCCTATAAACTTCGCCGATAAACTGAAATCGTATTTTTTAGAAGCTGATTTATTTTCAATAAAAATAATTGTTTTTATAAAAGCATCAGAGTTCTTTTAATGATGAAGAGTCGTAAAACTCAAACTTAAACTAATTCAAAATATTAAATATAATTAATTTAAAATGTTTAGTGATTAATATAAAGATGGATGGTTTAATAAATATGGTTTAGTAAAACTCAAACTTAAACTAATTCAAAATATTAAATATAATTAATTTAAAATGTTTAGTGATTAATATAAAGATGGATGGTTTAATAAATATAATGATATTGATGTTTTTAAATATTGTAATTCTGTTTATTTATGTATTCATTTATTTATCCATGTACTTATATTTGTATAGTTAATACACGTGGTAGACATATTGCTGCGATAGCAATCTCTTACAGTCAACCAGAACACCGGTCCAACCCCGTTCGACGAACGGTCGGGAATCGAACCCGGATCCTCCTGGTGCGCCGCGTAGTCAAAGACGGTATGCCTCTTTATCCGTCTAACACACCACGGCGAATAACTACTAACAAATAATATAATTGTCTTTTAGAATATATTTTAAAAGATTATTACCACTTATTTACATTAAGACATTATATTTACGTGTCAGAATTTCGTGACTGATCTATCGATTATTAGACAACATCCAATGGTCTCTATAGTTTCTGTATGATGATTCTGTATGATGCCATCATACTATTGAATAGAGATGACAATTCCACGGATTTTTACTCATAGCTACTAAACATCTCTACTACAGCAATTTGTTGACAGTCAAAGGAATAAATCCAGTAGCACTTTACTGCAATATTATAACATAGTATTTTGCTTATGTGTATGATGTTTTTCGTTTTAAAAATATTATGTTATACAATTTATTTTGTGACTAAGAAATCATTAGGATATTTTTTGTTGAAGCAAGGCTAATATCTTGCGTGGAGTAAAACTCCGTAGCATTAATGTACGAAAATATTGAAAAAACATCAATATATCTTATTACTATGAAACCTATAACGGTTTAGTAGTAAAGAAATATTTTAAAATAAAAAAAATGTTTTAATAGAGTTTCGAAATATGTGATCTTTAAAAACCCATCGGGCAATGCATAAAAGTCAAAAGCAGCTCACGAAGCTGATGCAAATAAAAACAACGTAACTAATCATTTGTATGTATGTGGTAACATGTGGAAGGTAATTATATCACTTAAAATTAAGTTTTGTGGGCCAATATAGAAATTAGTAATGTTCACACACACATGTATATATATATATATATATATATATATATATGCTACTATTAAATTTCGTTCAACATTATCCCACATTATTTTAATGAATTGTCATAAACGTTAGGGAATTTTAATTCTTCCTACTTGACATAAACATCAATTATTTTAATTATGGAGTATTATTTAAATGATATGATTACAAATATTCCTTTCCGCCTAATTTATATGAAGTAGTATCGTAACATAATGGTAACGTAATTGTGTTAACATAATTATAATGATTCTAAATATTAAACATGTTAACGAATAAGCAATGTACATACATTGCTCGATGAAGGAATTACATGTCAGAACCTCAATATAATTTCCACTCCGATTGTTAAGAGAAAATAAATTTATCTATTTTCGTCCAACGCCTTACAAAGGAGACGGAAAAATTGGCATATAGTTGGCTTTGTTGCTCATTTGATCGAATAAATAGCAATGTAATACTTAATAAACTGAGCATAATTTACTTCAGGCGTTTGATGTTTAGCTGTTCCTCCTAATGATCAACAATATGGAAAATGATAACCGCTTTCTACTGATGTAGATAATCCTTTTAACAGAAATCATAACTCTTAATCGAACATCTGAACGTTAAATATTTGAAAGTTTAACGCTTCCTCTGACGTATCGCTATAAATATGGAAAGCGTTAATCGCGATGACCAAACTAAGAGATAACTTCGTTTACAGTGATTTGTTTTTTCTAGTTAACGTTAGTTCAGAAATAAATTATTTAATTTTACAATTAATCAATTTACCGATCAGTTATTCGGCGATTAATTTACTGGCTAGATCTAATCAAAATTTTCCTAATAACAAGTTGTTTGATAGCATTTATCTATGTTATACACTAGCTTTCAATCTCGCATCTTCTAACATTTCTCTAATTACAAGCAAACATATACACTTTAAGGTACATAGAATTATTACACGCTTTTGAAATATTCATCGCAAAAGTAATAATTTTCCTTACATAAAATAACGCCATTGCTACCGGTCTATATTACGTCTAGAGTAATTTAAAAATTTGCTTTGCGCTTTCTCGGAGTTTTCCTATGTTATTACTTTCCATTGCTCGTGAACATAATTTGATTTCGGAACTTCCGGAGCACCAACCGAAGAAAGTAGAAGTAAATTTTTACTTTTTTCTTTATTTTAGAAAGAAACATTTTTACCAATATGATAACTATATACAAAGTTTCAAATATGATACTATATATAAAGTTTCGAATACTTTTTCACTTATTGTTTTGGTGAAACGGATATTATTTGAATTAATAAAAAGAAGAAAGATGCTAAGCTCTAGTGATTGAAAATAATATTTATTATGACTGATAAATTGTAATACAGTGTTTTAGAGTTTTTTACAGGCGCATATATAATATTTTTGAAATCGCAAGGATTGTTAATGAGAAATAAAAATAAAAATAATAATTCAATGAAACACACAGTCATTTTTAGGAATTATTAAAGTAATTCAAGATTTTATGGCTAAGGTTTTAGGAAACCATTTTGGATCTTAAAATAAAAATAGTTCCTATCCATATACTTTCATTTTTCATGAAACCTGTATTTAATCATCTTCAGATATTGAAGTCTTTCGTAACTACAAACATTCTTATTTATCAAATACAAATGAAATAATGGAACTTTGGAATTTGCCATTTTATTAGATATATGTAGATAATGTGGCCACTCAACTGAAGAGTTGGATTTTTGGAAGTTGACTCTTTTTTGTAACTGTCCTGAACTGATTTGACAATAGAAATATAAGCGTCAAGACGCCACGGAACAAAATTTCGTTTAATTCTTTGCTTTGTTTATAGTTACTCTGTAATGTTTGCCAATAGTGTGGTGGGCGCGATTAATAGCCTTGTATTTACTCCGGGAAATGGAAGCAATTTATTTCATAATTTTTATATTAAAAATACAATTATAATGTATATGGTTTTAATACCTTAATTCTTTTGAATGCCTTGTTTTGCAATAATTATCTTAACAATTATTTTCCACTTATTTAAAGTTTTAACTTTCAACTTAACATCCTTAGTTAGTTTTACACGTCACAACCGTTATTAGCACTCGTAAATTTAGCTTACGATATAATAATTCGCTTATTCGAGCATCGTATTCTTCTCATTTTCATATGAAATTGACGGATGAGCATAACGTGACAGACGAGCATAGTAGTGTAATTTAATTAAAAAATTGTTCGTTATTTTATCTGTTATTTTAGTAAAGAACTTAAAAGTTTTAATGACTGTTTTATTTATAAAATAAGTAGGTACGTAAGTTTTTAACACTTGAAATTAAAATATTCTCACATATCATTCTTCATCCCAAACAAATTCGATAATATATACAAATAGATTACTGGTTTGTTCTTAAAATCATCTCTAGCCTATTAGAAGACCATATGAAGTTTCATACCTATTTTGACTCATAAAGAATTAAATGTTAAATGAACGTTAATTAATCAAGGGTTCTTTAATTTATCAGGGTGCTAATTCACTTTCAATAAAACATAACGCGCGACCATAGCAGTATGATTAAATTAAAAAAAATTATTTGTTATTTTAGCAAAGGACTCAAAATAAAATAGGTTTAAATAAATAATTTAATAATAAAAAGAGGGGAAGTTAATAGCGATAGTAAACTTTGAATTACGTACATTTTAACCACGGTAACAAAATAATGACAGAATCGAATAATTTTATATTCTTAAATTGTTAGTCGAATCAAATATTCTTCTTTTACCTTCGTTATTAATTGGACAAATTGTTTTTCGTAAAATAGTTTTCACGACTACTTTACGATTTAATGTAAAGATTCAATTCATCAAACTCTTCAGTAGTTTTATAAATGAATATCTCAAACCTTTTCCAGTCTTCAAATATTTATTTAAAATAAGAAAATTTAAGTGCATGTTGGTATGTGTTAAGAAGGGGTGAGCTTGGAGGCAGATGCAAAAAGTAGTTGGGCAAAAAATAGCATTAAGACGATAACATTTGTAATGATTATGGCTTATTTGTAGACATTATGCTTCAAACTTTATAAACAAGTTCAATGCAATGATTCAGTGTAAAATTATAATTAGAGTCGTATTTAAATAAAACGCTATTCGCATTTTATATCGTAAAACTGACTGACAAAAATGACTGTCAAATAAATGACTGACAAAAAGTATTCACATCAATAAGTTCGCAGTGTATCAAAGTTTGCACCCTATTCAATATATGTGACTTCCTTTTCTTCTACTAGCGCAATTTTGGTCGCAAAATTAAAAATTCTCCTTCCCCAGTCATCCATCACTTGCAAAGGTGTTCATCAAATTATTATTTTATTCTTACCCACTTTAAACATTTGCAATCAGAAAAGGTTGTTAATGATGACCTACAAATATTATTTAAACATTTCTTTGTTTTTTTCATGATGCAAATTTTTTTTTCTTTGCTTTAAAAAGTTAAACAACTTTTCCTATTCCGTGTCTCCACTTTTTCAAACTCAACCTCAAGAGTATGGGAATTCTCTGAATAGATCGTCCTCCTTAGCATCCAAGATGCAACGAGTTTCATAAGTGTTTTACAAAATTCTATGCGAATCAAGTTCAAGTCAATATTTTTGCCACTATTACATCAGATAATTATCCTCAATTTATATTAAGTAAACTGTTTATTGAGGTTGTCTAACATTTAAATTTGACGATAATTTTCATGTTATTAATCCTCATGCAATTTTTCAAAATTCTCTGGGTTTTTTTAAATTCGTCCAGGGTACAATTTATGTAGTGCTTCGAGACTATCTCTATGTTAGTAGGTCGACACTTGAAGGTAAAATATTCTCACATAGCATACTTGAGGATTTGCTTTTAAAATAATCATGAGGCTCGATTAAAAGATGATATTAAATGAATCACAAAAGAGTTCAGTTGTTCATCTTCAGAAGGCATCATCAGACTTTGACATGGTCGACGGTGTAGTTATTTTGAAAAGTAATGACTATCCCTGTCTAATAGCGAGAATCGTTAACATTATACTTATAATTATTTTTTGTTACGATTCACGATTGGCCATCCCTCAAAGAATTCTGTAAAAGATGGCCGAAGTAGCAGATGAGAGACTGTCAGTCTTATAATTTATATTTAGCCACTGTCTTTCTTCAAGTTTTTAGCTTAACTTTTCTTCATTTTCAGACCATATCTGGAATGCATGTCATCAGATAAACATCACTTGTCATCATCAACAGTTAGCATACAAGACATTGGAGCCAGTATTCCATAAGTCGTGTTTCGTAGTAGTTTTTAAAGCAAACTACATAGTTAGATTCTCATCTGTTTTAGTTTTAATTAGCAGACACATAACATAGTACCGGTTCCTCGTCATCGCTGTTGGTTTTCAACATCTTTTTTAATTATTTTTCCTTTCCTATTTCTCGTTTTATGACTGATTTTGACTCAACTTTAGTTTTTTCTGCTTTTTTAATTTTTTGCAACACTTTTTTATTCCCTAATTTTCTTAAGCTCTTCTTTACATTTTATTTCATTAACATTTTTCTCTGAATAAAAGAGCATGCATACTTATCACTCGTTTACACGTTTCAATTACTTTTTAAGGAACTGTCAATATTTGTAATAAAATCTATGTTGAAGTCAAATCTAGTACGTTATTTCTTGGAGGAGACTGTTACAAATGTTTTTAAATTACCACTGAAATCTTAAAAGCAGTGAAGACTGATTTCTTAGATTTTCTTCGAATAATTTCAGTATTTGTCTTTAACTCGTCGTAGCTCAGAGACTCTTCGTAGCTCAGAGTTTTATAAATAGTTAGAAGAGAATTGCGCTTGAAATAAAAATGGTAGGCACTTATTGATTTAAAGCCCCCAATTATATTCTCATTTTCCACTGCAGTTGCGTTTCCTTGTACTTTACTAAGAAATATTCCAAACGATAGTCTCGTAATATGATGACCAGAATTGCGTTTCAACAAAAGTTGAAATTGCTCATGAAAATAGACTTTTAATGATCTGAGTTCTTTAAGATTAGAGATAGTGGCACGTGAGGAATTGAAAGTAAATCCATGTCATTCTGTACTTAGTAATTCAACATTTTTGTAGATTTATTCAAAAATAAGATTTATTCATAAATAAATACGTCTTATTTTTTGTATATTGATTTCAGGGACATGGAAAAATTTGATCTGTGTGGTAACCCATCTTAAAACTCAAGTTTTTCGTATTTTCTTTTTATGACACAAGCCATTGGCAAATTGTAATTGTTATTGCATTCTTTTCAGTTGATGTAAGCATAGACACCTTTTTTAGTTAGGACCTGTCGTAAGTATATAGTCGTCCTAAGTATTTATTTGTAGGAATCAAATACAAGTGGGTTGGCTTTATTGAATTACGTTTCAAAAACATAAACTTGGCTTTCGAATAAATATTATCATTTCCAACATCTCAACATAAAGTAAGACAAGAAACCAAATTATAAAAAATAAAATTTCATATAACATAGGATCTAACATTTTATGAAGGAATTCTTGATGAAATAATATCTGAATTTAATTAGACAAATAAATAGGGAAGTAAGAGCAAAATTTAAAATAATCTATATATTTTATAATGTGTAAATAAATAGTATTGACAGGGAACAGTTATAAGCAGGGAAAATGATTGACAAAATAATCATGGAGATAAAGAATAAAAGTAAAAATAGGAAAAAAAAATTTGACGAAATAAGGATACAATAATGACGTGATTGTGTTGAATATGAAGTCACATATAGGTCGTATTGAGATGTAAACTTGTATAAAAGAATATGAGGTTTCTATGTGTGAATCATAGTGGGACATGTCGCACCATATATTTTAATTTCAAAACGTGTTTAAATAACAAATTATTTTACACTTCATTGTATAAATCGCGTTACTACTAGATGAAAACATCAGACTAGCAATAATTATGTATCCTCTCTCCTAGTAACTTATTGGAACGAAGTTCCTTATCGCGCGTTGCGAAAGGGGGCTAGACGGAAAAAATTAAGACCAAAAGTTGTAACGACTTTTTGCTATGGTTGCTAGCGGGCGCGCTGCAAGCCGTGCGGCGTGCTCGTGTTTCTCTGCCCGTCTCTCTCTCTCTCATAGAAAGCAAGCCAGTTATTTTCGTTTCGTCTTTCTATTTCGCGTTGAACAGTGTGGTATCGCGACGATTATTTTTGTTGAGTGTATACAGGTTTTTTGTACATAATAAATAATAAAAAATGATAACAATAATTATTATTATAACTTAAAAGAAATAAAATTTTATTACTATTCCTTCACTAATTAATCGAAAGGAAGTCCGTTCCATCCGGGTGTCCCTTGACACCTCTCAAGTTTTTTAAATTACAGATTTATCAGATTTATTTATAGCATCATACCAATTATGTATATATCATCCAATTTAATACATTTACTGAAAGCTATTAAATTCATCATAATTGTCGTTTGCGAACAATTTGTAATAAATAAATTATTAACCATTTGTTATATCGTAAATATACAAATTGTTCACGTAATACCGTGAAATTTCCTTTATACAAGAACTGACCTTTCTTATGAAACATATTTATTACCCATTTAAATACTTAACTAAAAATAGTTTTGTTTTCTAAATTATTTCTCCATAATTTCCAAATAATGTAATAAGCTGTGGGAAATCATAGAAGCCAAGTATTATTATCCTCCATATGTATTTTTATCTCTCCCGTTTTTCGTCTGGAATCCTTGAAAAGTTAATAAAGTAGGTCGTTCCCCAATAAAGCATAATTTATATAGTTGTTCAGTTAATTTTTACTTCTTAGATTCGTATCGATGTAAATTTTGCTCCTTAGATTCGTATCCAACCAATTCGATCCAATGACACATATCGTGTTACGTTACAACTAGTTTGACACTAACTTGTAAGCTCTTTTAATGTTAATGTACTAAGTTGAAATATCAATATTTATTTCGTTTTACATTTATTAGTAGCCTCATGGGACTTATTTAAGTTTTGGGTTAGTGTATAAAGAAAAGTTTGCCCTCGATTATAAATTGATACTAAAAGTAATAATTAATAACTAATTATGTCAAGAAATAATCTGAAATAATGAGTATTATTATTTTTTTTATGTCACATAAGCATATTATAAGCGTCGTGTTTACATAAGCATATTATAAGCGTCGTATTTACATAAGCATATTATAAGCGTCGTGTTTACATAAGCATATTATTAGGGTCGTGTTTACATAAGCATATTATAAGCGTCAATAATTATAAAAATTTGTACGCTGCACCTTGCAAAATTTCAATACGGATGAGTCGTACTTTTTAGAATAAATGATGTGAATTTTAAGAAATATGTTCACAGTGCTTCATATTTCTATACTTGTATGACAACATAGAAGCAAATCCTAGCTAAACAAGAGGATGTGATTCTGAATCCGCGACACTCCGAGGATTCAGAATCAATCCATTTGAACCAATCCAAGAATATTAAAAATCTGACCTTAATAACGTCCTAGTTTCAGGTCCGCAAAGAAAGATGAGCGGGATTAATCTTCAAATTAGGCGAAGTTGGGTCTTGAGGAATATGTTTGCTCGCTTCCGTATGAACTTTGTGAGTGAGGAAAACGCTATCGCTATCTAGTCAACCCTGTTGCGGATCTAGTTTCTGACCACCACTTTCTTTCCTGCATTAATGACTCGAGGTATTTGATTTCCTGGACTTGGTCCAATTGGGTTCCTTCGAGGTAGATGATGGCTTTTGAACCGTCTGAAATTACCTTGGTCTTGCCTGTATTTATCCTTAAGCCATATATATGAATGCTGGCGATTATATGGAGAATATTTGTTACTTGAGTATCGCAATAAGTATAAATTACGCTATTGTCGGCAAATAATATGTAGATTAGGAAAAGCTCTCGTATAATTCTTCATGTTGAAAGAATGTCACAAAACACATTATTTAATTGTTAACTTTAATGATACCTACGTTCCTAATTGATATTAATAATTCGTAAATAAATTAAATATCTTTTATTTTATATCGTGTATGAAGGATTTCTCCCAAAGATCTCCAAAATATTTTTTTTATTACTGTATCTGATGAATACTGACAGAAATGCAAAAAAAATATGTTCCTTGCCTTATTTTTGAAACTACATAATCTAAAGTAGATTTCCAGAAATCCTCGCACAGTTTTATAAAAATTACAGCGTTGATTTCAAATGTTTAAAGGTTTTTTAAATATTCCCCATGTTTTTACACCTACGAAGGAAGGAGTGGGCAATAAATTTAAATTTTTATATTTTTAAAGACGATTTTTTCAGGAAACAAGTGACATAGAAAGTCGAAATTTGTCATGTTAAAGCATTTTAACAACCCACGTATTTTGCGTTTATCTTACACCCATGACATTTTATAAATATTCGCATAACCATTGAAGCGGAGGTAAATAATAGTCATAAAAAGTTTTTCTTTCTTATTTCTTATATTATACCGAGACTTATATCACGTGGAAAAGCTTATTACGAGGAACACAGAAATATTTAAAACAAAAAATATTATTATTCAATATATTTGGCGTTAATTTTGTAGAAATACATTATTCATAATTAAATGAAACTATGTGATGTAGTGTTATTTCTACTATCTTTAATTTCTTTACCACGACCTAGGTTTCGTTGTATTACATCTTCAGGCGGGATATTAGCAAGGATCTTTGGTAATATCCCACCTGAAGATGTTGTAATACAACGAAACCTAGGTCGTAGTAAAGAAATTAAAGATAGTAGAAATAATACTACATCACGTAGTTTCATTTAATTGTGGACAAAAAATATTCTAAATCCTTTTTAAAGAGATATTATAAACAATATGCAAAAATATAGTATACATTATCCTTATTTCCGAAACTTCTGAGTTAAAAACCAAAAAAAAATGGGGTTAGTGAAATCTGATTAGAATATTACAGAAAGCTATAGGAGTTATTCTAGATATTTTAATTTCTGACTTATGCATCCTGTTTTACGCCTGGAAAAGATACAGAATATAATAGGTTGCAATATGTTTACGTTATAGAAACGTGTGCGGAATCCTTGAATTTGAGTTAGTGCCTCATAGAGTTTAAAAAAAAACTCTCGGTTACTACCGTGTTCTTGAATAATAATGATGGTTATCATTTAAATAGCCAGTAATTAAATGACAGACAAAGTATTATGCCACCAGAATATTTAGTTTTAAAAAACGATTGAAATTCTTTTTACGATTATTTTTTGTTCGACCATGAAAGTAAATTAAATGGTGCCATATTAATTTAAATATATATACCAGATAACTTCCACTTTCCACATTAAAAATTAGTCAATCTAAAAATTTCACTATAAAGTTATTATTTAAGACCTCAAGTAAAAAATTGATCTAAAGTATATCGATATTAAAGTTCATAATTTTTTTAAGTTTTAATCGGGTTGTGTGATTTTATTGGTGTGTTCATTTTTATTATTAATGTTACTAAATGTGAAACTGTGATATTTCTTTCCGAACAAATGGAAGTCGTAAAGTCTGAATTTATTGAAAACTTATATTCTACATTTTAATTAAAATATTTTTAAAAAGATGTTATTTTAAAAGATATTATATGGTAATTATATGGAATCATATTGGAATTTGTGTCTGTGTGTAGGAAATTTATATCTGTGTAGCCGTAACGATTTAAAAAACTAATCACAGCGGACGTCGATACGAATCCACGTATACAATTTAGCCAATTTGTAAAGCAAAACCTACCGGCCCCTACTCTCTAACAAATATCCGCCCTGTTACATAAGAGTAAAAAACAAGCAGGAAATGTTTTAAGCTTGAGGAAAATATTTTCCAAAATTAAAATATTTGTTTAATTTTTCAAAACTTATCCGTCGTAATAGATAGGAGTAATGAAATTGACAAATAGCGTCGTTAACAACCTTTATCGCCGGGGGAAGCTCATGAGATTTATATGATGGAGTCTGGAGTAAATAATAAATTTCCTACCGCTAACAACGGTTGCATGGGCCTCGGTTCAGTTTTAGATTAAATTAGGCTTCGGTGTCCGTGCTAGCGATTTTAGCGTAGCTCAACTTCAACTAGTATTGGCATTCTATGCGTCGACACACATGAAGCGTTTCTAATATATAGGGGTTTAAATATGAACTTAATCTACGGTTAATATTCTTATATATTTCTTAATGTATATACACTTGCCCAATTAGGAAGGAAAATAGAAATAATGCAATGACTGTCTAACTAAAAACAAATCTAGATTTGATGATAAAATTGATACGAACCTAATGTAAAACAGGAATTATATTCTTAGTATTTGATTTTCACGTCGTAATTTTTATACAGATAGAATATTATACAAATTTCAAAATCAATTAAAATTAATTAATGATTTCAGTTCTTTTATATTTCTTTGTCAAATTATTGTCAGTATTTATACATTTTTATTCATCGAATCATTTCAGCGTTTCTTTACTTTTACACTGCCTTACCAATTTCAAGATTGAAGTCTCAAATGTTACATTGAGCATAGTTAGATGTTACATTGAGCATAGATAAAAACTCAGCAACATATTCTGGTCAATAATTCTGCAAGTTGGTGATGGTCATCCAATGTAAAGTTAAATGTCCTATTAGCTGGTTACCACCATTCTTATGGTGATGAGAGAGCAATATTTTTGTCAACATTCATGTCTCGTGTTTATTTTATGTTTACTTCAGAAAGGATAGTAAAATAACGAAATATATAATTTTACGTAAAAAGAGAACTGGTAACCCAATAACTCATTCATTTACAAAATAAATTAGATTTGCCTATAAAATGAAAATTTATTAATTAAACAACATTTTTTTAATGACGTTAGCTTTGTTTGGTTAATTCACAGCAAAAATCGTTATAATAATATTGTAATAATAATATTGGCGATATTGTTCCGATTTTAATCTTCCGGTAAGTTGGTAATCACAGCGTTAATTTTTCGATTCATCAGTTATCTTTAACTTTGATATGTTTATGTTTATCTTTGATAACATGTATCAATTTTTGTTTTTGTAGAATATACTTTGCAATGAAAATAACTTAAAATTTCATACTTCGCGAGATAGGAATGAAGTGTGCACACTTTATCTAAAATAATACGTATTGGCTGCATCCGTTTTGAGAATGACGACTTCGCTTGAATGCAATAAATTAGGTATACTCATATATGTACAAATGGATAATGAGCACATGCCAGATATTCAAAGTAAACTACATGCGATGTCTTATGAGGCGCTACGCATGAGTAAAGATACAGAATCAGGGTGTCATTTTTTTAATTCATATTAAGCAGAAATTTGAAAAATATGACAACTATTTTGTATATTTCCGCAAAATGTAAATTTCTTCTAAAATATAATCAAATTATACGTTAATAAGTCAAGATAAGTCTTTTATGTTTCATGGATTGTTTTTTTTTAAACAAGAGCAACTCCAATATCTATAAAATTACTTCAATCTTTTAGAGCTAAGAAGCCTTGTGTATGAAGTGCTCCACTCACGGTTCTCCGCCTTTTGCATCCAACCGTCTCTGTAAATTATTTAGGTTATCGGTCCATCTAAGAGGATCTAAGTTTGTAATCGATCTAAGTTAATCGATCTAAGGTTCATTTAAGTATGTAATCAAAAACTCATCTACTTCATTCATTATAAATCGATTTTATGTACAAGAATAAAACAAGATTAAAACTTCACGTGTACAGGGAAATTATAAACATCACGCGACAGTTAATATTTTGTAAACGTTGCTTCTCAAATTCTTTCGATACTTACTTCTGAAAATTGTTTGAATTGACTGACTCGAGCATCATTAAAACTCAGGCCGACTGTCAATCAAATTTATAGCCTGAAACTTGGCACGTAGTCGAGATGCACATATATAAAATACAAACGAAAGAAAAGTAAAAAATGTTCAAAGATGAGTGACATTCCTTGAGAAAGTAAACACATCAAATTTTGCTTAATGAAACAGCGAATATTATTAATTTTAACTGCACTTTCAAATATAAATATAGATGCATTTACAAATGAATGTGTATACAAATGAAAAGAAAAAGTCAGAAATTGGTCAAAGTTTAGTTACATTACTTACATATACTTTCTGTATATAACATTTAATAGGAAATTTGCTTCATGCTGACAAATTTGAATAATTTTATATATATCGATATAGATAAAATATACATGTATAAAGATGATTTGAAATTATCCAAACGTGAATTACATACCTCGAGGAAGTTTATAATATTTAATATGAAATTTATCTGATGGAAGGCGAAGTTTAAATATTTTTCATCTGCGTTTAAAATATAGATTACACCCATGTTAAGATTTGCTTATTCCTATTTTGTAAGTTGCAGAGTTCTAATTAATTCATTCTGATGTCTTTTGTGCTATACTTCAGCAAAAATTCGATCATTCCCTTAAAATAATTTTATTACCCCTGGTAACTTAAATTACACCACCGGCGATATATTCTTCAAAACATACGTATTTCGAGTTACCTCTTATTCAATAAATGGTCTTATCTGTATTTCATTTCACGGATATGTTTAGTGGTCTTAAAATGATGTAAAACTTAGCAAATCACCGCCCGTTATTGCGTGAATTTTCAAAATGTAGATATTGGTTGCACATCCCAAAATCAATTTTGGAAACTTTGTCTTATTTCGTTATATAAGACTGTTACCGCTTCCAATATTAAATAATTCAAAATATTTCTGAATATCTTTTAAATTTAATCTTTGTTCTAGTTCTATCCGATGAAAGGGAAACGTTTTATGTCCTTTCATCGGATAGAACTAGAACAAAGATTAAATTTAAAAGATATTCAGAAATATTTTGAATTATTTAATATTGGAAGCGGCTCACGCATGTGCACACATATCCAATTTATAATAAATTCAATCTATAACAAGATTAATAGAAGAGAAGGCAAAGAGGTGAAAAAGACTAACAAACTATTATAAAAAATTAAAAAAGTATAAACTACCAATATATTATATAAAATATTTCCATTGCCCTTTTAAAATATCACACTGTATCCGCTCATCCAACTTAACGCGAAGTAACTTTAAACGCCCCGATAGGTGAAAAGCGTCGTTCATAAAAACTATATAACGATACGATCGTGAATTACAGAGACAGATACTTTTTCGTCGACTTTCGATGACACCGTAGGCGTAGAAAACGGAAATGACTATCACTATGTCAGGTCGATATACCGGAAGCCCCAATCCCTCGCTCAGGCTGAAGTCAAATCCTTATAACACATAACGCGAGTCATTAGCCGAAACACAGGTAGATTAGCAACTCGAATTCTTCTAGCTTTTGAACTATCCTCGAATCCTTGAACGTAAATAACGAATAAAATAAAATAGCCAACGTTCTCGGAATAATATTTTATAGTTAGAAAGATGGAATGGTAGTGGATTTATTCGCGTAGGCAGCAGGTAATATTTGAGGTTATTATATATGTTAAAGGTCGGTTAGAAAAAAAGCTTATCTTATTTAGGTATCAAAGTTTAATGAAGTATATTTCCTTTGTCCTTCTTCTTGTTCTATTAAAATTAGAAATACATAGTATGTTTCAACTTCTACCGTAAGTCTTCAGTGCTGTAAAGCCCGTTAAAAATTCGAGTCCAATTGAATGTCAGATTTCAAACTTGTAACGAAGGTAGCAGTTTTAACGTATGGTTTATTACCTTCTATGCGACTTTCGTATATTTAAATCAGTTCAGACAATACATTATTCGTATTCAAGAAATTTGATTTTGTGAAAATGTTAGTGTATTTAAAAATATTTTTGTAATTTATACAAATGGAATTGCAAAGTCAAACTGAGGTGACTTTCATTGAGTTTTAAAAAGAAATACGTTTGGAATGACATAGACAAAAAGCAAGTCAAAGGAAATTCCTAAATCTATAACTTAATTTTAAAAATTAGCACTAATTAAATATGTTTAGTAAATTAGGTAAATATAATACTAGTATATCTCAATAAAGGATACAACTATTGATAGTAAAACAAAAAATTAACAAAAATGTCATGTCTTACCCAATTTTCGTCAGTATACTTCTCCAATTAAATGAAAAAATTAAGGAACATCCACACCGTGTGAATTAATTAGAGTAGATTCCCTTACTTTATAAATGTAATTAAGCATTCATATTCTTATTTATCAAAACAATTTAGTGTAAATATATGTGACATACGTGAATAGGACGTTGCTTATGATTATCATAATTCCATAAAAATTGCATCAGTTTTCCTTTAATAGTTCTAAATTAATTTTCTTTATTTTACTTCTATTAAAAAATCGGAAATATTTTTTAAGTAATAGAAGTAAAAAAACATACCTTTTAAGTACGTGTAGACTAATATAAAACCTTTTAAGTATGAGTAGACTAACATAAAACCTTTTAACTACGAGTAGATTTATGTAAAAGCTATTACGCACAAGTGGAAATATAAAACCTTTTAAGTAGGAGTGAACTAATATAAAACCTTTTAAGTACGAGTAGACTAATAAAAAACATTTGAAATACGAGTATATTAATATAAAACCATTTAAGTACGAGTAGACTAATATGAAACCTTTTAAGTAGGAGTGGACTAATATAAAACTTTCTAAGTACGAATAGAAAAAACTTTTTCAGTACCAAGTAGCACTGAGAGAAATATCAATATAGTATTTACTTTATAGTTAGTACTATTATTAAATGTTGTACCTAATTTATATACCACATATTTATATTGATTTCCGAATTCGTACTTGCAAAATTTATAATATTCTATAATTATTTTAGAAGAAAAACATCATATATATCATAGAATATCATATCTACATTATATAGATCACCATCGCCATCATGTATATAATGATGACCATCATGTATACAAAGCACTATGATTGAATGAATTAAAATTTAAAAAAAAAATAAATATGTGAAATACATATTTTTTACAGACGTAAATATCGATTTTCTACAGTACAAATGCAAGACAACCTATTTTATTTAGCACGAAACAGTTTCCTGAGCCGCAATTGATGGAAGGCCTGAGGATTAAGGTTAAGAAAACAATCTATAAACTAACAGACAGCCAGGTGAGCAAACGGCCTGAGCTACGATGAAATCGAAGTCAGTATGTACATTTAATTGGTGATCCGAGCGCCCACTTGACGTGACCCTTTAGAACGAATTCTACATTCCGACTCTTGAAACATATTTTTTTCGACTTCCGTTATTGAGTTTACTCGAATGGACCTTGTGAATGATATCTATCCTTTGTAACCGATAATTTCTCGTCTTTCTGATTAAATGTATCAAATATTTATGATTTTGTGCCATCTTTGTAGAAGTGGACGCTTTTAATTTTAATTTGTTAAGATGTTTACAGTTTCATTTTTAATAAATTAATTATATTTGATTTCAATCCAATTTTATTGACGCATTCAGATATGCAATAAATGATAAAATAACAAAAGATTGCTACGAAAACATCTAAACACTATTAAAAAATGCGATAAAAAAGCAATCAATAATTGCTATAAAATAAAAACTGATAGCAACAATAAGTTCAAGTCGAAGTTCACGTTTAGTGTTGCCTAGCATGCTGTACCACATGCAGGCATCAAAGCATACGTGAAGCCCGTATCACCACGTTGCACGCGCTCGCAACCATTGGGTCTACTATATTCGTACCAACCCTAGTATACTAATTCAGCCGTTATTTCATAAATAATGAAAATATGTAAAAAATCATTTAAAACCCAAGGGCAAATAGACCTCGCACGCCGAGGTTTCCACACCAAGGGCACGAGGTCACGTGGAAACGAGTACATTCATTACAAAGAATTTATTATTCATTTATAAATTTCAACCATAACTAATTACTTCAAAATCTAGTACGTATTCCAATAACAATAATAAAAATTACATATACGGTAAGAAAGAAATAACTATAGTCGATAAGGGTAAAACATAATTATTTTGTATTTTCACAGTATTTGACATAACATGGTGACAAATGCAATTAAATAAATGAAATAATTTAAATTTGTAATAAATAAAAAATAGTCTTGCTAAATTATACTATGTATATTATTTTCCACACTAAATTAATAATGTACCTGATTTTTTTTTAATGTAACAATATTTTTGTTGATATTATATAAGAATGTAATTTTTTATGTTCTTTAAATGTAGTAAAGAGTTTACATTAAGGAATAAAACTAATTTTTTGAACGTTTATCATTTTAGTGTTTCAGTAACACTTAAACGATAAATTCTGATATTACTTAAAAGATTTGCAGAGCACCGATATTGGCTTTCTATATTTCTATATTTACAAGACTTTGTTCGTCACACCTTAATAACTATCCTAGAATTATTGTCGTGCTATTTTCCCAAATTTGATGTGCAACTTCTACTTATTATTTAAAAATTTGACTTATTATTTTTGTTCCAATAATGTAAAACAAATATGAGCATACCGATCTTTCTCATCGTTTAACCCCATTGCTTTTTCATCTTTAGGTTTTATTTCTTCAAAACGATAATCATCGGTTATTTGTGTAAAATTTAGTAGTACTTTGATTAATATAAGTATATTTATAATTATTAACGAAAATGGCGTCAAAATAAGCATTTACGTTTTATAATAACAAGGTAACGTAGTTGTCACCTAATGAGGTAATTCCTTTTTAATTTATTAATTATAATAGAAGATAAACAAGGATTTGCCTGCTAAAAATCATAAAAATATTTGGTTTGTATTTATGTATATACGGCTCTAGATCACAAAAGTTCAGAGAAGAAAAGAAGGCCAGAGTGCCTGCCCTAAATAGAGAATGCTCCTGAGAAGGTTCTACGATTCAGGTCTTCGGTGTGTTTTTAAATGCACCCTTTCATTTGAAGTTTTCAGTTCTGTAAAGATGTGATTGATAAACGTGATCATAGCGCTAGTAAGGTTTTGAATTTATTAAGTACACAGCATATATTTTCAATGTTCAAACTTATATAGACGGTACGGTAGTATAATCGTACGAGAGGAATATTAGTTTTTAGCTTGATAATTAGCATGGAAACTTTGAGGAAGCTAATGGTTAAATTTTCGTCAACTGCATGAAAACAGTTTTTGAGTAATTGTATTGATTTTTCAGTAAAATCTTACTGTTAGTACCACACATTTTTAGCCTGGATTAGGGACTAAATTATAAAATTTTTAATAACGACTTAAGCATAATTCTCTAACTGAAGTGAATATATATTCAAATATTTTGTATCATATATTGTAATGTTATTAAAAAACTATTGATGACAATAAGGTAGGAGGTAAAAAGAAGGGAATGTTTCCATTATACTTTAATTAGCCCGACTCGAAAATCTTTTATCGGACCAAAACGAATCACTTTATTATCTAAAAATTTTCATATTACAGTGCATATTAAGACCATAAACAATTTCGTCCCCGTACGGAAATAATACACACTGATACATACATACTAGTATACAACACCTTAATCTACCCGCTTAATCTCATGAAGGGGCGCCAATCGACGAAACTTACTTAGTAATATAATTGATAATTTACTCATTTATATCATTCCAGGCTGCAGAAGAATGAATGTTTAAGGGATGAAATAAGGGATGAAGGTATTGTTAGGCTTTAGGTGGTAGGATTTTTGCTAACATTTACATAGGTACTACAGAGTTCATGACTAGAAAAGTTTTAAAATTTTATTCAATTTATATGGATTGATCATGCTTTTTTCGTGTAATAAATAAGAAAAATGTTAAGTGTGTTTGTTTATTAGGCAATCAAGATAAGTTAGTTCAAATACCATATTCAAATATTTTGTATCATATATTGTAATGTTATTAACTAACGTTTACATAGGTACTACAGAGTTCATGACTAGAAAAGTTTTAAAATTTACTCAATTTATATGGATTGATCATGCTTTTTTCGTGTAATAAATAAGAAAAATGTTAAGTGTGTTTGTTTATTAGGCAATCAAGATAAGTTAATTAAATACCATATTCAAATACTTTGTATCATATATTGTAATCTTATTATCTTGTATGGCAGGCAAAAGAGAAGTTTATTTAGTCCTGGTCTTAAATACACTAAATGTTACAACACGATTGAGTAATAACAAGTACGTTTTTGTGCAAAATATGTTACTGTAACTGGTAGGTTGAATATAAAATAAAGGATGTAGGTGGAATAAAGAGGAACAAAAAATTTAAAAGAATCGTGATGAGATATAGTGAGGAGTAATATACCTTCCTTGTGGAGACGTAATTATTCATACATTATTTGGAAACCGTATTTTTAAAAAAAATAACATATAATTATAATTCAGTTTATAAAGAATCTGTAATATAGCGAGACATTTCCTTTCTAAATAAATTACCTCAATACACACACATTAGAATCAGAATCACATTAGAATCAGAATTCCCAGGATCATTGAGAGCAACTAAATCCGACTGGGATCACTTCCTTTTGCAACACTATTGGACCATTCATTGGATTCAATTTTTTTCAATTAATTTCAACCCACTGTCAGCATAAGAGAGTCATATATGAGAGTTTAGTAGAAATATAAAAAATTACTAGTACGACTATCTAAAAAATGTTGATAAAAAACATTACAAATTAATTAACAGAAGTTATATTCTGAAGCTAAACGCATATTTCACTCAAAAAGGTTAATTAAAAATATATTTGCATTTATAGTGCCAAAAATAATAAATATTTCCCCTCTTATATAATTTTTAATTGAAATATACCAATGAAAACTGTAGTTTTAAATTCATTCAACGCTTTGAATACTATTTCACTACCCGACATAGAAGTCTGTCGTACGAATCATAGTTTACAATGAGAAAACCCTAAAGGCACTCCGATATGATTGTAGTATATAATTGAAATGATTTAAAAAATAAAATTAGAATTGATTATATAACAGCCGCTGTTTACTACGAAAGCTGAGAGCCTTACGAGATATTTTAATTAACACACACAATTTCATGTTACGAATTTTCCTAATCCGCTACCATGTTATTTTTTCACGTATCTTCTCTATAGCTATTATTTTCAGACAACTTTCCTATCTATCTGCAACAAGCGATAAGATTATTTAAGCCCGGAGATATTTTTTGTTTAGTATCCCTTAAATGCGAACAAATATTATCAGCCATTCGTCGATTTTTCGCGGTCTTGAAAAATGCAACTTCATTTTTTCCACCTGCGTAACGCCGAAACATTTTAAGTGAATATTTAACATGTACATAATTTCTTATTAACGTATACATACATTCAACCCAATTAAACCATCGAGGAGTATAAAGTGAATTAGAGTCGTTGAATTTACCCATTATGAGCAGTTTTGCAAATTGCATGTTTAATAGCGATTATGGTTTAAATAAAAAAAAAATGTTGACGAATTTTCTCTAAAAGGAAAAGAAGTATATTCTAATTAAATGATTCATTAGTCGCAATTTATCCCCGCAATAGCTCTTTATGAGGACCCACCCTTAAAGCATACATCTATGCTCCCCCCCCCCAATTAATTCCCAGGTTTGGGCGCGCTTCGTATTCAGTTCTTCGTTTCAATCCGAGAACAGTATTTGCATTGTTCGGTCATTGTCCGATTAAAATTGCAACTCTTGCTTGCGACCTGTTTACGTGTACGGTCCCACTCTCCACGATTAAACTTACACAATTACCTACAAAACAGGATTTCACTGAAATTATTTGTAGTGAAATATAATTCCAATTTGCATTAATGTTTGTTTTTTTCTCTGACGGGTGGTTTATATCCTCTTCATGTTATTTGAATTTCTTGGAGTAATCATTTTTTTAGACGCTGCGCACGTTTTCTGAGGAGTGACCAAAAAGTGAGTCGTCAAGCTAGGGTTTCTGACGCTGAGTTGGGTAACTTCGGCATCGGTCAAACAAGTTCCAAATTAAAAAATGATGAAATTGAATGTGCATTGCATTGTTTGGATAAACTCGGCTCCTTTCGGCATCACTCGAGCGAGTTCAATGTTTAACAATTACATTCTATTTTTAAATAATATCTACGTATTTTTTGAGTATATTTCAATGTAACAAACGCATGTTGTTTTTCTTTCCTTATTTTCGTATTGAAAATTTCCAACATACGATTATATAAGTTGCCAGAGTTTCCACTACTAAATTGTGGTCTTAAGGACACAATTTTTTTCGTAAACAAAGACACAAATTGAGTTTCACATATGGTGTTTAGGATATCTCGTGTTTCTGCTAATTTTTTAGAGCAATTCAAGACACATGTAAGTAAATTTTATTTATCTTATATAGACCTGTTAAGATCAACTAGTTAAAAAATGAGTTTATATGATAATTAGTCATTTCACAAAGAAATTTTTCCATAAGTTTGGCTAAAAAAACACGAAAAGTTATAACTAAGGAACTATATAAAATTTTGAAATACACATATTTATATACTTCCGTTTGGCACTATTTTTAAGTTTATAAGTCGTGGAGCTAACACAACAAGAATAACTATGCTCACAGTTCTTTTTCGTAAATAATTACTTAGTTCTATACTGCATACATCAACTTATATTACACATTTTTATCAGTGTGAAAGTAACCTAAAATTACTCATGGTTTTTTCTGATATAAACAGAATGCTTTCAAACCTTTACTTCATTAGTTAAGATTCTAAAAAAAAGAACGTACATCTTCTTTTATTTCTTGAGCAGTTGTTCAAAATACAATTCATGGTTGATTCTAAAGCCTCGAATAAGTATTAAAGCAAAAGATATGAAATTGCATTCAAGGAGCGCATTGTATTAGTTCAGTGAAAATATAAAAAAAAAACCTTGAACGTAAATGAATCAACTAAATCAGAATGAAGCTCACTCAAAAGTTTTGAAGATGATTCAAGTGCTACCAAATAAAACATTTGGTGTGGCAGAAGTCATCAAAGAAAATGATATAAACTTTTCCAAAAGGTTAACGCCGCCTTTCATTTTACCATTAGGTTTCTCTCTTTTCGTAACTTTTGTCTCAGATAAAGGCAAGTTGCTCTTAATAAAAAAACCGTTCAGAAGTTCCATGTTATAAAACAACAATGAAAATAAAACATTAATTTTACTTAAATCATATTAAAATATCTCAAGCTCCGAAGAATACTTTAATGACTTGCAAATCCTCCGATTACACAAATGACGATTGGATTTGTTCAAGAACTTTAAAACAAAACCTGTTAATTAATTGAATTAATAAATTAAATATTTGTATCACATATGCGCTCGGAATTCGTAGTAGGGACGAATGGCATTTCCTTTAGTTGTCGTTCTGCTGTAGTACCTTAAGATTCATATCTTAACGTTTCATAATTAGTATTTCAGTTACTCGAGTTGAAATAGTTTTTTTTCCATTTGGGCGTTGGTTTTATTTAACAATTATCATACTAATAGCTAATGTAGACAATTTAAAATCACATCAAAGCACACTAAATTCACGTATATTGGGCTTTGTTTGGTAAGCTGTTGCTAGTTACACCGATGAAAAAACGACTGGAGTGGAAAAAATTTACTTTCGGTGGAGCCTCTGCGTCAGAACATTAAAAAAAAAACATACTTTCTTAGATTTGTTATAGTGTTGACATAAATTGATAATTTAAAATTTTAATTTGTAATATTAAACTGTATGATGAATTATAAACAAATTAAAGTGTGTCATTACAGCGTTATTCTATACAAATGATAAATTTTGTTATTAAATTGAATAAAAGCTTCTGCTAAACCTTAAAATCTTCTTTAACTTTAATTCTTATTTATAAAGGTTCATAAAAATTAAATTGGGTCATAAAATTTTTCTTCAACCGTCTTTCTCATCTCTTATAGAATGTCAACTTAATTGTTTTCAGACGATTAACTACACAAATTTAAGTCACGAAACGCTCATTATTACTAATAATCATTTATATATATAAATTATTTTCTTTAATGCTTTTGTCAAAAGGACACTTCAAATCTTACTAAATTAGGCAGTAAAAAGGAAACTTTAAGATAATGCCTGCAACTATGAGTTATTTAAAATGTTTTTTTCATGTTATGTTGAAGAATATAAAATTTTTTTGTATATTTTGAATATGTAAAATATATTAATTTTTCATTGTAACAACTACATTTTGCGACTTACGATTATATTTTTAAGGACAATTGTTATCATTTAGTCGAGGGGAATCTTACGAATAATGTGAACTTTATAAATTGACAATAAGCTTATACAGACTACCAAATACAACGTTTGGAATCATTCAGAAAATTAAATAATTTTTGTCTCAGCATAAAGCTTTTTATAAGCAAACTACTAACGCCGTAACGACAATCGAGATAAATACGTATCGAGGAGAACAAGCCATGGATAAAATTTGCTCCATCGGAACCACCCACTTAGTATGAGAGTAACAAATAGCGAAACACCAATAAAATAAACATACTTTTTCAATTTTCATTACACTTTCTTGCTTTAATAAAACTTACTTTCATAAATGGCATAAAGTTTTCAAAATACGTTTAATTATAAATATTGACATAGTTACCGTGAAAGATTCTATAAATATGCTTTTATCACATGGAGGCTCAAAAATGACAAAATGTATCTAAAGAAGTTTCACTTCTAATGTGTCTAGTAACCGTATACCATTTTCTTGAATATTATTTTACTGTAGTTCTTTATGAGACCGAAACCAAAACGATTCAGTTCAAGCAAAGCCCCGATAACTTTGCTCAATCTACTTTAACTCAAAACTGTTATGAGATTTAGCAGATACTTTAAGGCAAAGTTTTAACCATACTCGAACAGCTGACGATGACTACAACCATGCTAGTTTTATTTCCATCTAGCCAGTGCTTTCATGGGGAGCCTCCTCCTGAAGAGCATAATTCAATTTCGCCCAATTTACAGTAAGCCGACAGTAGTTAGCGTTGCGTCTGCGGATAGGATTAAACTGCGAGACAATGAACTTTCTGACATTTATCTTGTTCGGAAATGAAGTTGTTTGTTTAAAGTATCGACGCTTCCAAGCAACGATGTTAAAAACAAAAGTTACGCCGGGGCGGTTTCGTAATGAGCTGTATCTTTGAATTTTGAGGGGAGGGGAGGGAGAAAACTTTTTATATTCAATGGTTGTTTTTTTATTAAATTTTATTTCAACTTACTTCTATTTCAATGAATTAGAAAATAAAGAATAATAACGAAATTTGAGTTCCAAAGATTTACTTCTTTACATCGTTTATAGTCAATATTTTCAAATATATTATAAGAAAATAAAAATGAAAATATAAAGTAAACAATTTGAAATATTGAATATATTTGGCGTTAATTTTGTAGAAAGTTATAATTCACAATTAAATGAAACTACGCGACGTAGTATTATTTCTACTTTCTTTAAGTTCTTTACCACGACCTAGGTTTCATTGTATTACAACATCTTCAGGTGGGTTATTGGCAAAGATCTTTGCTAAAATAGGTTATTAGCAAAGATCTTTGCTAACCTAGGTCATGGTAAAGAACTTATGGAAACTAGAAATAATACTACATCACGTAGTTTCAGTTAATTGTGAGTAATTGTAAACAATTTGAATTAATCGAAATATGTATATGCTTTAAGCAAAAATTAATGATATTGTCTTTGTTTTAAATTAAAATGTTCATGAAATTATTTAAACACTTTTTAATATTCTGCTTAAAAATCATAATAATACAAAATTGGTCGAAAAATATGTTGCAATTGCGTTAAGCTAATTCTTTTTCGTTTAGAAAATTAAATGTTAAAAAAATTATAAAATATACTCGCATAAATCAATTTGGTTTAAAACGACCCAAAGTTATATGAGAATACAACTGCCTGTACACGTGAACTTTAATACAATGCATAAACATATGTATTTGAAGCTAAAAACCAAAATATACTTAAATACCGCCATCGATATCACATTATAGATTACATTTAGAAATATAATTATTCCTAGGTTTATGATGAGCTTTTCAATGTAATGAAACAACATTTGTACACTTGAACGTAATATTAACGTATTAGTTTCATATACATATCGATACCTACAAGGAAGAACACTACAACTCACTTTTTACGACTTCATAGCAATGCGTGACAAAATTGTAAAATATAATTGAATAGATATAAATTTTTTCAATTATTTAAGTTAGGTGAAATTGTTTAAAATACGTTAACAATACGACGAACAGAGAGTAATGTATGTAAAGAATTAGCAACAAGAATAAAATTATAACTAAAAAGTGAGTTACAATGGGGATGTGAACATTATTATTTTTATTAGATAACACGTTTCATTTTAACATATTCTATACATAATTTTTATTTGCCACTGAATTAAACTACGTGATGTAGTGTTATATCTACTTTACTTAAATAATATATTTTATTTTTTCGTAACCACCATAACCAGGTGGTTAAGAATTTAATAGAGTAGATGTAATACTACATCACGTAGTTTCATTTAGTTGTTTATACAAATCAAATGTTATTGAATTTCTACAAAAATAACACCAAATATATTCAATATTCTATTCAGTATTCTATATACAGTACATATTACCAAAATATTTTTTTAATCGATATTTTTTAAATAAGTAATAGATTTTGAAAGATATGAGGTGAATGATTTTGAATACATGGTGATCTTTGAAAGTAGTAATACATTTTGAAAGACTTGACTAAATTGAATAAATAGAAATAATAAAAAAATAGAAATTGACTAAAATCTCAAAAAATAACCATTGAAACTTTTAATATTATCAAGTGGAATGAGGAAGTATAGTTAATGAAATCACGGCGACTCTCTATTATAGACAATTAGATTCTTATAATTAAGGACGACATTTGTGTCCAATAAATGTAATGCTAATATTTCAACGCCTTCACAAATTAAAAACTTTCTGAAAGACGAAAATTCTTCAGACAAATATGACAGAGCAGTTGTGCAGAAACTTGAATATCATAATTAAATAAAGTTAAGTACTTGTATCAAGTTAAACGGTAGACGATATAGACATAATAGAAAGTTCAACAGTTTTATCAAATTACCTACCTAGAGATTGTTGATAGAATACGAAGTTAAACCAGTTTTATAAATGTACAAAGTTAGAGTCTACGAATAGAATAAAAAAATCAGAACATTGCAGTACAATTTAATATCTGAATTTTAATCCTCGCATATTTAATTTTAAATCTGGGCAAGGTCTTTGTAAACATGTCAGTATAATGATAGTATACACAAAATTTAAAGCAATTATTATAATTAAATTATATTTATGGTCCTTTTTCTATCAATATTTGAACACATATTTTTTTATTGTATTCGCCTAACTCATTCAATGATCTTACCTTGTTGACGTTAATTGGTCCAGGTGACGAGGACGTCGTTTTTTTAAAATATGAAACCATCCTTCACAGACTAATTTAATTACATTGGTCGATTATCTGCCCGAGTCATTGACTGCACTATTTGATAGAATGCGTGAACCTATTGAATCAGCCAATTCAATGAGTGAGCCGGCTGAGTAACTGAGTCCATCGAGTAACTAAGCCGACTAATTTAATCGAATGAATAATTGTGTCATTTGAATGGTTGAACCGATGAATAACTGAACAGATTCAATACTTGAACCGACTGAATAACGTGGTCGGTCGCATAACTGGGCAGGCTGAATCACTGAGCCGACTGAATGAATGGTCTGACTGAATAAGTGAGCTAAGTTATTAACTGAGCTGGCTATAAAACAGAGCTGAGTGAATCACTGAGCCGACTGAAAGACTGAGCTAATTAAATAGATGTGCCGAAGGAATATCTGAGCCGACTGAGTAACTACGAGTGAATAACTGAGCGGATTGAGTAACTGAGCAGTATGAATAGCTGAGCCCACTGAATAACTGAGACGAGTGAACAATTGAGCCGAGTGAATAACTTAGTGATTACTCACTTTCAGGAATTTGTCTAGGTTAGACTTCTAATCTATGACGGGTGAAGTACGGTGCATATTTGATTCCGATGTAGACTCAATCTTATCATGGTATAAATGTATATTCTTTTAGTATTTCTAAATATTTTTGTAGATAGCAAAGAGTCGGTTGAGTGAAAAACTTGCGCCACAACTTGTTGCTCATCAACGTCGGATATAACATAATCAGTCGGTACATATTATTAACTAAGCTTGCTGTTTCAGCTGTTGAGCTCGTACTTGTTAACGTCGAAGATGTATGCATGACTGATATAATATTCCGATATATGTATATTGTTGACTAAGCATATTGTTTTAGCTATTACGATCGAGCTCAACAACATCGAATGTGTATGCATGGCTATTGTATATGATCAGCACTGTTGACTAAACTTGCTATTTTAACATTAGTTCTTATTAACTTCGAATATGTATCAATGAATAAAACATATAAATAATCTCATAAATATTGTTGCTATTATGAGAACTTTTATGCAAAGTTTGCGGTCGTAATTGTAACTTTATTTCTAATAAATTGAAATTGAATTTAAATTTAAATTAGTAACATTTTTCATAATTGATCGACAGTAAATTTGTTGCATAAAACGGATTTTTTTCTTAAGTAACATTAAATTTTGCTAGTATTTTCAACACTGAATTGTTATTATGATACGGAAATTTAAATATGTATAATACTTAATTTTGTCACCCATAATTGAAATGCTGTTACAATATGTTCCTGGGGACTGACCTTATTAAAGAGAAGATTTCGTTGTTCTTTTCGTAATGAAAACTAAAAATTAAGAAGAAAAGCGTAAGCTTTCTTGATTTATTAAATTATTTTTTCTCTTTAATTTTATTTTTGTCTATGCATATATGACAGAAACCACCGCAATTGTAACAGTAAGTTAATTCTTGCTATTGCTTTGATGTTTTCTCTTTCAAAATGTTGGTTTTTTGCAAAAATCTATATGTAACTTTTTCTCGTCTGGACATATTGTAAAAGTCCGATGAGTAAGAATTTATTATTATGCAGGGATCCTTGACTGAAATAATTACAGGTTTTTACTATCCTGCTAGGCAGTAAAGAAACAATATTTCGAGCCACCCGTATTAATGATTATTCTATATATATATATATATATATATATATATATATATATATATATATATATATATATATATCTCTCTATACAGATTTTTCTGTTATATTTTACTTATACATAAACCCACACGGCTCGTTAGCCTTGAGTCGTCGAAGGCGCGTTCTAGGTTATCTCATAATTATTTTGCAAATTGAGCCTTGTACATATGAACATAATTTTTTAAGTCTACTAAAATTATTATTTCCGATTCAAGCTTTAAATCACTGTTTGAGTATATCGTATTAATACTTATATATTATTGTAATACCACAGTATTTCATGTTGACAATGAATTATAACTGCAATTACCCAGGTAAAAATAATCATCCCGGCCGATTAATTCTCCAATTAATGCTTAACGATTATTTAAAGTCATCTTATTGTTAATTTTTCAGAAAATGTTCATAGCTCAAAAAACACGCTGCATGTTGGGTTTCTTGGTTTGAGGTTTTATATTGGCACTTCACATAGAACTCCGGTTACGACATGGCTTAAAAGAAAATGGATCTTAAAAGTTTACAACATAAATTACAGTTTTGTGATGAAGTTTTTTGCAAGAAAATCTTTTGAAATTATTTCAGAGTGTTATTGGTTACATTCTCCAAATGTTTTTCAAATTGAACTTCTTTCCTAAATAAAGTTGCGAGTATCATTTGTAAGTATTCAAAAGGTTGTTTATTGTAAGTTTTCTTCCAAACAAAAGAAAAAAAAAGGGAATGATTCACTATCGCTAAGCTGACTCGTAACTATTTCATAAACGTTTACCTTATTATATCCAAACAATGTTTATGTTTTTTTTCAGTGGAAAATGGTGGCTGAAATTATGTGGCAGGAAGGAATTAGCAGTGGACACGAAAGTTCTCTTCAGTCATAAAGGTAAAGCCGGCAGAAGACAATTCATTAATTAAAATTTTAAAACCTTTCATCGTAGAAAATTATTATACCTCACTAAGCTAAAATTTTCCGGCACCGACGAAAGAAACCAGAGCAGCAGTAGAACCGCAATTGTACCAGATAAGGCACAGTTGCGGCAGGAAACTACCGGCAAAACCTTATAAAGAAAGAAAAATAAGGAGAGTGTTCAAGAATGGTGCATTTTGCGTAATTCACAAATTACAAAAAAATAAAAGCGAAAGAAAATTATGAAGAAATTTTAAGGAAACTCCAAATTTATAACCATGAAGTAATTTCAAGGCAAATAACGTTGCACCTAATTATCGTGGAAGATAAGCAAAGAAAGCAATTTTTTTTCATGAGTGTTCTTTTCGATTCCTGGTTTTGGAATTAGGATTTTATAATTTAATTGTGTTTTGTAACTGTAGCATTTTTTTACGCCATTATATTTATTTGTTATTATGTTTTTATTTATGTAATTACGTATTTTTCATTTACATGCTCAACGAATTGGCATTAAGCTATGAATTCCACGACCTGTCTACTTTTTGCATAAGAAAAATTTACCGAATATCTCAAGTTACAAAACAGTAATTACTATTACTAAAAATGTTAATAGATATCGTCGGCAGTAACAATATTGTAATATACACCAAGTCAAGTACTTTTTTTGATCTGTAATATCCCACACACGCAGACAAATATCCATACAAACAAAATTAATAAATGATATAAAAAATTAAATTAATAAATGATATGAAATAGGTTTTTTAATTCTATTATCATTCTCTATGCTAAATCATTCACACTTTTTATTTGTACATGTGGTATATTTAAATATATATATATATATATATATATATATATATATATATATATATATATATATATATATGCATATATATATATATATATATATATATATATATATATATATAATGACTCGTATATTGTGCTATTTTCCTATCATTATTTGTATTCTGTCTCGAGAAAAATATAAATTTATCTAAAATGTTTACGAGAATAGCACGGAGATCTAATATATCTAATTGACACCTTTTCATAGCCACAAATAGGTACAATAATTAATATTTTATGTGATCTAAATTTGGAAAGCACAAAGGAGTTATTTTCGAAACTACAAATGGAATCATACCTCAGTCTCTCCCGATCATTAGTTAGTTAGTACCACGTTACGTTCCTGATAAGTCACGTCTATATATAATTAAATTATTCTAGTTAAAGTTACGTTAAATGTATTTCATCATGGAGTAAATTTTGCCTTTATTTTCGAATACCTACTGTCCTATTTAAGTTAAATTTGACTGAGTGGGTAATTGCATCCTGTATACTTCATAAATCAAGGCCTGGTTTGCGGCCGTAAATATGTTCATATTGTCTATCATCTATTATTATATTATAGTCTCTTTGTAATAATAAAGGTCCGGTCTGTAAATGAGCGCTTTTCTGAATTCTACACGTATTTCAGGACATCATTTTATCCCTTTTGTAACGTAATATTTATGAATAGTGTAACAAGTTGTATTTGCAAAACCTAAGTAATTACGAAATTTAATTTACGTTATTGTATTCCAAGAAAAACGAGAAAAATTTACAAAGATTTATATTATTTATAAAAATGAAAAAAATCTAGAACATGTTGGAATACATGCGTATAAAGTAGAATTATTTAGGTGCCTATATCTCTTGATATTTTCCATGCAAGTTAAACGAAAGAATTTTAATTAAAAATTTTGCAGTTAATACTAGTATTTAGATTTTATTTCATGTTTTCAATTCTATGATCGGAAAAATACTCAGCTAGCAGGTCGTTTCGGAGATTAATATAGCACAAAAGGGCGTTGGTGCGTCCCGGAATAGTCACTAAATAGTGTTTAGTAGTTGTCCAAATATCTTGAAATTATTAACACAACTTAATTTAAGTAATCCCAGGACCCAAAAAAAGCACCAAGACCGTATAAGGAAACGAACATAATACACACAGCAGCTCTTTTCTTGCTTACATTCATTTAAATAACCAAAAAAATAACAGATAATATGGGATTGACACACTCTGTCAAAGAACTGTAGCTATTTTCTAAACATGCTCAATGTAATTGCGTGTGCGAATCAGGGATGTCCCCAGGCATTATCGATTATCGATATAATTTTCAATACATTTCAGTGGATATAGACTAATCGGCGTCTAACGTAAGTAAAGCAATATAAGCTAATGTAAGGTAATTCCGGGTTGGACTTCTGACGGGTGGATTATTTAATTAATGTAAAATAATTTATGAAAACCAAGAATTGGATATAAGGCATGAAGTTCAGCAATAAGAGTGGTGGAGCTCGCAACTAAACGCCTTAAATCTCGAATGAACTTGTATCCGTGAACATAACATCTGCATTGTTCTTGTTTGCCCATTATACCAATTTTAATTTAAACGTATTTATGATATTTTGATACATTTTAAATTTAAGTGTATTTTTTTAAATTGGACTCAAAAGCACCTTTTTACAGAAACAATAATACATACGTAAAGACAACACGTTTACAGTAATAAATACAATTATTCTAAAAACAAAGTTTTTTGTAAAACTAATATCCATATATATATATATCCACTTTTAAACAGTGGATAGATTTTTAATACGTGTTAGCCAAATTTTATTACCGTTATGGAATCATAAAATCTAAATTGTACATTTAATAACAAAACGTGAGTGCTTTGCGCATTGAAATATAATTAATCGTTTTTTCTTTTGAGATTTTAATAAAGCGTAATTCCATTAAACAATCCTTTTGTAATAAATTCGGTGTATTAGATTTTGCTAAAAAAAAGATAAGCTGTGCCCCGTGGTTACGCAGTAAAAGATAGAATTTTCTTCGTTATTCCTTTTTTACTGGTGTCTATTAAGATTTCGGGAGTTCATCCATTTATGACCATAACGATGATGAATTATATAATCTATAAGATTATATAATTAATTATTGTCAAAACCTGAAACTCAAACTTTAGATAGTTTTTAAAGAAAATAAAGTAAATGTCTAATTTTCTGATTAGGTGAAATAATGCAAGCAATTTACATATCATTATTGCTTGTAGGGCAAAGTTTTCTTAATGTTTTCACCGCCAAATTTTTCTGTTGTCTAGCATCACAATTATAATCGATATTTTAGGTAAATCTATGTCCCAAATTAAAACAAAAAAATATATTGTGATTAAGTAAAAATATTAAAATGTCAAATAAATAAAAAAATGGACCTTATAAGATTACTTTACACGAATTTTTACAGAAAAATGGCTCTTGCAAAGGCCGTCGGCGTTATAAATGTATGAATAAAGTCTAAAATTTTCCTCAAAATATAGGTTTTCTGAAATTATAACAATGTTTATATTCCTGAGCGTAGTTCCAGAGATTAACGAAAATAAACTTTCCCGCTTCATATGTTGATATAAATTAGATAAATCCAGTACAGCTTTCAAAAATTTCTACCTTTACAGAACTTGAAATAAAATCATTGTCATCAAATGGTTGCGCATTTTGTCATCAACTTTTACATGGTTGAACAATATGTTTCACTACATAATATGTGCGAGAATTTAAATATATTTCATTTACAGCTTTGATCAGGAAATTAACACGAATTTTAATGGGGTGGATTCTAAGAAAGTTTTGAAAACAGGTGAAATTTAATAGTGTTCTAAAATAGTAATAAGTGTATTAAATTGTAAAATGGGGTAAGTAGTAAGAATGTGGTGTTATATTGTAAGCAATACAATTTATTTATTTTAAGTGTAGATAAACACATGTATTCGGCCTACTTATTGCTATACGAGAAACTTAATGAAAGTTATTTAGAAGATTGTAATATGTTTTTAATTTGAAAGAAGGAGCGTAAAAAATATTGGTTTAAATAAATTTACGAGTATAATTCACATATTGACGAAGATAGCGGAAAGGGGAGAATAGTGATCAATATTATTTACCGGGAGATGCTAACTGAAAGTTTGATCGATCGGAAAACTCGTGAATCATAGATCAAAATTATAATTATGGTCAGTAAAAAGTTATATTACATTTAACTTTATTTTTTATCGTAAATTGTAAACAGAAAAATTATATATAGGTAAAACTGGTAAGTTAAAATTATATGTCTTTTAGAGCCACTTTTTATAGACGATGAAGGAATGCTTAATATATCCTAATCAAAATATTTCTTTGATTTTAGTTGATGCTATGTGGGACAATTGAAAAATATAGTCGGGAACACATGGATTCACAATGTTCATCTTTTGGATATATTTACGACGTAGGCATATACAAAATATTTTGGTAAAATCCGGGAATTATCAGAAGGTGCCCAGTAATTTCGAAGTACCAATTTTACGTACTTTGCACGCAATTCCGGACCTTTTGGGAACCTGGACCGAAGAAGGTTTATAAAAATTAAATAACTAATATAATGCAATGTCATTAAAATATAGAAAGTACGTGAATACCCGTTCAATCGCATGCGAAATATCGAGATACGGTATAGTTATGTATATAGTGCTGGTATATCACTAGTGAGCTTTCGGAAAATAAATATTGACAAATAAATCGATATATATTTTTCCTTGTATATTTATTACTTAATAAAACTTTACCTTGTTTAGAATACTTAAATGTAACATACCTGTGAAATATTACTGTTATGTTTACATCTTATTTTGTTACCCAACAGCTTTTATAGTTACATACAGCAGCACAGCAGAACATTATACTATAATAAGAAGATTATATTTCGAATGCAATGTATGATAATACTTTACGCCAGTCAACTATACATTTATAAATTTCATTTGACATTCGATTTATATCTTCAAAGTCTGAGAAATGATTCCTATGACCTATTTGTTATTTCCTAATAAACTTGATTTTCTAATGAACTTGTTCTTTTTCATATCTGGTCTCCGGGCTGGTTACTGATCAAAGAAATGATCTTATTTTAAAGTGGTAATCGAGTGCTTTTAGCCACTTTAAAGCTTATTCTTCAGCAGACAGAAATTGAACTTAGTAAATGAAACCTTTATTTACTTGGAAAATGCCTTTTCAATGATATTCCCGTGTAGAATTGTTCATCTTGAAGGAGGTACATTAAATAAGTAAAAATTTTGCTATTTAGTTGAATTCTCAAAATGTTATACATAAACATGTATCAAAGTATAATGTGAGACGGCAATCTGTGAGACGGTGGCAGAAAAATATATGTAGTAAAATACCCTAAATATCAGAGAAACTGTGGAGAAAAAGTTATTTTTCATATTTTCCAAGGCCATTTTACCTCTCTCAACTCTTAAAGGAAAAATTAGGACATATGAGAAAGATATAGTTAGTTTTCAGGGTTTATGTAATTTAGAATTAAAGTATTTTTGAGAACGAAAAGTAGTTTTTCTAATTAAATACTAAATTTATCCAGATACTTTCTTACGTATATTAGCGCTTCGCCATTGAAATGCTCTGAATTTTACTTTTTATAAATATGCAATCTCTGATTTTATTGCGAAATTTTTTTTTGTTTATGATATCTGTTCGAATGCATTTGAAGAAATTTTTATTATTTTTAAATAATATTATTGTGTTTAACTTTATTATTAAAAAACGATAATTTATTATTTTTATTGGGGAATCAGCAATTTTATAACGAGAAACTTCGGTCAATTCATAAATTTCTTTTTATTTCCCGCTAACCTAATATATTGTTTTAGAGGAGAGGGCATTTAAGAGATTGTCTATATAAAAATACTGATATCTAAAAACTTATTATACTTTAAAAAATAAACTTATGCTAGGTTTTTTCTTCCTACAGAATTAATTATTCTTTCTATATTCTTTCAAAAATGTCCTTAATGAGAAAACCTCTGAGCTTCACACCTACAAACTCTTGGTGCAAATGAAACGGAAAAAAATTAACAGCTTTCATTTACAGAAGTAATAAATAATCATTGAAGAAAACGTGAATTTTTTCTGACAAATCAAGAAAAGAATTACTTTGAAAACCGTAAGGTTTACTGAACTCAAATTTTGATATTAGGTACAACACGACCTAATCTAAAAGTACGACATTTTTAATATTAATTTTAATATTTTCCGGTGTGAGAATTACAACTAAAACATTAATTTTAATTCGTAAATTTAATGTTTTGTGAACTGACACGAGCTCAAAGCTTGAATATTAAAATATTATTAAAAGATGCTTTGCAGACAATTACTTCTTAAAATTTTTACCGGAAACGGAAAAGGATCTTTATTCATGAAGACATATGTGTGTACGTATGAATACATTTGGTGGTTACTGATTCATAATTTATTAGTTTGACGAACTACAAATATCTATAAATGTATTTTCGAGCACTGTTTCATTCCACTTATAACTATTAGTTCCATAGCATCTCTTCTGTTCACCACTAGATGGCTGGTACTGTGAAACGATATTTAAATCTATTTTTTAATAAAATACATCAACAAATGATGTTTTATTAAAATTTTACTTAAGTTTTTTTGCTATTGATTGTTTAATATAAATGTATTTAAAAATTGTTAAATTTTGTTATATGTAGGCTATATATAGGTAATCTTGCCGCTGATAAGAAAGGTTAAATTTCACATTTATCTCATAATATTAAAACTAATGACGAAAACCTAGGGTTTATTTGCTCCATTTATTGTTTTTATTAATTCGAAATAGATTTCAGCAAAAGAAAAAGTAGAATTTTCACCAAAAAATTAGGTATTATTAATAAAAGTTGCCAAAGAGTTCGTAAAAGTAACTGATTACAAAAAAATGAGATACATTAAGTATTGGAACCAACAAATTATTTATTTCTGTCACGCAAATATTGCACAGTGTACTTATTAAATCTATATTCTTAAGTCGATCCCTCACCGCTATGGACCATGACTCCATTTTGATAACACCTTATTTTTAACAATACTCCGCTATAGGTTCCTATTATCGAAACTGTGTAAGGCATCATATAATGGAGTGCCAAGCGTTTCACAAATCTTGTCCACCCAGCGTCTAAGGCAACGTTCCTGCACTGTTCGTCAACTATGCCGGTAACAATGGGTTCCTCAATAGTATCGACAGGTTTCTCCATAATAGGGACAAAGTATTGAAGAAATCTCCGGATATATATGGTGGACAATCTTGTTTTGTTCATTGTATATTTACTTATGGTTATTGTACATAATTTAAACCCTTCATTTGTAAACATTTCGAAAGGATTTCTGCGATCCGTCAAATTTCTGGGAACTGAGATATTATTTATAAAATCAATAATATCTTCGTCAAATTCTAATAGAAAAGTCAAATTGATTGCGAAAAAATCCATATTTGATTTTAAAATATGACAAAACGTAAACTGGTCAAAATGACTCGAAAAGGCTAAAGCTAATGTCGTTTTCATTGATGACCGCCCTCGTAATGGATAAACGGCTATTTTATTCAGGTTATTTGATAGATGAATATTTATAGGACAGCTCTTCAAGCACTCAGGAATGATTTTGGCTTTTCAAGCATTCAGGAATGATTTTGGCAAGTTATCATCGTAGAAGATCCGCTGACAAATATTTCTCAGAAGCTGTCCATAAACATTTCCCAGAATTTATGTAAAATTAAATGATCTATAATTCCAATAAATGATGAAACGCGGGTACGATACTACAACAATACCCAGATTTGTTTTTTACTCTCCTGAAATACTTATATTGGGAACGCAGTAATTTCTAAAAAAAATACTTCTTGTTACGGCTAAAGGATATGTAGTAACATACATATCCTTTTTTCTCAGGCAAATTCATTCGATATAAGCTGTAGGCAGATTAAATTGTATGCAGAAATATAATCCTTCTTTAAGTTTGGCATTTTGTAAGCGCAAAAAAACTTGTTTCATATTCAGTATAGCTGAAAATAAGATCTGAAATTGGCCCTCAAGATTATGGAAGGAAAGGAATATTCCCTCTTTCAATATCTAATAAAGGGATCATATTCATTTTTAAACAAGCTTTTGTGATGCAAGCGTTTACCAAATCCAAATATTTTTCCTGACATCCCCAAAGTCAAATCATAATAATGAAAATTATAAAATAGTCTGCTTTAAAACGTATTTTACAGAAACATATACCTCCCTAATTAAAAACAAGTGTATTTCTCTCTTAAGAATATAGACGAATAGTTTAAACTTCAAAGTTGTATTGAAAAATATAAAAATTAAGAATTAAATTTGTGTTTAAACCGAAATAATTTTTGAATTGGATTTGGATAACTTTCCATTATGAGGTTATTAGTACATTTGTATACGCCTCTAAATCCTAAATTACTACATCAGAGACAACAAAAGGACATTTAAAAATTTTCATATTTTCTATAATTTTTAATAAAATATTCTTCTTCGTTATTGATACCAAAAAATTGTGCCGCATAAATAGATGAAAAAAATTGATATTAACTTTATTTACCAATATTTAGCTTCATGTGTTGAAATCATATTAAAGTCACAATTATATAAACAAGTAAAAATTTCTAAAATGTCTTCACTCATAGATATATTTTGAAGCCACTACTAAAAAGATAAGAACAAATAAATACGCTCCAGTATATGTGGATATCTTAGAAACATTTGGAATTTCCATAGAAAATACAGTTGCATTTGTTCTCAATTCATAGTTCTTTAATTTATTGCAGAATTGAGTAAATAAAAACTTTATATTTTAAAAGACTGGTAGTCATTTTCACGCGTGAATGCTTTATTTCTTTACCAAATTTAAATTACGTGTCAATTCTCCAAAGTCATTACTAATTCTACCATTGACAATATTTCGTTTAGGTACTTAATACGTCTTTTGAATTTAAGATGGTTAATTTATATTTTTGTTTCAATTCACCGTTCCCGATCAATAGGGGATGGTCTTTTTTATTACAGTTTTAACCTTCGAGTTTCAAAGTGAATCTTACTGCTTTCAATAATAAGCGATATTGTTTTCTCCATTTTCACGTATACTCTGTCTCGTACAATGTATTTATGTACATACCCTTCGTACGCCATGGAACAAACTGCAGCCGATACAAGGGGTAAGTGCAGTCGATACAAGCGGAATAATACGTATCGCCGCGCGATAAAGCGCTACTCCACTCGGCGGAACTGATCCCTACTGGCTTTGCGCATACTAGTCATTTGCGTAATTATTTCGGTTTCGTTACATACTTTATATGCGGGTATTATAAATACGTATGTAAATCTTCTTTTATTGATACTACCATTATCGCGTATAAAATAGCTTTGCTGTGTTTTATATACTTTTTCTAAGGGAGTACAGTTACATTTGGGCAGAAAACGAGATGGTTTTACGTATGAAAATCTTTATGTCTCGGGCTCATACGGTGCGTTTGGGAATGTTTTACGTTACTATTGTTTGATGCATCAGTATATACTTGTTTCGCTATTTATTAATATTTGTTTAGGTCAAATGAGATGATCAGTATAATTCATCGTATAAAGATTATCGGTTATTCTCCAAAAAACTTCGCCGATAAATAGAAATCGTATTTTTTTGCTGGCTGATTTTATTTTGCATAAAAATCATTGTTTTAGTAAAAGGATCAAAGTGCCCCTGACGATGTAAGCTCAAATAAGTCAAAGTTAAACTAATTAAAAATATTAAATTAAATGAAAATATAATATTTAGTGATTAAAATAAATATGTTTTTTAATAAATCGAATAAGATTTAACCCTTATATTGTAAATTTGATTATCTTTGTATTTATTCATTTATGTACTTTAATGTGTACTGTTGATATATATGGTAGACATATTGCTACGAAAGCTATCTCTTGCACTCAACCAGAATTTTAGTCCAGCCCCGTTCGACGAACTTTTGGGAAGATCCCAGCGGTACATCGAGTCGTCAGAGGCCGTATGTCTTGTTATCAATTTAACACACTATGGTGACGAAATGCTAACAAATAATATAATTTGTTAAAATATTTGAAAAAAAATTTTACTACTTTTGAACAAACCAAGTTTTATTAAAGTGTCAGGTTTTTATGGTTGATCTACTGAATATTATCTCTCAGTAGGGTTTCCGTACAATGTTTTAGTATAATACCGCCATAATATTGAATAGAGATGACAATATCACGGATGAACAAAATTATCACATTGTGAAAACCACAATCTCTTCTTGAACACATCGTACAATGTTTTACAATTGAAAAAAAAAACAAAAAATAGCAATTCTATTAAAGCATAGTTTCGTCTTGCAAATAGTAAAAAATATGTCGGGGGAGAATTCGACAGGAAATATTAACGTTAAATACATTCACCGCCTCATGTGCACTTATTGTACAGAAATGTTAAGTACATCTATAAATTAACTGCACTTATCTTCATGTATCACAGATGATGAAGAAATATTTTATCCTACTTCGCACTGACAACATGTACTCTAATTAGAAAACGCGCATAGGAAATCTTTTGTTTTAGGGAATATGAAATCAAACCCTCAAAACGGCTTCTTGGTAAATTTAGCATTTGACCACGAAAATTTTCGGGACATCTATTATTCATCTAATTATAATTAATTCAGTACATTATTTTATTACGTTTACGTTTTCACTTTAATAGAAAAATATTAACTTAATTTACAGCTGTGAAAATTATTTTTCAAGTGAAACTTCTTAAGCGGCTATTTCATAATCAATTAGTGAACGAGAATTGAAAGTAAAGTTTTAAGGTCGCGCCAGGTTTAGGCACATTTCGTTATATGAGAGAGAAGAAAGATATAATATAGAGAGAAGGGAAAGAGAGCTATATATTCCGACGCCATGGAAGTGGAGCAAAAAAAGCGACGTATACACACCGATAGAAAGCAATTGGATAAGTCGCGAGTGTCAGCTTTTGTGTGAGAATTGTCGGTGAGTCTTGCATGATCAGCAATTTCGTAGATTTTTTTGTTTAAGCATAGATCGTATTATGAGTTCAGAGTTCCGCTTGTTCATTTGATATATTATTAGTTCTGTTAATTCGTTCGGTTTCATATTCTCCTTTAGTTTGTTGCGTTGGCTTTTTCATGCAAATTGTCGCTACATATTGTATGATTAGCATTATTGGTAACTAAATGATGTCGTTGAGCATGACTCACACCGTGAGATATGCTAACTCCTCCCTCCTTTAGTTTGAAAGCAACCCCGTGTGAAGACGAGGAACGGTCTTAGGGGTTGTTTACAACACTGGCGTGTTGATGGTTGCGTTGGGGCTTCTTCTTTACGTCTTCTTTCTGTCTTCTTCCACAATCCTTCCCAAGTCATTGGTATTGTTGCGTAGTTATCTAGGTCTTCATTTTTTTGTCAAATTTTTTTTTCACAAGGTGAACTTCCATCATATTTTAATATCCAAGAATCTTGACAATAAAATGGTTTTTGTGTGATATATGTACATGTTTCATTATGTTGGCCATATCCATACGGGCTAATTAATGCGTATCTTTTTCAAAATGGAAGTATTTGAAAGGATTAGTTTTTGTTGGATGGGAATGGAATGAATGTGGGAGTACGGAATCAATTCACTTGTACCGTAAGCACCTTAATTAGAAATGTGACAGTCTCTTTAGTCATTTTTGCTCTAACTTTAACTAATATTTCTAAAAGTGCAAGATCTGTTGATATAATTTCATTATTTATATCGTTACGTATTTTCTGAATGACTTTATGTAATACATCTAAATTCATTATACTACTATGCATCTTACTCAACCTAGCATAAACCACACCACTTTCCAAACTATCTAATATATTAGTAAAAAATCCACATTAACTAACAAATGAATATAAATATCTCTATAAACAAAACTCCTCTACTTGGTTTTTTATTATACTTCGATCTCTGGCAATTTTTTCTAATTTAATTTCGGGTCCGAGTATGATGGAATATCCGGAATGTATTTTTTTATTTGGATAAAATGAGCCTTGAATAATTTACCGTCTTTTCCAAAGGTACACGTATTTAATTCTGAAATATTTTCTACTTTAAAAGGACCATCGTACAATTTCTTTCCTTTTATTTTTCATCTATTTATATCTCTATATACTATATCGTCTACTTTATATGGTGGGGGTTTGATATCTTTGTTATATTTGTTACCTATTCCCTCTTTTCTATTACTTATTTTGTTTAAAACTAGTTTGTGTAACGTACTTAATCTACGTCTATGCTCTTAGTATTTTCTCTAGTATTTTTTCTCTGTCGGTATCTAATATATCCGGATAACTTGTATGTCCAAAATGAATTTCGTTAGGAGTCCTATCCGTACTCGAATGTATTGAATGAGTGTAAGCTAAAATCGCTAATCTTATTATTTCTACGATAGAGGCATTTGGGTATTCCATTTTTAGAATACGGGTCATTTCTCCTAGAGTAGATCATATATAATCTTTCTACAGGCGAGTTTGATGACGGGTTGTATGACGGTGTGTAACTTAATTTTGTGTCCAAGTAAGAGCTCTTTTACAAGTGAAGTAACTATTTCATTACCATCTGCCACTATTTCGCTCGGTATTCCTATAATCGACATAATAATAATTAAAGCTTCTGCAATGTGGGTCGAAATCGTACTTTCTAGGAGTATAGCCTGAAAAAAATTTGAAAATACGTCTATAATATTTAAAAATGCCTCATGGTTAGTTTTATATACTTCTACATGCCAACGCTGTATAAGTGCAGCTGCGGTCTCAGTGAGATTCATTGGTATTGGTACTGGATGTCGTTGGTATTTAGATTTGTTACAAATATCGCAGCGTTGTATGTATCCCGAAACAGTTTTCTTTAATTTTAGCCAATAATAATTCTTTGAAATGGCTTTATAAGTTTCTTCAATGCCACGGTGAGCAGTTTTACCACAATGAAAAGTTACCATTTGCAGTTTTTCTTCATCGTCTACAATTGTATTTACCAGTTTTGAATATTTAATTAATTTCGGTCCTGTTTTGTTAAATAATTGTCTATGTATAGTGGTCAAAGGTTCGTAAAATAACAATAGTATGTAATTTTAGATTTCAGAAAGTTTTTTAATAATGTACCTAGAATTTCTTTCTCGCTTTCTTTATCGACGGTAACGTTTATGTCAAAATCTTTTCCAAACTCTATGTATTGTTCCCGAGGCCTAATCTAAAGAAAATGTATTTTTTATCATTAATAATTTCGTCTAAATAGGTATACCCATTGTCTCTTCATCCTCTGCAGAATTAATAGTAAATATAATTTCGTCGGGGCTTTCAGGATATATACCAGTTATGTCAATTGTATCTAAGTTATCGTTATCAAGGTTTACAACGTGTTGGCAATCTAAAATCTTAATTTATTTTTTAGGTGGCGTTTCATTATAGTTCAATTTTATCCTACTTAAAGCGTCTGCATTAGTATTAGTTTTACCCTTTTTATATCCAATTTTCATATCATATTCACTAAGCTTCAATTTCTACCGAGTTAATTTAGAATTTGGTTCTTTCAAACTATTTAACCAAACGAGTGGTCGGTGATCTGTGATAGCTGTAAAGCGTCGCCCGTATAAGTAAGGCCTGAAATATTTTGTGGCCCAAACGATTGCCAATAATTCTTTTTCGGTAGTGAAATATTTGATCTCTTTGTCCGATAATATCCTCGAGGCATACGCAATCGGCGGATCGTTTTGGGATAACAAGGCTCCCAGCGCTACATCGCTAGCGTCGTTTGTTAATGTAAATTCTTCATTCCAATCAGGATACTAAAGAACTGGTTCATTTGTCTTTATATTCGTCGATTTACAGGCCTCGAATGATTTTATGAATTCAGGGGTATGAATTACTTTTCTTCATTTTTTCAAACAACTAGTCATAGGTTTACATATATGAGTCATATTTTTTATAAATTTACGATAGTATCCAACTAAGCCAAGGAAATATTCTATTTCTTTTGGCGAAGAAGGTATTGGTTATTCTTGAATTGCTTTAATTTTTTCTTTATTAGATTTTACTCCTTCGGCAGTAATCTCGAAGAATAAAACTTCCTTGCGCAAAAACTCACTCTTATTCAACCGAATTTTAAGATTTACTTCTCGTAGCTGTTCAAATACTTTACATAATTTAATTAAATGCTCTTCTGAGGATATTGAGTAAACACAAATGTCATCAAGGTATATGATACAAGTATCTATAGTTAAACTTCTTAACATATTGTCCATAACACGTTGAAATGTACTTGGAGCGTTTTTCAAGCCAAAAGGCATACGTATGAACTCCCAGTAACCGTTATGGGTTGAAAATGCTGTTTTTTCAACATCGATTGAATCCATTTCTATTTGGTGATAACCTGATGCAAGGTCTAGAGTAGTGAAATATTGTGATTTACCTAATTTGTCTAAAATTTCTTCAACTAATGGAATTGGGTACTTATAGTAAACCGTTTGTTCATTAAGTTTACGATAATCAACGACCATTCGCCATTTTTTCTTACCAGTCGCATCCACTTTTTTTGGTATAATATGCACTGGAAAAGACCACGGCGAAGACGATGATTGAATAGTATTATTTTCATAAAGAATTTCTATATGTTGATCTATTTCGGATTTAAGTTTTTGTGGGTGTCTATACGTTTTATTAAATATAGGTTTTTCATCTCTCAGTACAAGTTACTACCTAAGTGGGATCATAATTTGATATGCAGATTCTTTAGATTTTGTTTTAATGCTTCATCAATATAATTGTGCTTTTTATTTGCATTAAATATATTATTTAAATATATTGGCTCCTAAAGTTCTTCAACCTTTAGAGGTTGAAGAATTTTAGGAGCCAATATATGTTCGATTTTAAGACACTCCTCAGTATTCTAGGTATTGATAACTACAGCAGAGACGAACCCATTGTATGCTTCGTAGACTGCACTTGGGGTTTCAATAAATTTATCAAATTTTTTATATTTAATTATACATGGGCCAAATAACATATCGACTGGAATCTTTAAAATATTTACAATTCTAGCGTCTAATTTATAATTGTAAATTTCGTTCTTAATTTCTATGTTAAATAATTTTATCGATGCATGGGGTGTTTCTAAGATTTGATTTCCTATTAAAATATTAGCTTTTAATTTTGTTTTATGTCTTTACCTATTAAACCGTCATATTGGTCATCAAAATTAAAAATGTGAAATTTAAGACGTTCGTTACAACAAAAAGATTTAAGTGAGGGTATTTCAATGACACATTTATGTTGCGAAGTACTATGGGCTGTGCGGACTGAAAAATTTTCTGTTATAACAAAATCTTTAAAATATTTTTGAACTAATCGAGGATGAGTAAATGATTTAGATGAGCCTATATCAATTAAAAAATTACCCTTAACTTGAGGAATTATAATATATGGCAATTCGCTACATATATTAATGTTTAAGTTAATTATGTTAGGTTTGCGGGTGAATCGTCCCGAGTAAAATTTTGTCCAGGTTCATTTTGATAAAATAGTTCTTCCGCTATATATTTAGGATCTTGTTTATTACGTGAATGATGAAAATTATTATAATGCTGAGATGGCGGTTTATTTACTATTTTCATTGATGCGTTTTGGATAGCGGTTATACTGCTGCTGACTTATTCCAGAAGAGTATCGACGATTTTCATTGTAATGAAAATTATTATTATTATGACGATACCCGTTGTTATTTTTCCACGGCAGATGCCTATTTACCCATTCACGTTTCTCTGTTTCGGACATATTATTTCTCCGCGGAATAAACTGATTAGAATTTCCGTAAGTTAAATTACTTTTAGTATTATAAAACATTTTAGGCTTAGCTTCTTCTACTTTGAAAACAAGGTCTAGTGCTTCATTTATAGTTTGTGGATTTTGAAGTCTGATTGGTATGCTTTAACTATATGGCAGGTTATTTAGGAAAGTTGCAAGCGCAGTATTATTGTATGCTCACATTGCTATATTTAAAGAATCTTGTGCAGCATATTGTATTTTAAGTATCATAGAAATAATATAATTAATATTTCCTATTCTATTAGGAAACTCTCTATAAGTTTCCCCATATTTTATTTTCAAATTCATGAGTTCTTGTTGAATTGTTTAAACTGTACGTCTGTCCCCAAAAGTGTCTATGAGTGTTTGTTTCACAATTTCCCAGTTGTAATTATGAATTGTAGTACAAATTTTCATTTGGGCTCTCCCCGTTAATTTACTCAATATAACTCTACACAATACTGGCTCTTTAATATATGCGCCTAAATCTTTGTAAGCATTTAAATACTCATATAATTTGCTAGAATCTCCCTAATATATTGGAATAAGTGTACTTAAAAACTTGACATTTTCAATGTTTTACGCCATTATTAAACAATTTCAGTAAATATGAATAAATAATTATAAGACAGTCACACTCTAATAAAGTACGTAAGGCAAAGCAAGAAGAACAAAAGGAAATGGTAACTGTTATGAAAGGATTTTACTTACAATGTAGCCACCAATCCGATAGTCTGCATTTGCTTTGGACTCTGGTCCCGTATACAACGCAAAAACGTATTTATTTCTTCGTAGGTACTGCTTAAGTCGTTGAAACGATTACCAAACACTCGATCAAGGTTTTGGTAGCAGGAACTACCGATTGCCCCAGTTATGAGTTGCTGCACGGTGAAATGACTACTTGATTAAACTCAATTTTTAGAGTTAAAATATAATTGTATTATTAAGTTAAATTACAAATTAAATTACAAACATACTTAATTCTATCAAGTACAACTAATAAATGCCCTCTTAATGCTGCTTCGTGTGGTATATAAAGCATCTGTCGTCCGGTGTCACGTTCTCTTCCGATCTGCTGTGTCAGCTTTTGTGTGAGAATTGTCGGTGAGTCTTGCATGATCAGCGATTTGGTAGATTTTTTTTGTTTAAGCATAGATCGTATTATGAGTTCAGAGTTCCGCTTGTTCATTGGATATATTATTAGTTCTCTTAATTCGTTCGGTTTCATATTCTCCTTCAGTTTGTTGCGTTAGCTTGTTCGTGCGAATTGTCGCTACATATTGTATGATCAGCATTATTGGCAAGTAATTGATGTCGTTAAGCATGACTCACGCCGTGAGATATGCTAACTCGCGCATGCACACGTTGTAGATGTACGCTTCAGACGCTACATATGAACAGCCGGGGGACCACACATCCGTTGTGTTATTAATACTTATCATTATGTTTTGTGATTATTTTAATGGACAATTGTCTATTTAAATTTACATACAGATTTTATTATATGTTTACGTCGATTTATATTGACATGTTTTTAATTTTTCTGAATGTAAAATATTCAAGTGTTCTTAAAAAAATTTAGTATAATTTATAAATTTACACTTAGTATGGTCTCTCTCATTCCCTTTCTGCTGTTTTACCCTTACAATGTTCTTGCGTATCATGGTCTAAATCGCCAAAGAAATTTCACTTTTATCACTTGTACAGAGTGGCAAGCGATTTTTTTTCATATGTAGAGCCTGATATGGAAATTTATTAGGAGTAAAATCAGAAGTTCAGCACTCACTAAGTACAGAGCGTTAAAAAAATGTGACCGTTCAATTCTGGTGGTACGAAATTTAGAGCGTTAAAGAAAGTGTATCCGTTAGGTGGCCTCTCCGTGCAACGTTTTTGTGCATCTTTAATGATATATCAACATATTTATTTGCCATTTTCTTATGGGGTAATTTCAATGACGGAGTGTGACACACATAGTTTACTATCGATCGCTTATATGAAGATTTAATAATTAAATATTGATGTAATCATTATGTGTGAATATTTGGTGTCTTCCATCCTACAAAATTAAAAAGTATCTTTTAATTTTAACTTCTTAGTCTGACGTTATTAAATGTTTTTAATTCTGTTTTTGTATAAATTTGATGTTGTTCATTTGTGTTTTACTTGAAGATAATTATATTGTCAGCATTTTTTTATTGAAGAATTTTCCATTTACATTTAATGATGTTAATATTTATATTTATATACAGTGTTATCTATTTCAGACATTCCAAGACATGCATACTTAAAGAGTAAACTCCAGTCACGCGTCGGAGCTGACACAATTTTTTTTTCACTACTCTACACGCAGTATTCCAAGCTTGCCATTTTTGCGTTTTCTGCAACTTATATTTTTCTACCATTTTCTTAATTTTGCCATACGATCTCGTTGACTGACGACGTAATAATATGCACCACGTCGGGTAGTACGTCTACGAATTTTGGTATTCTACTACGGAAATTAATCTCTGACATCACGCACTCAAGTTGCCTTCAGGCGAATGAAGTTAATGATATTTGGATTAAAAATATATTAATTTAACATTCTAAGTATTAGTTAACATTCTCGTAATATGTAAAGTTAAACTCCCAATTTCAAAAATTTGGCAAAATTTATAATATTTAGACTGATGCGAAACTAAAAGATGATTAATTTGTATATAATCAAGCAAAAATTACCTAAATGTTGTATTAACAGCTAAATTTATTTTCTTCCTTGAGATATTAATAGGTTTATTGCAATCGGAGATGAAATATATCAGGTAAATACGAGAATTAAGAAGAGCTAAATTGAATTGAATTAAATTTTTTATTATGCCACAAAATAGTAAAAAGCAGAAATTCTACTGAATTTATTAGTATTTCTCACTATAAAACATGAAGGAATGTTGTGTACAAATTGCTTTCCAATTTACGCTTAAGTAACAAAAAACTAAATAATTTTCGGTAAACATATGTCTAATGCTCTAATACAACTCAAACAAATTATTATGTCCACTGTCACAAAGCCCCGAATAACTCACTGCAATAAACAACCTGTTAGCTGAATGAAATAATGTAACATATTTTTTTAAACATAAAAGTTGTGAATATAATTTTTCAGTAATTTCACTACTACATAGAGACCGAACAGATGTAAAATGAGTTTATACAAAATTTAGTCTGAAAGCATATGACTCTTCAAAATAAATTAGTGTATATAATTGTTTTTTGGTAAATAATTCTCAACACATATAAACTGCAACTAAAAATCGGATCGTCGTACATTCTTTCGTTAAAAAAAGTGTCTTTTAATAGCCATTTAATAATGAAATATGCTATATTCTCACTAATAACTACGAATAGGAAAAATATACCACTGTGGGAATAATTCGTCTTTGCTTGGCTTGCAATTAATGTAGTTACGTCATTTACGATATCCATACTGCTATTGAATTAAAACACTGTTAAATGTAGTAATATTTTCATTGAATTAAAAGCTACGGTAAGATCGGGTTTTCAATTGAGCATCAAAAACGGAGTATGGTCGTTCACTAATATGTTTACTTATTTATTAAAGATAGTAGCAAATAGTTCTTTTCAGATATGTACCAATAGAAATCAAAACAAAACTTAAAGAAATTTGAACCGTCTTACAAACATTTAAAGCATGCCTTCCTATTTTTTCATTTCTGCTAAACCTAGATTCATCATCGGCATTTTTAATATAAAAACACACCTATTTTTATAAAATAAAATAATTATTTTAACAAAAGGTCTTAAAACAAACACTTCTAAAGTATATTATAATAACTCCGATATTGAATATATTTGGCGTTAATTTTGTAGAAATTCATTATTCACAATTAAGTGAAACTACGTGATGTAGTATTATTTCTACTTTCTTTAAGTTTTTTACCACGACCTAGGTTTCGTTGTATTACAACATCTTCAGATGAGCTATTAGCAAAGATAAAGGTATACTATAGGGAAAGAGTATAAGACTATAGGTAAAGAACTTAAAGAAAGTAGAAATAATGCTACATTACGTAGTTTCATTTAATTGTGAATAACTCCGATATAAATGTTAAGATTTTCAAAAGTGCACCATAGCTCGTTCTATATTCCAGACAAAGGAAGTTACAGTGATTAAAGAATGATTGAGACATGGAAATAGAAAATGGCTTTAACTAATGAGTGAATCTGTATTATGCTTCATTGTTTAAACTAATATACAAAAATATAAATAGAATGCAACATACCTTATAATTTTTAATTAGTCACAGATTCTTGTAATTATAAAATACATAGTTAAGTTTTCCTACCAAAAAAATTAACTTAACATTTGTTAATCTAATTATTGATAATCCTCAAAACCTCCTTGTTTCGACAAAAGGGAGTTTAATAAGTGTACGCGCTAATCTTTAAATTAATTAATTACAGAAAAAAATATCATAAATTTAAGTTAATGGTGAAATATTAATAAATGTTTCTTTTAACAAACATTCACATACTTGCGCAGAAACACTAAATAAATATTTTTACGTATGTATTTATAAATGTAAAACCACTTAGATGTACCATATAAACTAGCTTGTAAATCAGTATAAGTATATATTTCAACGTTGTTATTTGTATGTGTAAAAAGATTGATTACATTAAATCTAACATAATGAAACCTAACAAATAAGGCTTCGATAAAAAAAGCGCTTAAGCTCTTTCTCGCATAACGATGAAAGGAAGACATTTTATTCAATCGTTTAAATGGGACGCGGTCGACGCTATCATGGGTTCTATTCAAGATCATTTGCATTGTAATATATTGGTGTACTTGTCTACTTTGTATTAATTATCTTTGAGCTGAAAGCTAAAAGTTTTTATTTATAGACTACCATTCATTTATTTTTCTATTATTCAGATGTAGTTTAAATCCTGATGCAAGTGTAATGGTATGTGTAAGTGTAAGGGTTAAATAATAGTAGTTTCGTTTATTTAATAGTATATTGAACGTTATAAATAGACTGTATTTTCAAAATTAAATAAAATATCCTCTAAGTTTACTGTCGTCGTTCTCGTCGTCTTTAAAATAACTTTGTCAGCAAGATTATTCAAAAACGTTAAGCAGATTATTTAAGATTAGCAATTACTTTTACGTTTATTTACATATCGATCATTCGGTTATAGATACTTTTCCAATAAAATTTGTATGTAGTACTACTTTTAGAGGGAAAATTCAATTTACTAATTGATAAAATAAATAAGATAAAAACAACTTTTCGCATTTTATAAGACGGGAGTTTTATGTAATAAAAAAATATAGTATTTGAAATGCGTTTTATTGAGCCTCCAGTTTCATTTTTTAATCTCAGACCATGAGATTAAAAAATTAAACTGAAGACTGGTATTGGTTTTTTGCAAAGTAAGTGAACGGAAAAACAGTTGAGCGAATGCGTTTCTTATTGAAAGCTACCTCAACGGTAAAACATATATGAATGCTTTCTACAGAAAAGTTGCAGAGCTTAAAAAGAACCTTAAGAAAGTCTGCGACGATACACACCTTTATGTTAATTTTAGTGCACAAATTAATAAAATGTGACTAAAAACATATTTAAAAATAATATCATTTATCTTTATGTAATGTAAGTAATCAATGTAAACAAATATGGATAAAAGTATATATATATATATATATATATATATATATATATATATATATATAATATATATATATATCACCTTTGTAGGCGATACTTTAATTTACCCCCTTTACCTATTTTATATATTTCAAGGCAATTGTACTTAAGGAGCAAACTCCAGTGGCGCGTCGGAGCTGACAATTGTTTTTATTGATAAAAATTATTTCTGCTATAAACCAAATATGAAAAATATGAATTCATATTATTACGATATCATTATTAGTCGGGAAAAATATATCCGCGTTATCTTTTCACGTTTAGTATGAAAGTTTGATAATTTTAAGTGAAAAAAATAACTTTTAAAACAATTGGTTAGTAAAATGTAGTCTCAATGGAGACAAATTTGTTGCTTGAATAACCATATTAAATTTTAACTGTTACTGGTTTTATTACTTGTATAGATTCCCAAAGAGCCTAAACATAAAATTTAACGGACAGAAGCTACTCAGGAAACTGAATACGTACAAAGTAACGCTGTATCTGTTCAAAGCATTTTACCTATGACTGCTTTGGTATAGGCAAAAAGAGCCGGAGAAGAAATTTTCCACCTTGATTCCTATATTATTTTTTCCATCATATGTAAGTAAATTAGAAATGCACCATACATATCCAATACCATTTCCGAAGATACCCCTTGCACTAAGGAATAATTAACTTTACATAGATATTATAACTAGACTCAATGTGTTATAAAAATTTAATAATGTTTGAAATTGACTTGATATGCTTTTCAACGTGTATTTTTCTTAATTAGAATAATGCACGTATAAATTAGAATAATGTGTGCATTTCACATTCAAAGTGGTAAAAAAAAGATTAAATATTAGAAGATATGTAAAACTGCTCATATTTCATTTCTTTCACAGAGTTTTCCCAATAAAATATTAAAGTTTGACATTCAAAATCGGTAAACGGCGAAGTAGAATTGTTAATCAATTATAAAGATTATATTTTTTAAATATAGTTAACGCATTTGTTTATTTCCAGTAATAGCTGACATATTTTCTATATAACTGTTTATGCCAGTCATTTGTATTTTCAGATGAAGTAAAATTCATTAATGTAGTTTGTAGAGACTCTATGACATAAAGATAAGTTTTGTTACTCGATTTGTATACGCTATTATCTAAATATAAGAAGTAATATTTTAAACTATATTTTACATTAAAATATAACGGGACTTAGAATAAACTGTAGCAACGATAAACATAAATTAGTTTAAAATACTGACCAATACATAATTAGTATAAAATACTGACCAATAATTTTTGCAGACATACGGCAATGCATGTTGGAAGAATGTGTTTCGACATTTGTTTTCGCACTTGTCCCATCATCAAGTAAGTTATATTCTCCGAGGAAGAATAAATTTATGAAAAAAATAAGCAGCAAGGATTAGCGATAAACTGCTTCAGAATTAAACACGTAGACTAATCCTAAAAATTATATTTGAAATAAATTTTATGTGCCTTGACTAATAAGTGTTTAAAAACCGAAGAAAACGGATTAGTACTAGATAGCATTGACGTATAACGTGAGGAGATAGTCGAAGGCAATCACATAGAAATAAAGCGGGAAATATTCCAAAAATAAATAACCACTAGAATTAAGAAGTTTTGCTTTGATTTCGTAGTATTATTCCGCAAAAAGCGTGCAAATTTGTAAAAAAAGCTTTTGGAACATGTTTTCCTTCACCGTGAACATTGGCTATATGCATAGGCGGCAGAACTGACTTTGTAAAAGAGGCGTTTAATGATATAAAATTAAGAAAAGAACAAGCGTTTTGTCTTCGTTTGAATTTTTTGAAGTTATACTTCTTCAGGTCAGTCTTGAAAAAATTATTTGAGTGAAATTTTACGATGCGCGCATGCGCACGCACGATGCAACAAAAATCAGCAAGATGAAGTTTTTTTTTATATTTTTTTTTTTATCCTGAAGTTTTTTCCTATTAGCGGATTCCCTTGGCTATAAAGTCAAGTCTATGTGCCAAGTTAATGGTCATATTTGCAGAGTCATCCGGTTCTAACTTAAGGTACTTATCTTTAAGCTCTGCTCTACAAAATTCAATACCAATATTTTAAAATTTTTTATTAAATATAGAAATTTAAAGCAAGGTGCCTTAAATTTGTGTCTTGTAAATACAATTGAATTTTTCTAGTATTGTTATGTTGAAAAAGATACAACCACATTTAAATTATTTCTTAAATAGAGCTAATTCTTCTTTTCTTATGTAATATCACTTTCGATGAATACTCCAACAGTATGGTACTAATCTCTGAAGCAAGCTGGTCTACGACTCAGAATTAGTTATTACCCATTCATGATTCATTTAAAAATGTTCATCCTGTCATAATTCCAATATTGCATATATTTTTGTTCCTCTTGTATCTTGTATTTTTCTTTGTCTATCTCAGTATTTACGTTATTATAAAATCAGTTGCCATATTTTGCTATTTTCAATGTGGTTGAATGTGGTATTTCATTTCCTTGCTTACAATCTTTATCATTTTAATAGGCTGAATGAGTAACAGTGTTGGAATCGACCACAAAAAGCAAGAAGATATACATATGACAACATTTGAAGGACGCAAGAAAACTATAACACTAAATGTTAGAAGAAGTTCTTCTTCATCAATAATTAAGAAATATAGGAATTTGGGAGAGTAGAATGGTGTAAATTTGAAAGGAACAATTGTAATATAAATTTGTTTCCTTATTTTTAAAATATTTATTTACGTCACGAACCAAATATTTTCAATAAATTTTAAACTCTTCGTATGTCTGAGTATTTCACTGGGAATACGAGACAATATATTAAATTATTTTCAACATAAGTAATTACATAACGATAAGTCCGAAGCAGGTGGAAATAATTTTTCAGCAACCAGTAAAGTAGAAAATACAAAGAATAATTCAAAACAAGTAAAGCTACTTTCAATTAAAGTCGGACCATTAATCTTTAAGATTTTTAACATTATCCGTCTTATAATTGTTTTTTTTCCAAACAACGACCTTCCCTGAAGTGCTTAGAAAATATTACCATATTCACAAAGGAAAGAAAAACAGTCTTTTAATCAATATTTAGCTTCTGTTTTTCATTAAGTTTGCAGCTCTAGCTCTTTCTTCTTTTTCACCCACATTTGGCATACGATATATTGAAGTCTGTCTACCATAACATCTGTTTTATACGTCGGTTTATTATACAACATGCGCAGTTATCTACCTTTCAGTTTTATTCTTCCTCATCAGATATATCACATAATACTATTTTTTGGTTATCCTTGCTTCTTTTGAACATCTTTCTAAAAAATGTTCTCTTTCTCGAAACTCATTTGGTGAAAAATTATATATAAATATATATATATATATATATATATATATATATATATATATATAAGGACCTGTAGGGCAGTGGTTAAGACTTTAACGCCCGTCTGGGAGGCTAAGGTTTCGATTCCCGGCCGAGTGTGTCAATATTCGTACACTATTTATCCAAATGGGCATTATTTATTGTACGTTGAGTGGCAAACAATTGTGTTCGGTCTCAGAAAAATGCACTTGTCAGGACAATGTCTTTTATAGGAGGAATTTAAACGCTAATTACCCCGGATGCCCAGATGTGGCCGGGGGCCAAAACGCTGCCGTGCTTATATTTACATATATTGTAGTGCATCCGCAGTTATTCATTATGACGCATTTTAGTAGTGCTGCAAAAACAACACGTATTATGATTCCGTCCCAAACTTGTTTTTCTTTCGTTTTTTAATTTTTTTGTAATATGCTTATTCCTTGATTTTCTTTACATTTTTTTAGTTAATTCCTCTGAAATTTAAAGAATGCAAACTTGTTTGCGTATTTCAGTTCCTATATGTAGATATTTGCTTTTAAATCAATGTCGGTGTACCATGCATTACGTTATGTATTGAAGAAGGCTGTTCTAATAAGCATTAAATTACCGTCGGAGCCCTAAAAGCAGTGATGATTGATTTCCTAATTTTCCCGGAAATATTCCAAAAATATGTCTTTACAATTACTACAAACTATAACCATTATCGTTTCCCCGTTTCCGGTCAAAAGAAGTGTCGATACCGCGTTAAAACCTTTTTTAGCCAGTACGTGACTTGGCCGATTAATTGACTGAAGGTCAGTCTCGTTCGTGTTGAGGATACAACTCGGTTCCAACATTTGTATTCCGTCAACCGTCGGAACCCTTACAAGAGTCTTAAAACATGCCGTCATCTTCAGTTTTTTCATAGAGGTAGATCTGGCTAAGAAAACATTTCTGACTTTCTTTAAGTAATGTCTGGGTTCCTGAATATAAACATTTACAACTAGACATAGCCTACTTCCCAATTGTTCTGTCAAATCTGTGATTTAAATTCAGTTGCTTTGCAAAATGATAAGCTGAAATTCTAAGGCTATTTAGTAAAAGTAGAGGAGAATTATTCTATTTTCAGAGTTTTAATATGGTCTATGATTTTCTCCTCGTTTTATTAACTGAGCAGGAACGATGGCTCAATAGATGCTTTTTGTCATTATGTTGTATTGTATTATTTTTCTAGAGTCTTTATTAGTACTTGATACCCCTAGAAACCGTATAGATAAACATTTCGTCATTTTTAACAGCGTTGAAAGATGTTTCAGGTGAGTCTGCATTCCAGTTCATTCGCATAGTGACTATTTTACTTTGGTATTTATTTCGGGTCCAAAGCAATACACCCATTTCTAATAATTAGGTCACAAATTACGTTACAGCCTTCTCACATCCACAGTATTATATACGACCATATCTTCTAATCGGCCGTGAGAGATGGTTACAAGTTAAGTTTTGTAATAATTATAAACAACCAACCCGCAATTTTGAAGCTTTTATTTAAACTTGGCTCGTTCATTATTGAATTAATAGCAAATCCTCTTTCTTTTTCATAATGTTTCATTTCTAAATTATATATCATCTACATATGTCCCATACACTTTACGAAAATATTTAACTTGAAAACGCAACTGATACACTCGATGAGAAGATATTGCACATTTCATATATTTACAAATTAATTTATTTATGTTGTGATAGTAAAACAATAATAAAGAAGTGCCAGCGGTTCACACACACACACACACACACACACACATATATATATATATATATATATATATATATATATATATATATGTATATATGATTTTTTCATGTCATTAAACAGATTCAATTGATATTTTTTCACAAAAAATATTTTCATTTAAGATTTCACAAATAATTTAAGAAAGGATTGGAATGGTCAACAACAGACAAGAAAGATTTTCTACAAACCCCCCAGCGAAGTCGGAGTTCTGATTTACTACTAAGGAGAATGACAGTCGATCGCGGTTGATTCTCCGATGTAAAGTTTAAGATCATCGGCGAATGTAAGTCAGCCCATTCTTTCAGCTATGAAGTACAATTCACAAGACAAAGTAATGGGTATTAGTGGCCAAGTACGATGAAATGTCAAGTTTCGAATCTTCCGGTATTAATTTAACTGACTCATCTTAAAGGTTTTTTACGCAAAAATTAATATCAACAAGTTCTCACTTTCCCAAATTTACACCTTACAAATTTAAAGCAAGATACGTGGCATATGTGCATTTGACATACAAAAATTAGTTTTGTAGGGTTTTGGTTTTAATTTATTACTACATTGACTAGGCAATACAAAAATAATTTAAAATAATTGTCTGGATGATAACGAGTCAAAAGAAAACGAAAAATTCCTGCTAACTACTATCTTTAGCACAATTTCAAAAGAAAATATGTGAACTTCTAAGACGAACAAATTATTATAAAATCTTGGGCCTCCGTTCTAAATCAATACACTTTAAAAGAAGAAAATACAAACTTTTAGCCTTCTTCTGCAAATCCAACTTTCACGGAAGCTGAAATGAAGGCTATAATTTACGTCAACAGAACTAATGGATACATTGCGATGACTTAAAACTACGCTCTGATTTAAAAGTTAAGTCGCGCTCGACTCTGAACCGTGTGAGGCGCCTTAACCAATATTTCATTAAGATGCAGGCTTTGACCAATTACTCTTCTTTAGGGTCGAGGCCTGCTAACCGGGAAAGACGTTTCCCGATTCGTCATATATTAAAGTTAGATTGAAATACAGTTTAACTATCTAAATCGCCACAAATATTTCGTTTTCATAACCGTTTTAAAGGAAGAATACCTTGTCTATTTAAAATTTATACTTATTATATATACAGTGCTCTTTGGTATTACCTGTTTGATCTTTCAGAAATTTTTGAGAATTTTGACCCCCATATCGTTTATTAAGCAAAGCCGGAAAAAATCTTTTCTATCTTGTATGCAAGCAAAACAGTGAAAATCTTCTCTGCTCTGGCATATATTTTTTGCTTTATTCATTCGTACCCTAGCGCTTTTTAATAACAGTCTGTAAAAGGACATTTAATGAGAAATTAAATAGAAAATTAGTTCGGTCAACTTGTGTTAACAAATTAAAGAGGTATAAGCAACTAAGTTATTTTTATTCAGCCTGTGTAAGATATAGTAGGTTATATATTTGGGTACTGAAAAATAGAATGAAAATAAGGCAAGTTTTCTTCAGGTCATCATATGAGTTGGAAAAAAATTTGAAATCCAAATAATCGTAACATTTGGACAACGTGGAATTTCATTGAATTTTTTATGTAAAATAGAATAAAATATATACGGGTATCCCGTAAGAAGTGAACCAACGAAATGTCGATTATGCAATCGTACCGCCTCGTCCTATTCACCACCACATTCACCAGACCTCAATCCATTGGACTATTTTCTATGGGGATATTTCAAGGCAGCGGTCTGTGAGACTACTGATGATAATGAACTACAATTAAAACAAAAATTACACCATATGTCTGAAGTGATAAAAAATAACGCAAGGCCTTACAAAGTTTAAGAAGAAGTTTTGTAAGATGCTGGTTATGCATAAGAGCTAGGGGAAGGCATTTTGAGCATAATAAAAAAACATAATAAACGCGGTATGATCACAAAATCCTATACTTGTTTTATTTTAGGATGACCGAAAAAAATAACAATGTGTGATTTATTACATCATGTAATGACTTATTACCAGAAAATTATACCTTTTTTGAAATTTGTGTGAATTGTAAATGTTTTTAAAATAAAGTTCCACAAGGTTGCCATACATATTTTTTTAAACTAGCATTGTTCAAAAACAACATTTCATGTTTTGTAATTAAAAAAATACACTTATTTCAACGTTTAATTTGTATGTAGCCGATAATAGCGAGTGAATAACATTTTAATTAGAAACATGAATATTCTCTTAAAAATCTTGGACAAAAAAGCAGAAATCGTAATTATACCAAATTAAATTTTTTTTCAAAACATTTTTAAATAATTAGAAAAATCATTTCTCTAAAATTGTTAGGCGCAGGACAACAACATTCTTACTTTCTTATTCATGTAATTCGTTTTACTTGATTTTAAATACTTGTTGAGATAAAATATAAAAGTTAAAAGAAATTGAAACGTTTTATGTGCATAATTTAATTCTAAAAGGATTGATCCCAATTTCATCGGCATGAGTAAATGGAGGGCTTAACAGTTAATTATAATTCTTTGTTCACTATTTAAGGCATGATATTATGGAAGTTATTATGTAAGTAATTAATTATAACCTAATAAAATATGAAATCGAAAGATAGATAAATAATTTTATAATTAAAAGTTAAGATGTCTTAAAGGCTTTAAATTTGCAATCATTAAAAAATAACAAAATTAAATAAATGAAAATAATTTATATTTATTTTAGAGCATATTTATTAGGCGAGTTTGGTCAATGGTTTTTAATTTCTTACACAATCGAAACGATTTTCATTTCTCTTTTAAAACTGACTTCCTCGTAATATTTTGAACAATTTTTAATAGCTGATTTGTATGTCAAGGTCCGCAGGGAATATTTTTTGAAAAAGAATTGCTTCGGATCAACAAAAATATTTTATTCTGTACCTTAAGCCTTATGACAGTCAAAATATATTTTAAAAACAGATAGACAAAGGAAAATTTAAAAAAAACAGCCTAAATTTTTCTAGTGAAAATTTCAATTAAATTTATCCAGAAGTTTTAGAAACGAATAGATTTGCAGATAGCCAGACAGACTCAAAAGTTTTTACAAATTGCGTTTCAATTTCAGAGAAATCTAAATAAAATATATTTAAGTTTTTTTTTCAAACATATTTCCAAAATACTGATATTACTCCCTCGCGGTTTTATATTTATTACCTTTGAAAGATATGCTTTAGTGTTATTTAAATACGTACATTGTAATAAGATGGTAAAATCCCTTGAAAGAAACTTATTTCTTTGTAGTCAGAACAATTTATGAAACTGGTCACAGCGGACGAAGTGCGTCGATTTGCGTCCACGTATGCAACTTAGCCAATTTATAAAGCAAACTTTACCGCTGGCTACTCCCTGACAAATATCCGCGCTGCCAAGGAAGTGACAAAAACAAGTAGAAAATATTTCACCCACGAGGAAAATGTTTTGCATATATAGCAAATATTTGTTTAATTTTTCAAAGTTATTCGTCCTAATAGACAGGAGTAATGGAATTGACAAATAGAGTCGTTAACAAGCTTTATCGCCGAGAGAAGCTTGTGAGATTTATATGATGGAGTCTGGAGTAAATAATAAATTTCCTTCCGCTAACAACGTTTGCGTGGGTCTCGGTTTAGATTAGAATAAATATGGCTTCGGCCTCAGTGCTGAGGCAGCATCCTTAGCGAGGCTCCACTTCAACTAGTTTAAGAATATAAATAGAAACGTCCCTGATATAGGGATAAAATGTTAATTTAATCTACTATTAATGTTCTTATATATTTTCTTATAGAAAAGCACTTGCTTAATTAGGTAGAAAAAATAGTAATAATAAAAAGACGAACGTATGTTGAAATATATTGTTTTTATAACATCTTTGACTACCTAAAAAGAGATCTTGCTTTAAAGATTAAATTGGTGCGAACATAAAGAAGAGTGGGAATAATATTCATAGTATTTGATTATCCTGTAGTAATTTTTATATAAATTGTATATAAAGCAATTGTCAGAAAGTCCCCCCCTTGAATCCACCACGCCAATTTTATTTTGGACGATTCTAGTCCTTTTTGTAACTTCTAAGTTTTTACAAACATTTACTCAAGTAACCATTTCAGCATTTCCTTCACTATTTACAATGCCTTACCTAGTTCAAGATTGAAGTCTCAAATGTTACATTTAGTGTTACTCATTGTGATTAAGAATTTGGTAAATCGGTGATGGTCACCCAACTTCAATTTTAATGGGCTACTCTAGCAATTATTATTTATTAATTTTCCGAGTAATTATTTATTTTCGATTTTTTCCAAAATCCATAATAAAATACTGAGATATTAAATGCGCATTTAATATCTCAGTAAGTTAATATGGACTTAAATCAATAATAGCCCTACATCAACTATAGTCAGTTTAAACGAGTTCATCCGGAGTTTATTTAATTACTCAATAATAATGACTAGCGTGAACCGTGCGAAGTCTTCGCATTATAAATTATTCAACTGAATTTAATAAATCAAAATTGATTGCAGGTATTCAATTCATTTCTAATTTTGCACACTGCTTATTACGTTTTTATTCCATTATGAAGTTCAGATGACAGATCAAACAAATATTTTACTAAAATTGACATATAGAGGCGCAAGTATCAAAAGCATTGAGCTAAAGCCCCACTTTATTTATACATGAGTGGATTTGAAATTAAACAAAAATTTTACCGACCGTCAATCATATTGACGTTGAGCTGTTAGATGGCAGCATTGCTGTTTTGTGTATATAATTTTAATAATTAATTAATTTGCAAAAACAATAGCAATAATAAATTTTTTAGTTGTGGATGCATGTTGTGATGAAAAAGATCACATTTGTTACTATTGTGTTAGAAAATACATTTGACATTTTAAAATTTAATTATTTGATTAAATTTACATTTTAACAGCAGTATTTATAATCACGCCCAAGTCTTTTGTTGTTTTATTTTCATTAAATATTTGCTTGCTAAATAAATTTGTTCTTTTGATATGAAAAATAAATATAACTTCTAACGCTCGTACATAACGACACGCATAAGGTTGTTCGTCCGTCTAAGGAAATAGCAGGCTTTACTTTGCAGTTGAAACTCCTCTACGTCATCTATTATAAATAGATTTTATGTGCAAAGTTAGAACAAAGTACAACTTTGCGTATCTGGGAAAATTATGAACATCATATTGCAATGAAAGTTTCCATAATATCACTTTTAAAATTGTTGAAAATTCATGACTCTTGAAAATTGTTTTAATTGGCGGACGTCCATCATCAAAATCTTTCGCCGAGTTCCAATAGAATTGACAACTTGAAAGTGGACACGTAGACAAGATGTACATGTATAAGATACAAGTTAAAGAACAAATCAGAAATTGGTCAAAGATGAATTACATTCCTTAGGAAGATACATAACATTTAATAAAAATTTTAGTTAATCGAAGACCAAATTTAAAACAAATTTAGTTTGCGCTCACAAATATAGATTTAACCCATGTTAAGTAACGCTTATTTCTATTTTGCAATTTGCAGGTTTATATGCATATTTATTTTCCTGGTAACTTAAATACAATAAAACTACCAGCGGCATTTTCCTCAAAACATATTATAACGTTAATTATTTCGAGTTACTTCTTCTTCAATAGACGGCCTTATTTATATTTCATAAAGCACTAATATTTTGTTACCTTAAAAGTACACAAAAATTTAAGCAAGTCATTTTGTGAATTAACAGAATAGCCATGAAAGATAAGGAGATGAAAATATTTATTCAATTCTTACATCAATATATTTAAAGGCGGTTATATCGAAACCGTAATTTCTCTCCGGTTTGCATCGATTCACCTGACTTGGTCCATAAACTTTTAAATACTTGCAATGTATTCTCATAAATCTTTCAAAATATTATTTCTTATAATTGCTAAAATTTTTTTATATTTTTGATTAAGAATTAATTAAGAAACAGAATCTTTTATTTTATTTTTAAAAAGAATGTCTTTATTTTATTTGTTAAAGAATGAAAATATACCCTAGAAATTTTAAGTCGCTCCCGAAAAGTTTATTCGTTTATTAATTTATTTAAAAACTTTAATGAAGTCATCCGGCGAACTTATTACTACAGAATCAATCTGTTACCGTTAACCAGAGTTACAGTGTAATAAAACCCGAGTTACAATGTAATAAAATACGGTAGGCATAAAGCTACACATTATAACAATATGTAAAAGATAAAATAATCGAAACTAAAAAAGAGACCAAAATGGATAGGTAGAAAGCCACACAATACAATTATATTTAAAAGATAAAATAATGGAAACCAAAAAAAAGAGACGAAAGAAAATAAAATAAAACCAAAATCTAATTTGATATGTCTGATTGGGTTTTAGATCTGGATTGAGGCGAAGGATGAGTAATGAAAAGTATTAAAGGAAGTGAGATGTGAAGGAAACAAAATTTTTAAACTAAAGTTAAAGTAGTTATAATGTTTTTGAAAGCTAGAAGTGACTGTGAAAGTCTGATGTTAGAATTCAGTTTATTCCATAATTTGACAGCATGAACAGTGGACGAATGCTCATAAAAAGAAATAAAATGTTTGGGGATAAGGAGTGTGAGAAGTTTGTTACAACGTAGACACAGGAAATGGCTAGAGAGGGCTGTGAATTTTGATGAAAGATAAAACAGATTGTAAGGATTATTTAAGATATTAGAGAGTATTGAAGGAATATGGAAATTGCATTAATCGCGAATGTCCATCCATCTGACCCGCATCCTGAGGTCAGAAACGTCATCAAATCTTCTAAGGTTGAAAATATAGCGAATGCATAAATGTTGAAGGCGTTGAAGTTTGTTAAGTAATTGTTCTGAAAGATCTGTAAAGCACACATATCCGTAGTTTATTAGTGGTAAAAGTAGTGTTTGGCAAACTAACATTTAGTTTCATGTGGAATGAAATGTTGAAGACGTTTAAGAGAGCGTAATTTGCAGAAAAAGCGACTGACATCATTAAGAGGAGGCTGCCAATTCAGAAATTGTTCGATCTTAAGGCTTGAGTCTGTTACAGTAGAAGAGAAAGGAATAATTTCACCATTAAGTAACAAATGTGGGAGATCAGGTAAAATAATGCTGAAATGAAGTTTCCCGCTACCAATAACAATAGCCTGAGACTTAATTGGATTAACAAGGAGACCCGTGTTAAGAGCCCATCGGCAGATGAAACTTAGATCCGCGTTCAAGGAAATATTACTGGTGTTAGTGTGTCTATATGATTGGAGATCATCAGCATATAAGTGATACCTACAATGAAAGTTTTTAACAATATTATCAATAAATATCGAAAAAGACACGGAAAAAGTACTCCATATTGGGAAACATCGGCCACAAAAAAGGTGTATACATCCTGACGGAATTTTAACGCAGCTATGCGAGATTAGGTTCTAACTATGCTGCGAATAAAATATGAAATAAAACTGGTCATTCTGTGATATACATATATATATATATATATATATATATATATATATATATATATATTTGTTAAGTAAATACGTTTTAAAGGGAATTAAATAACGTGTATTGCGGTACTTATTGTGTAGTGAAATTTAATAGTATTGGGAAAATAGTACAGAGATTTTATATATTTCTGGCAGAGAATTGGCAATGAGAAGAAATTAATAAACGGATACATACTTAACTCATTTAAATTATTTTGAAACTAAATTACATTTAGTAATCTAAGATCAGATATTGTTCTTGGTAGTTACATACATCGCTGAATCTTTGCTTAATAAAAAAAATGAAATAAACTATTTCTCATACATAACAATTGTGTATTTAAGATGAAATATTTAATATATTTTTATAACTTAATTACCATTTGTGTGATACTAAAAATTTAAATATGAATACAAATTGGTTAGAATCAAATTTGAAAAAATAGTAAAACATTAAAAAAATGAAACAAATAAAGAAATTTATACAAAGACGTCTGAAATCTGAAAATTGAAAGCAGTAAAAGCAATTTTGAATTTGATTCCTTTAACGTGTATCACTTTGTTCAATACATTGCTTGTTATATCCGAATAGCCTTAGGAAATTTTACTGAAAGCAAACGTGCCTTTAATTTTATAAAAAAATGCTACTTTTACTTTTACATAAAAAAATAGACAGATATTGGACATAATAGTCAAATATTTTTTATTATTTTCTAAACAATTTCATAATACATACGTTGACAAAGTGTGGAAATTTGTGAACGCTAGATGGCAATGTCTGGAAAATAAACCCTACCAATTTTAAGTTGATCGCGAAAAAGTTTTACGTATCCTAACTGAATTTTCAGCCCGATAGGCGCGGGGAATTCATGGCTCTGCTGCGAATAAAATGAAAAATAAAACTGGTCTCTCTTTGAAGTACGTACCTTGGTTTGTAAAAAAATATGATTGAGAAACAAATAAATAACGTGTATCACGCTATTTATTGCATAGTAAAGCGTAAAAATACAGGTAAAATTATATTTATATATATATATATATATATATATATATATATATATATATATATGTATATATATATATATATAAATATATATATATATATATATATATATGTACATATATATATATATATATATATATATATATATATATTTTTTTTTTTATATTTTTTTTTATAGGTTTCCAGCAGAGAGTCGTAAGTTAGAGGAAGTGAGTAAATTGATGATTCATATTTAGTTCGTTTAAATTATTTTGTAACAAATATTCGTTTGGAAATGGCATATGCATATTTTATAGGTTTCCAGTAGGGAGTTTCAAGTTAGAGAAGTTATGAATGTATGGAGTTAAGAATAGATACATATTTAATTTGTCTAAATTATTTTGTTACAAAAATACATTTACTGATTATATCAGTAAAAGTATTTTTGTTCCTGATATTACTATGGTAGTTTCAAACACCGCTGAATTTGTATTTAATAAGAAAATCATGAAGTATAATATTTCTCATATGAAGTTTAATATTCCCCAATACAGGAAAAATGGCAAATGCAATAATATTTATAAATGGTATATGCAAAAAAAATGGTATATACAATATAGAAAAAATGGTATATACACTATAGGAAAAATTAGGTATTTCCCCAATATAGGAACAATGGAATATTTTATAGGTTTCCAGCAGGAGTTGCAAGTTACGGGAAGTGAGTAAATCAATACATATTTAATTCGTTTCAATTATTTTAAAACAAAAATACGTTTGATACTCTAAATCTTGAGATTGCTTTCGTAGTTACAAATACGGCTGAGTCTTTATTTAATAAAAAAATCATGTAGTATAATATTTCCCATAGGAAGTATAATTACCCAATATAGGAAAAATGGTACTTGCACATTTTATATTTATATATTTAATTGGTTTAAATTATATTGAAACAAAAATACATTTGCTACTCTAAACCCTGATATTGCTTCGGTAGTTAAAAACACCCCTGAGTTTTTAACTAATAAAAAAACATGAAATGTAATATTTCCCATAGGTGAAAATTGTGTATTTAACATTAATTATTAATTTTATGTTTTTCACTTAATTAACATTTATATGATACTAAATACTAAAGACAGAAATATGAATACAAATTAATAAATAGTGACGTAAGAACTAATAATAAATAAATAGAAGGAAAAGTAATTAAACGAAATTCTAAATATAAGATAAGATACGTTTGAAACTTGGATTTAATAGCAGTAAAACAATATTTACATCAATTTTTAATGCAAATTGTTTTTATTAAACAAGTTGTTTTCAGTCACACTTTTTATTAGGTCCACTTATATGTAATTATGTAAGGAAATCTGCGGAATTACATAAGGGAATCTGCGATTTAATAAGGGAATCTGCGAATTATGCAAGGGAATCAGCGAAATTAAATTTTATGCACTTCTTATTACTTTAGCATCATGAAACTTATCAGCTGTGGGTAGTTCTGATGTCAATACAATAACTTCATAAAATTTAAAAGATTTTTTTGTCTCAAAACCAAAAAAAAGATTAAATAAATAATGAAATTTTTGAATAAAATTTTCACCTGCTTCCAGATATTCGAATTATTGAAAATTTTGCACATTTATAAAGAACCAATGACAATACAATAACTTTACACAATTAAAAAAAAATTAAAAAAGACTAATGCTATGGAATTTTCCAATTAAATTTTCACCCACTTTCATATGTCTCAAATATTTAAAATTTTGCACACGTATCAAGAATCCATGAAAATACAATAACTTCGTAAAGTAACAAATTAGTTTGAAACAAAAAAGATTAAACAAAACTTTAATCTAATCATTTTATTAAATTTTCGTTCACTTCCAAACGCACGAATTATTAAAACTTTTGTATACGTATCAAGAACAAAACAATACAATGATTTCATGAAATAAAAAAAATTACAGTCTTAAAACAAAAACGAAAGACTAAAAGAAGCAAAACTAAATTAATATTTTAAAAAACAAAAAAGACGCTTTTACTACTGCTCTAAAAAACAAAACATAATTATCGAACTTGTTTTGTCATTGAGTATATTCGAGTGTAAAAGCGTGGGGAGCTTTTCTTCAAAAATAAATGATTTTGTTTCTCAAATTAATATTAAGTGAATGAAAATGTTAATTTCTGTTATATTTCAAGACAAAGTGCCCCATGCATTTACCTTCAAATATTATGCTAAATGACAAATATGAACTCCACTAAAGTATCTACTGAGTCGGCAGAGAACACAGGTTCGATATTTATTTTGTTTTACTTTTTAGTGCATAATTTTGTAAAAGCGTGTTTCTTTTTAGTTTCTTAAACTATTATTTTATTTCGCCCGAATAATCTCACCAAAATTTCAACGCATTTTTTAGCAAATTAAATTTAACTTTCTTCAACAGAACGGAAAGAAATGCTACGTGCGTGCATGTGTGCGTTTATGCTTGCGTATTAACAAGAACCCTTCGAAGAGTTCCGTTCTCCATATCCGAAATCAAATGTCAGATTTTGCAAAACAATAACTAAAGTAAGAGCTAACCATTGGCACCATGAACAATTATATTGAATCACGATTGATTTACTATCATTCATTAAGTAGTTGCATTATTCATCTTCAGCACTCATAATTAGACTCTAACCTGGTCGATAGTCCAGTAATTTTGCAAAGGAAAATTTACTACCATCCAATAAGAAATTCCATTGTTCATGTGCAGATTGCATCATCAGACTCTGACATAGTCGATAGTGCGGTTATTTTGCAAAGCAACAACCACCAGAAACAAATATCTTGAATCACGTTTGATTTACTACCATCCGTTAAAGAGTTCCGTTGTTCGTCCTCAGAACTCATCACCAGGCTCTGACCTGATTGACGGTGTAGTTACTTTGCAAAAGTAACAATTACTAGTAGGAAATATCTTTAATCACGGTTGACTTTCTAACATCCGTCAAGGAATTCCATTTTTCATCTCTAAAACTTATCATCAGACTCTAATCTGGAAAATGGTGTAGTTATTTTTCAAAGTAACCACTATCCATAGCAAATATCTTGAATGATATTAGAGATTTACTGCCATTCATATCGTTAATTTCCGGACCTCATCGTCAGATCATCATCTTATGTGACGACAAAATCTTTTTAAAGTAGCTGACAATAGTTACTAATATTTATTTCCGGTAACAACTTTAAATCGTTTTTGAGTAGCAGACATTTTACAATTTTGTCAAAAATAATAATTTTTTGTTCATAAAAATAAATACACAAACTATATTATGTCTCTATTTCATACTTTATTCAATAATATAATATACTGACTTAAATTTTACAGAACAGTTTAAGTGATGAAAAACTAATCTAAATCTGAGGAGGATCGAATAAAAAAAATTGCTTAAAGCTAAAAGAAAAACCTGATTCTCGTGTATACCATAAAGTAGAAACCAAACATATCCTCAACGAACCTCTTATAATTTCTTATTAAGGAAAGTAGTGTAATATATTTATACGCCACTTGTATAGAATTCAATTAAAGTATCATCGAGTTATATTGTTTTACGATATGGAAAACTGCAAAAAAGCTAATTCAACTAATTACTTTTAGGATCTAAACAAATACTACACGAAATAAAACTAAATTTATTTAAGAGAATAATAAAATATATGTTTTCATTACATGTTTCTTTAAATAAATTTGCACGACATTTCAGATAAATCCAATAATAACCTTATTTTGTATCAATATATGACTTGACTTCATCTTCGATACTTTCCCAAAAAGAAAATCGTTTCCTCTCTGGGTAACTTCGACTTTTTAATTTATTACCTATATACAAGTAGTTCTGTCCTTCAGCAGAGAATGGTAGCCATTGAACTCCTAATGCGTTTGTCGGTGTTGGATTCCTGTGAAATAAAGTAACACATTTAATTAATGTGTACAATTATATTAAAGGAAGTTTAATATCGGAAAAACTATTAAAGAATTTTGTACTGATATTTTTATCCACAGAACTTGAGCAGTACTCAAGTTCAAGGATTTTGACTTTTGTCAAGTGAAACAAACCACATATATGTTTTACAATGTATATATCTTTGCCAGATGTATATTTCCACAGTGATTATAATTTCGAGTTGATAACACTTTTTGGTAATAATCTTTAAAAGCTAAAATATACCCTAAATAACATTTTAGCAATATAGCAAAAGTTTCAATTTTGACGAATGCTTTCGATTTTCAATGATATTAGAAGGTGGGTAAAGTTCATGCATTAATAATAATAAAAATTCATGCATTAGTAATAAGCAATAAAACCGGCAGTATTAGAATACAATTTACGTACCCAGTACGACCAAAATTCGTCCAAAGGGTGGTTAAGTTATTAACAAGCGAAAAAGTCTGGCTTGAAGTATCGAGTGGCTCATTAAATTCAGTTTGAAACAGATAAGATAAATCAGTACCATGACCGACACCCGTCTGAACTTTTGGGAGGCCAAACATTGTTTCCACGGTGTTGCGTTCTGATTTCATATCAAAAATATAGAAGAAAACTTTCGTTGGAAATCTTGAGGCAATAATTTTTGAGATCTTATAAGCATCATAAGCTATATAGAAATCCGTTTTAAAATATATAAGATTCTCCACCGTCATTCCGCTTTTTCCAAAGTAAAATTCATTGACTTTGGATCCCAGATGATAAGAAATTTTAAGAGGTACCTGCCATGCTAATTTTGTAGGCACATTCAATTCCTGATATTTAGTATGATGTGCAATTGTTTTATCTACATCGCGCAATAATATGTCACCATCTGCAGTTGCGAATCCTATTATTACTGGTACAGTTATAGCATCTTGCTTTTTTAATAATGCTAACGGGTTTGCACTCAGAAATGTATCTTTTGTTAGTGCTTTTTCGACTATTGGTAGGAATGGGTGTAACAGACCATCATTAAATTTTTCTCTTATAAGCATTCTGGACTTTATACCAACAATATTACCCGCGGGAACATTTTGAAGGAACTCCAATAGTTTATAGGGATTGTTGGTATCATTTCCCAATTTCTTGCCTAATAAAAAGGCTTGTTTCACATTATCTGTAGAAAATGACCAATCGTTTGTCATTATACTGCTTTGCATGATAGCTTTATGGAACAGTCCTTTTGACATTGAGGAAATACAATGTAAACTAATTGCATGGCTGCCTGCACTTTGCCCAAAGATTGTAACGTTGTCTGGGTCTCCGTTAAATTTGGCAATATTCTCTCGAATCCATTTCAAACATTGTACATGATCCTTTAGTGCAGCATTACCTGGAACTTCTGGTATATCTAAGCACAGAAACCCTAAAGCTCCCAATCGGTAATTAAAAGTTACCACTACAACATCGTGATACATTAAAGGTTCCGGTTCGAACATGGTACTAGTTCCGAAAAGGTATACGCCTCCGTGTATAAATACCATAACGGGTAGCAAACGGTTTTGTAGTTTATTTTTTGAAAAATTTGGCGTGAAGATGTTTAAAAATAAGCAATCTTCATCGCCTATTAATATCCCTGTATTTATGCCACTTTGAACGCAAGATGATCCGTAATGGTATGCTGTTCGAACACCTTCCCATGGTACAGGAGGCTGTGGAGCCTGGAATGGATAAAAGTAAATGCATTTGAAAAAATAATTATAGTGCAAAATGCAAATGTGTTTTAACGTGTATATAATTTGAATATCGGTTCATTGTCTAGGCTCTTTACAACGAAAATTCAATAAGTGCACCGAGGAATTTATATAAATTTAAATATATACGAAAGATTTAATGTATATTTAAGTATTAAAACATTATTTCCTTCTTGCTGTAAGAATTTTACATTTTTATTAAGGAATATCCTCTAATAAACAAAAAAATGTAAAAAAAAAATTATTTTTCCTCAATATATTCTGTGTTATTTTGAAGTATTGGATTAAGCTTCGTAGATGCAGATTTCTGAAGGTTTGTTGTAGAGGCCAAGTTGTGAAATTTAATTTTTTTGCATCTTGCTGAAATTACAAAGGAATTATTTAGACACTATTTAGTAATATGCATGTTTAATATTCCATTGGAATTTGGAAGTAATTGTAAAGCCGTTTGTAATTTCAATTTAATCTTCAGATCACTTTAGGTTCTCTCGGAAAAAAGTTGCAGTACATTGTATTAAATCTAATCAGCTGAAATCAAACTCTATCTCGGTTTCCTATCCCACACCATCATATACTTCTACGCCATAACACTTTTATCGTCATGTTTTACAGTGGATTGTAAGTTTTTTATTGTGGGCGTTATCCCTATTACCTTATACTGCAGTTCGCCGAAACTGGATTCCAAATAATTCCACCTAGGAATTTTCGCTTACCCCATCCCAACGTTCCCAACGTCCCATTTTAATCACATATTTTTATCGCAAAATTTGATCTTTATTATTTACGAACCAAAAAAAAGGTTTTTCTCTACCAACATGACCTCTGAAGCTAGTTAGCATGCCGCAAACGTCGCCTAGTAAGAGTGGCAGAAACCGAAGACCCTTCAAACTGTAGTTGATTTTAAATTTCCTAGACCAAACCATCCATTAAATTTCTTTGATCACAACCACCAAGTACCACTCCCTTTAATTTCTTTAACTACAATCATAGCATTAGTTTTGCCCTGTTGCACTTTTCTATAATCTTTTTTTGGAAATTCATTTTACTTTGTTTTCTTGGCTGACCATCGTTCCAAAAGTAAAATGTTTTATAATTAAAATTAATGTTTTATTTTTATTGTCAATATTGCATCCCAGATGAAATTTTGATTTCAATTAACTTTTGGATGGAATTATATACACACACATACACTCACACTCACATGCAGTCGCGCGCACGTACGCACACCCACAAATATATATATATATACATAAATAATTTGAAAAATAGGAACATACTTTGAATCTCAATTTTTCTACGGGCGGTCTAGCGTATGGTACTCCTTTGAAACTGCTGTAAGTCCGGTTGCCTTCCAGGTTTTTCCTTCAAGTATGCCTTGTTTAATGTGTACTTGGGTAAACTTATTACCTTCAATTAATGCGAAGACCCTACAGAATAATCGTGAAATTTAGATTTTAGTTTATTTTTGATAAAATTTTCTTATTAATGCCTGGCGACGCCAGGATATATCTACAAATTCAAATGAATTTGTTTGATATGTGCATTACGCTTTTTTTTCTTAGAATAATATACATTGGAGAGAAGCCACCACTGACAATGAAATCAAAAAATGTCCTTTGTTAAATCAGTAATCGAAACGATTAAAAATGGAATGATTTATACAAAACCTGAGAACATGTTAACATCTTATTTTTAATAACCGAAAAATTGTTCAGTAAAGGTCGTTTTTGATGTAGATACTATTTTGAACAAATTACCTTATAATATGTAAATTCACATATAAAAATCTTCATACTATTAAACAGGTCTAAATAAATTTAAAAGAAAATATTGAACTAATATTACAAAAAAGATGGTAGTCATTACTTCATAGATTGTATTGTTGAAAGCTGGTATAAGTGAAAAAACCATTTAAATATGTGTATGCAATACCATTGAATAAACGATGGCTTATTGGGGAAAATAAAATGGGATGAGTTTTTATACTTTCTGGTATCATGTATACATAACATTATAAATTTTGAGACTCGAAAATAACGTGAAGTATATAAAAGTTCACAATTAAATGAAACTACCTGATGTAGTATTATTTCTACTTTCTTTAAGTTCTTTACCACGACCTAGGTTTCGTTGAACTACAGCATCTTCAGGTAGGCTATTGGCAAAGATCTTTGCTAATAATGAAAAAAATAATTTCCACAAAATTAACGCCAAATATATTCAATACGTAAAAGTTATTATTAAAAACGTAATTATAAAATCTTCGCATTATTTGCAAAATAAGAATGAAGCTTTCAAAGTTATATGGGTGCCATCGGTTTTGGTAAAGCAGCATTTGATAATAAAATACGTTCTCTGCACAAAACCTGTTTGTAGTTATATATGAGAACTACCAGGACAAAACACTGGCGCGGGAATGAAAAATAGATAAGTGTCTTGTCTGACTCATGGCGATGGTGTATTTTAGTAACAGCTGAATGAAGTAACTGAACAAAAATTGAACTTAACAAAAATTAAACTGAAGCAATTTACAACAATTTTAATTAATTCAAATGGATGATTGGAATTAGGCCAGTTTCGGTCAGGTGGAATAGCGCTCGGGTGGTTTAGGTCTACGTAAATGACTTTTAAACAAAATCAAATAAACCTCCGTGAAATGGAAATTTTACATATTAAAACTCGTTGAGTGTGAAATTAACGTTAATAACTTATTTAGAAGATTCCAAAAATATACAATATGGTAGGTATTTAGTACAGGATAGAAAGGGAGAAATGGTGAAAAATAATAAAGAACCTGCTGAGAGTATCGGCTTCACTCAGGCAAAAAAATATGTCTCAGAAATATCTGTAATAATAATTAAACCATACGGGTCCACAGGGTAGTGGGACAGTGAAGTACCACATGCGTGATGTCAAGCGCTCGTTTTAGTTCAAAATTGCAGATGAAAAATATTGTAGCAACTTTAGCTTTACGTTAACAGATTTCGTGCTTTCCTTTTATGATTTTATAGAGTTAATGGCATAAAAATGTCGTTGCTATACCTCTATGAATAATGAATTTGCTTTTCCTTTATCTCAACACAATTTTCTTTTTTACTCATATTCGTTTGCGTATTTGATGACTAAAAAATATTATTAGTACTGTTATAGGAATAATATATTTGCTTTGGGTTTACGTTAAATTGATTCTGGTTTCACTTTCATGAATCGGGATAGTAATTGTCTTAATCTCTAGGACAAATGTATCGGTTTTGATTTTACCTTAATAGAATTTTCTTTTTTTTTGACTATGAGTATTTAAAATTATTATTGTTTCAGTCCTCGAAAATATTAGCTTAGACTTTAAGCTAACTATTCAAAATCACAAACGCAAAACGGGAAGTTTTGCTTTTATGATTTTGGATAGTTTATTTTATGAAAACATGATTGTTTTACAGCGATGGAAAACATATTGGCTTTGCCTTTACCTTATCACGATTTAAGCAGTAAAATATCCGCGTTTTTGGACGTTAAAGAGATTCTTGATTTGCTTTCATAAAAGCTTATATTGGATTAAGTATGAAATATAAAAACTGAAAGAAAATCAAACATGAACCCCGGAATATAAAAAAAACACTCATGGAATTTAACTGTTTAGAAAGAATTATAAATTTATTTTACATACTTACTTTCATGGTTATTTTTGCTCAATATTCATTACTACTCACTGGAAAAGCTTTGTCATAAGTTCTTTGATTATAGAAGATTATTTTAGAATATTGATAGAAGAAGAAGACAAACAAATTAAATTTTAAAAGTTATCAGTCGTTACCGCAAAGATGTATATATAATAAATATTTATTAAAATTTAAAATTGTCTGCCTGAACTTATTGAATTGATTTTTTTTCCTAAAATGAATTTTTCTGCCAAAGTAATAGTATGAAAAATTAGTCTAGTGGAAATCGTAGTAGACTTGTTTGTAGAAAACCAGTTTTTAAAAATTTAAAATATCTCAAAATATTTATATGATATCACAATACCTCGTGTTCAAATGTTTTGTTATATTTACCCATACATAGAAAATATTATGAAGAGTGTGGTTACAAAAAGCCTGCAAGAATGGTTGACGAAAAATAAATTCATAGAAATATTGGATTGGCAACTTACAAACCCGCAACTTTTTCCCATAGATTTCAAGAATATTATAGAAACTTCTACAATATTTCTTGTAGCGTATATGAAGAGTGCGACGTTCGAGCTTGTCTTCAGTTTGCAGGTAAGCAGTCGGGATGGAATAATGGAAGTTTTTCAAAGTGAACTTAGAGTGTTCTTGCTTTATGAATTTTATTTAGGATAAAAAGCCAGCGAAGCAACACGCTATGTATGCGCAGAAGCATATGAAGATGTGCTCTGTTACGGCAAAGGCAAGCACTGGTTCCAAATATTCAAAGAGGGACATTTTGCAATATCCTATAAAGGTCATCCAAGAAGATGCAATAAAATGAACTAAAAATATTAAAAAACCTAGTTGAAACATATCCCAGATTAAATTTTGTATGACAGCTACTTTCACACTCTATTATTGCATCAGAAAACCAATTTCATGCTTTGAGAAAAAAGTGAAAATATATCGTTTCATTACCACATGAACTAATACTCTTTAACTTCAGAGTGATTGAAGTATCTCGTTATAGGAGATGAAAGTAGTTGGCTTATATTAATTTTTCGCATAAATGCCAGTAGCTAGGAGCTGGAGAAACAAGTGTACCCACACCGAAGTATAGTGTTGCACAAAGTGCACTTTGGAATGTATGGTGAGGTATAAATGGAGTTATTCATTGGGAACTCCATCCAGCCAGCACTACAATTACAGTTAAGATTTATTACGAACAGTCAAAAATCGCCGCTACACGTCTTTCATAATAAAGGGAACTTTATTTTTTACGTGACAATATTCGAACCAAAATAGCAAAAATAACGCAAGAAAAACTACTTTCATTTGGATGGAGGATGCTACCTTACCCGCCACATTCTCCAGGCCTTTCACCGTTTGATTACCCTCTGTTTCATTTTCTGTCTCATAATTTAGACGATGTAAAATTTAAAGACAAATGTCAAAGGCGTAAAGATTCAAAAAAGAATTTTCTTTCTGCCTACGCATTGGCAACAAATATCAGATACCGACGGTGTTTATACAATTGACGTTTGATTTTATTCATTACATATAACAAGTTGAAAATTTATGTACAGAAATGGCGGATTTATAAGTTGTATTATTTTTAATTATATAACTTATAAATTGCTATATTATATATATATATATATATATATATATATATATATATATATATATATATATATATATATATATATATACACACACATATATATACATATATTGATTGTTATATATGAATATTTCAAAAATCAATGTTGGTACACGAGACCAATTTCAAGTCTTTTTGAACAAAAAGCACAAAAAATGTGTAAAGAAAATTTTTAAAGTGGTGATTTAATTTTTAACAAAACTGAGGAGAATATCCGTTGGCTCATTTGGTTTTTCCTTCTACCAGAAATGTGAACTACCGTTTAGCTTTCAAAAATTTTATGGGTTCTTCTTCGTAAGGAAGATCCCGAAGAAGGAGATAATACCTATGGAATCGTTTACAGTTTTTGGGAAAACTATCAAATCAAAAAAACAAATCCATTGATGTATTTGTATTATCTAATAAAAAGGGACAAAAAATGGGTAATAATGATTAACCATAGTTTTTATTAATAACGTTGCTTTACTAAAAGATAATTTAGGCAAGAATATAATTTTTCTTTGAAATTGCAAATCGAAATTATTATTCATGTCGAATTAAAAATCTTTTTCCATTGCATTTAAAATCATATTTTATATAATGGTTCCTAAAACCGTTAAAAATGTGTAAGAATAGTATCCTCTAAAATATTTCAGTAATATTTCCGATTTAAAAATTTACCGAAAACTTCATCTACTCTATAAAAGTGTAAAGTGTGCCTCAGTTTAATGGTAATATGGACTTGGGCCCAAATATAAACATGAAAATTTTCAACATGTTTTAATTAGGTATTTCAAAAAATCATAAATGCAAACTAGTAAATCTGCGCCAGCACATTCTGCTTAAGTTCGCATATTGTGTCCACTCTCAAGGTGGCTGTCTTCAGAATATTTTGATTCGCAAAATATGCAAGATGCATTGGTCTTCACGTATCTGAACTTAACGGAGAATCAAATGTATTTAACATAAAAAGTATCTCTGACTCTTTATGTTTCTGAGGTATTACACCACGTTTTATTACAAACAAATTCACATATTTCTCATTTTTAAAATGAATATGTTTCAACACAATTTAATGTAAAAACTATTAAGTGGAAGACTTTCTGGCAAACGCAGCCTTTACGGTAATATCGACATAACAAAAGAAATGTACAAATGTACGTGACCAAAAGATAATTTAGTTAAGAGTCGTTTCAAAAGATAAAATATTAAATTTTATCTTTTATTTTATAAATGTATTCTTTGTTTAATAACTTTCACTAAAATAAATATTGTCCTTTTTAATCAATTATTTAGAAAATTTTGAATTTATGAGTTTATTTTTAGTAAGCATGACCAAAATTTAGAACGCAATTTTATACCACGAGTTTGTTGATGTTATTTTTATTCCTGATCAGTGGTATATATATGTATATATATATATATATATATATATATACATACATATATATATATATATATATATATATATATAAGAATGTATTAATTAAATATATGTTGTATTTATATGGATAAATAATTTAAAGAATGAGAAAATATAAATTCTACCTAAGTATATGTATTTTATATTCGGGACACAATGCGTAAAAGAAAAATCGCTAATTTATACGTCTTTTCAATTACGCTTCATGGATTCGTTTATTCGCGCTACGTAAGCGCATTTACATATTATCCATAAGTTTTAAAATGGTAGAGATGAAAAAATTACATCTTTACAGCACATACCTGACCAGATGTCAGACACCCATGTCCTGTCGATTATAAGATACTCAGCAATAAGTTGAAACGAACCGTTTCATCTGCTGGCACAATATTTAGAAAATATTGTTATTGAAGATAAATCGCATCTTCATTAGTGATCACTGTACAATACGATTATTCAAAATAATAAAATATTTTGAACGACAGAGAAGAACAAGGTTTTTATGAGTCCGTTTGTAATTATTCATTCATTCGCGCGAGAAAAACACGAAAATAACATGTTTTTGAATTTAATAGAATATTCAAGTATATAGTACAAAAAATTGCGCATGCGTTCCCTACACATAAGTGTAATAAAACATAAAAAATAGAAAAAGACATGAATTATAAACAAAAATTCTATTCTAACACACAGGCACTTTTTAATAATTATATGTAGGTGCGTACAAAACGCATACCATTGTGACCATTTACCCAGGAAATCCCAGGGTTATAAGGGATATTAATGGAGTCAACCGCGTTTCAATATGCCCATGGCTCCATTGAAATTAAATTTGTGCTAGTAACATCTACTTGTTATATTATGATAAATTTGTAGCTTTATCGCTATACTCTCATGGTATAAAATATTGTTTAACTAAAGTTATATTTAATCTAAAAGAAACGTTCAAACTTTAACCCGTTATTAAATTAAATACATCCAACGAAAAAGAAACAAACTATACATAAAGAACAATATTAACTGAAGTGTCTCATAACTGTGTCAAATTAGATATATATCCTACAAGGTTTATTTAACAAAATTAATATGCAACCACTTGTTAGAAAAGTTAATTTAAATAAAGGCGACGGATAGAAATCTTTTTTACTCATTTTCAGTTCCTGCATAACTATTCAATAATGAGTAAATATATATCTAATGTGAAAGGACGAAGATTCCTCAGTTCTCCGGCACCTCAAAAACTAAGTACCATTGTGAAAATAAAAGTTTAAATAAAGACCTTTCACATCGTATACACTAGTTATGTACACGGATAGGCCAAGAGGCACAGCAAAAATTATTAAAAATTGAAAATAAACTTACTGTAAAACCGAGTAAATGAGGATATATACTTTCCGTAATTTGCAATTATACATTATTATTGAAATTAATGGACGGATCAATACAAGTACAATCGAAAATTGCCAGAAGTGACCTCGACCGCACGAATACAGCTCTATATATAGTAGTTTTCAAGAAAGGAAACAAGATACAGTATGTCTGGAAAAGGCGTGATGATATTTTTTTTAAAATCTATATTAAAAAAAGCAAAATTTAACGAACTTAAGCTAATTTGGTAATTTACGTGCTCTTTATTTGAGACGGTATCCAATCTGTATTGCTATCGACAAACAATTGACATTTCTGGAAAGTTGAGATGGCCAATTCATAATGTCGATATCGCATCCCTTTTACCAATCGCCACTAAGCCGATTTTACACCTGGAATAACTTTCTTCTTGAAAGACTATGTTTACTTTCCTTCTAAAAAATCTTTAGCTGGTTGTAAAATGTTGCTTAAATATTTGTAATTTTCTGAAACTGTGTTTAGAAAAGCTCCCTCAGAAATTAATTATTACCAGTGTTTCAGGCTTGAAAACTTTCAGTAGTCGATCATGCATAACAATCTCATAGTCCCAATAATGATAGATATTATTACTCAAGTTATTTTTGAAATCATTACGAAGTGAGAATTATAAATAGTATAAATTTAGCTCTTTCTTCCCACTTGATATATATATATTGACCTGGGTTCGTTTACTGTACGAATTCTTTTCCACGGTAAGGGAGACTCTGGTGCCAGGAATAAATAACCATTTTAGTCATAACATGACACGAATTAAGGCAAATATATTTTCAAATATGTATATAAACTGATAAACGGAGAAACCATTTAATTTAAAACAATACTTGGATCTCAGTTCTTTCACAAGCAATCGAGCACATTGAACTGCTTTGAAACTATTATATGTTACTTTATTTCTTTTCAATACGTGTCCCTATTTCATGCACGCTGCTTTTTCATAACTAAACATGAACGAGTATCCTTTAATTTTCTTACGTTAAGATGTCTAGAGAATATAAAACATTTTGTGTTTTATAGTTTTATTCTAAGTTTGTTGGATGTTCTATACATTCTGCGGTGTTGGTATGTTAATAACAATTAAAACAATTGCTGCAATATTATTTCCTATGGCAACTCATATTAACTGAACAATTATAGAGATTAAAAATTATTGGATCATTAAAAAAAATTCAGACAACGATTCTACATTAGCATCATGAGTTTTTGATTATCAAGGAACTAGAGTTCAGCTAACAGCAGGTTAATTCCTCTCAAGGTAAGGAAAATACTATAAACAGCGTTTACCTGAACTCTACTAGCCAATAGTCAACGACCCAAAAGTACCTGGGTAAATTTAAAAGGACAAACAAAGCTTTGACCGTAACTATTGCTCGGGTAGTTAGTACTAGGTAACACCAACAGCCTTCGTATAAATAGATATTAGAATCTCAATTACCTAAGTTAATAAATATACGAAAAGTAATAGATAAATGATTCCTTTGTATCATTCCTGACCATAAACAATAACATAGTAAACGACAAATTTTATAGATTCACATCAAAATAAATTGCATTCCATAATTTAAATGGAATGGTGTACTTTACAACCTTTGATAAAAATTATCAATATTGTCATATTGATATCTAGGCATCCGGTGTTGTGCCATCCAAGTTTCCACGGAAGCACGTTGTGTTTATAATTACTCTAAAATTTTATACCATATTTCTCACTGATATATTATTTTTTCTTTGTACAGCAAATAATTAACATTAGAATAGAAATTGGTAGCCATTGTGTATATAAGAAGCAAAACTAATAAAACTGTGAAATTTGTTTCTTTTTTCAATATTGTTTATGGCGTTATGTTAATATTCATCAGCTGTCGAAAGATATGTAATGACATGTATAAATTTTTTCAAATGCTATAATGTGCACAAGATTATAAAATTTAAATTTATATTTAAGTAATATTAACAAATTATGTACTTGTAAAGTCACTAAATTTTATTGAAAGAATTTTGCCATTGTCTTTTACCACATAATTTAATTCAGTTGCAAATAGATAATTTCTAGGCTAAAGAGTTCATATTTAAATTAATTTTAAAATATATTTTAATGGTATAATATATAATATAATGGTATAAATATAATTTTTTCGTTTCAAACATAGAATATATTTATTAAAAATGTTAAATATTTTAAACTGCAATCCAGTTAAAATGTTGTTTTGATTCTTTTCATTTTATGAAAAATAGTAAAATTCAAATAAAATATGCAAATTCTGCTTATAGTTTCTACTTACATTCTCTCTCTGAACATTGACTGCTCTCTGATCATATGATTAAAATGGATAGGTTTTTTTGTTAATGTGGGATAGTGGGATATGAATATTTATTAGTTATTGAAAGGTATATAACAATATGAAAAAAATTTTGAAAATTAGGTTGGACTTAAAATTTTAAGACATAATTTTATGTTTCATTAATTTTAGGTGAACCTTATCTCGCTTAATAAATAAATTAATACTGTTTATGTTTTCCCGCAATTGCGTTCGTAATATTTATTTATAATTATTACCATTCTGTGAATATTTCAGTTAAAATAAAACTATGAATTAAGGAGTTTACCACATTTACTCTGGATAAGTACTATAAAATGGCAAATGTATGTTCACACAATTTTGTATACTTGTCAATAGTTAATTATTGGTTAAAAGGTTCATATTTAATATTCTCTTAAAATATGAATGGTAAACGATAATTGAACTCGTTTAATCCTTTTTTTCTTAGAAATGTTAAATATGTTAAACTGTATTTGATTTTTTCTCTTAATTTGGTGTAATATATTTTTTAAGACTGTACATTTGAGGCAAAATAGGAAAATTATAATAAAATAAAAGAATTTCTTTCATATTTTCTTCTTTTTTTCCTTATTGAATGCCTTCTAATATGTAGCATATATTTAAAGTGGGGGAATTACTGAAATTGTTCTTACCTTTTTTTAGTAATAACATGTAATGTAATACAAAGATAGTAAAATGGGAATTAAAAAATATTTTAATATTATTTCTGTATGTAGTTATTGTTATCTTCAATTAAAAGAATACAACTGGTGGCATATTTAACAATGTCATTAATTATTTGAGAATCATTAAAATAAGTACAAAATGTGTATTCTTTTTATGGACTTATGATGTGATTTTAAATCATTTATTTTCTGAATTACGTGATATATGTACTAAATTGCATTTTAAAGAAACAATGTTTGTTGTCACACAGTAAGGAACACTGAAAGAATTTTTAATGGAGAAATATTCCAGTAAGTTTAATTTTAGCTAACTTCCAAATTTAAACTATCGGTCAAGTGCAAGCTAAGCGACTTGCAAAATTAGTGTTCAGTGCCATCAACTCCCCACTTACTTTATTAAAACCTCGATCACCCCATCTCCGCCTATCACCCGCGCTAAGCATCGCCGAAACCATTAACGTATCACATTGCGAATGCGCGGAGCTGGGTGAGAAGCATTTCGACTGAGCCAAATTAAAAATTTTGAAGAACGTATAAAGACAAAAAAGGTTATTAACATCTTGAAAGACATTTTGTGTCGAAAACAATTTCTCCAAAACCAATGGTTCAGCTGTTATGAGAAAATCACCGGATGGATACCGATGTGATTCCACAAGTGTTCCGTTTTGATTACTGGCTAAAAACATTAGCCTATTTGACATTTTTTTACAATATAAGGTATACTACTACTATGCATAGAATCAAAGGATGCAAAGTATCAAAAACCTCCTCCTTTGATGCTCTGCACAGTGGTAGATATTGTAAGTTTCAAACTCTTTATTGACGGTTATATTGGTTGGTTTCGAATATTAGACGTAATTATGCTTGAGAAAATAAAAAAAAATGTTTTGTTATTGAAAAATAAATATGTTTTCCGTAATAAAGGTACAAATAAAAAAAATGTTATATATTATTTTCGTCTTATATATTCGAAAGAAATAAAAACAAAAACAAATTTCTTATACCAATTAACGAAAATACTTTACATTATTATGCATATACTTAAGAGAAACGTTTTATTAACAAGTGAAAAATGTTTCAAAGTTCCGAATTAGAGAAAATGGTGCAAATTCTCTAGTACTGAATCTAAATAAAAATAAAGTTCAAACTGGTGTGTAAGGGAAGTGATTAGTGATTACGTCGAACTAAGTTTACGAACTCAGTGCGGTATGATCTTATACAAATGTGTGGAGCCAATCGAAGTCTGTCCATAGGCGCGTTGAGGTCCAACACTTATATGATTAGGTGACATTATTGAAATCTCCCTATTACACCTCCACAATTTTTCACCAAAGTGGCTCGATAGTTAGCGTCTCTATGTCTCATTTTTATGGTTTCATAATGAAGCAACGGACTTATAATTTTGTCATGTCCGTCTGTCCGTCCGTCTCTCATCGCCTTTCAGTACAATTTTAGACCGATGCGCAGGTAATTTTTCAAATGGACGCTTATGTGGAAACATATGGAAATTTCAATTCATATGTTGCAAATATTTCGTAAAAAATATTGAAGTTCTCATAGTTGTAAAAGCGAATGGGGGGAGGGGGTATGGAGAAAATATTTATATCCGCGCACTTCATCGAATGGGGTTTTACTGGATATGTCTTTTAAATCGTAATTAAAGATCCACATTTCATTTTTAAGTCGAAAATCTCAGAATACTCAGACTCGTAGTAGAATCATTTCAATAAACAATTTCAAAAGGTATAAACAACTACAGAACCCTACTCGTACTTTTTGTGCATGTTAATCATCGTTGTGGTATGTTAAAATATTTTTCTCAAGTTTTTTTCTCCTCCAAGTCAGAATGTTTTTAAAGTTATATTATACTGTTTTTTATAGTTTCATATGAATTTTTTTCAGACCTGCAATTATCGAAAGATATAAAAAAACTAAATACTTCCTTCTTTAATGGTAACTAAATGGGGTGTAAGAGGTATAGTTGCCGCAAAAGTTTGATTTTACACTTCCAACTTATAAAATAAATTGAAGAAAATATGGTGAACACTTTTTACGACAAGTAAGCACTACGTACCTTTAGGTTTTTGCCCATTGAAACGCTCTAAAAAGTATGAAAATAGATATAATTTTAAAAATAACTATGTAAAAATATTTACTATAAAACGCTATCTAAAAGAGGATTGATAGATTTTTATATAAAGTTGAAGGTGAATAAATTATAGCACCTTAAAAGTTTTTTTACTAACCTACGTAAAAAAACATTGTTAATAAAAATTTCAATGATTTTTTATAATTATGGTTACTATTAATTTTGATAAACGTGTCATTACTAAGGCATAAAAACTCAATACATACTTCTTTGAAATAGCGCTTAAATAGGCCAATAATTTAATCACACACTGAAAACTCAGTTTTACTCACACAAATAATTCCCTTACTTCTCGAGAAAAAGTTGCTGACACCCAAAAGGAACAGCTTCCCTTTTGCTATTATTTAACTTGAATATTTACGAAGATAAAGAAAGGTTATTGGGAGTAGATGCGTCATGAAGATACTTTAAGGTTTTGTGACATACAGAAACGATGATTTTTTTTGTAAAACCACATGATCTGTTTAAAATCATTCAAAATGTAATTATTAATTACTAACGGCATTTTAGAAATGAAGAGCCTAAAATTAACAATGATAAATTGTTAAAAATGTTTTATAATATCATTATAATAGACAAAACTTTCTTTTATGTAAAGGTCACGTCGTGATGGATATGTCAAATGGCTGGTGTATTGAAGATTAATGCGTGTGAAACAAAACATAGTTTATCACTCTAATTGTAATACTACATTTTTCCTCACGATATCTTCTAAAACTGTATAAGAATGAAAGTTTTATAAACCAAAAACATTGATAACTATGTACGATATCTTTATAAATTGATGACATGTTCTATACTCTACCGGTGATTATCTCATAGACGACATTATATCATTGTGTTTAAAGATACACAATCGTATACAATTCTGTCTCACAAATTGTCTTTGACTACTCAAGTTGAGGACTGCAATAAACATATTTCAAAAATATTAATATACATAAATTTTTTTTAATAATCCACTGATTATAATGTTCACACATCTTATTTCATATTAAATCACTTTTGAAAATAGCTTGATGCTGTTTAAATATATATTTTATAATTCCATTATAAAAACGTGAGAAATAAAAAGGATAATACGAGTCGAGATTATGAACTGAGTTATCGGAAATGTCTTAAGATTGTTCTAACATTTTTTTTCATCATTGCAAAATTTTTAAGAATTTTATTATGGCGTAATTCTGGCCACCATTTTTCATTCTCAAAGGTAATCAACTTAGAGTTTAACTAAAATATAAGTTTTTTTTAGTTGGTAATTTTAAGATGCAAACGTAATTTATAACACTTTTTCGTTTTTTTTAATACACTTTAGCATTATATAATTACACAGCTACCAATTGCCATCCATCACCATCATTCCAATTGCCATCAACTACGTTACCGTTATACTAGTGTTCTAGTGGAGTATAAGAGATTGCTCTCATAGTAATAAGTCCGCCATACGTATGGAGTTTTTACTTATTTACAGAGAGTAATATGTACAATTATACTCTGTAAACAAATGAATTAACACATTAATTTAATGAAATATATGAACACAATGTTCGTATTGAGGACGCGAATGACGCCCCGGGTGTGATTCTATAATTTTATTATGTTTGATATATTTTCTTTATTCATTACCTCGGGTCCATAAGTTATAATAATAGTTTTAATAAGTGTTATTATATATGAGATGTTTTGTAATTTCTAGTAAAAATCGAGAAATGTGAACTGTTAGGGACCTTCAAATATTGAAACAGCCTTCAAGATACCTTTGACACGATCATTATAAATAAATTCCACTTTTTATTATCACTATTGATTTTTGCATAACATGGCTTATAAATTTTTACATCCGACTTCCATATGTTTGGAGAACTTTTCAAGAAATTCTGAAGATAGGCATGTAGATTTGTTTCTTGATATTCTCCGCTAATATAACGTGAACTCGCAGCTCGAGGACCGCATATTGTTATTTGAATAGTGAAAACGTTATCAAAAAATGTATCATCTACATATACCAATAGCTGTCTAGCTTTCAAAAACATATGACCACCTGTGCTAATATTCCAGTTTATGTCTGACTATTTAGGTACAACATCAAACACTAGGCTCGACAGAGCAAGGGCTTGTCTAATTTCCTTTTGTAATGTAAAGACCATACGAAGGTGGCTTTGAAATATTACCATAATTATAGTAGGACCATGAACTTGCCATCATCTTTGAAATATGTTGTTTGTTTATACTGCCAAACCTAATTTTAAAATCAATAAAAATAAGGTATTTTCAAGGATTTGACGTCAATGGAATATATTGTTTAAACTTGATTTTACAAATCAAAATTCACCTTGATTATCTGCCTATTTGTTTACTGGCGTAGGAGCAAAGTCTCTTATTATTATGTTAGAATTATGTATATACCAAGTACACGAATCCCTTTATAACTAGTATGTGTTATGTGTTTACCTTTCTCAAAAAATTTAAGTACAAGAAAGTTTTCCTGAATTCTATATTGCCAGTATGCATGTACATGTGATTGTAGTGTATTATACATTATTATAAGAATACAATTAAGAAGAAATTATACCTCGAAAGATATTATTAAAGTATCTATGTGGGTAAATGAAACTTTTCTTATATCAATATAATGCAGGTATTATTTATTGTTTTGAACTATGGTACCTGTATGGTTTTAACGGAACCCTTTTGTTATAACTACGATGTCTGTCTGTCCGTCTTTCTCTCTGCCTGTTAGAGGCTTCTAAATTACGAAACGAAATAGAAATTTTAAATTGATTATCGCGTATTGTATAGTTCCTTAGTCAAAACTAAAATGGTATTTAAAATGACTTCACATTACATTTTGAAATCGCGAAATTCCAAAGGGAGAAAGAAATTTTTTTTCATTCGTTACATAAGTATGAGATTGACATATTGTTGAAAAGAGTTTATGAGTACAAACGCTTTTTGTTTTCATTTTTTGACTAAATGCAATACTTTGGTGAACCATAACAATTGTTATTTTTAGATAAAAAAATAGGAAACTATGGTTCAGCTCTAATGTTTCTCATATCTTTATATTTATGCAAAAAATATAGTAAAATACAAAGTTATGAGTAATAAAATTAAAAAAGGGGTTTGAGCAATTCACAACATTATTACACCTGTAGAGAAACTGCTAAGCTGTTTACTTACATAGTTAAAAATCAATTTCAAAATGGTTTAATTAAAATATTGTGATATGCCATTAAATATTTAATTATCATACTTAGAGCGAGTGCTACTGGTGCACAATTAAATGACATTTGTGACTTTCATACTTGTTAATATAAATGATAAATACAATTATACGTATAGGACACAATAACTACTCACTATGTTACTCAAATTGTATTCATTAGATCATAGGTTGGCAGATGGGATTTGCTGTAAGAAAGAATTATATTTTGGTGTTAGGTAAATTACATTTTTTGATTACATTTAATATTGACCGATTTTCTTCAAGTATCTTGGCAGTTCTGCTCTTTCTCTATAACTTAGCTTCGGCCGATCGTCTGATGGCCAAAATTAATATAATGGGTGCATTTAAAATTTGCTTTCACCGATAGGTTTTTTTACTGCTAAGTATTACTGGATATTATTATTTTAGCTAAAGTGAACCTGAAGCAATTTTCCCTTAAAACTGAAAATTATTATAGTTTCCAATATATATCTCACAAGTAGGCTCTTCCAACTGTTCATTACGTCGCTCTATCTTTCAAGTTGAGTCCTAATAATTATACCACTAATGGTACCTCAAAACTAATATGTGTATCTTATAAAATTAAATAAAAACGTGAGAAAATCCTTCATTATAATTTGAGTGACATAAAATAAATTTAAGAAATAAGTAACCTTTTACGTGTAATTGAAACTAATGAATATAACAGGTAATATGAAATATTTAATGCAAGCTGTAGTTTACAATTTTGTTAAACATATATTTTTATCTTTTACTAAAATATTTCTAATAGCTATTAGCTTCTAAAGAGACTTTCAGTGCTACGAATGTCTAAAAATTATCTACGAGATGGAGCACTGTATTTATTTTCATTGGTTAAGCTGTGGAACTTAATTACTAAATTTTTATTATTTCAACTGGGTTATTAAAGTTACGTAGGTAAAACTTACGTGCAAAATAATTATGAAACTATTATTACACACACAATTCTATTAACCTATATTATGACCTGTGATTTATTCCAGAGGAGGTGCAAAGTATCAATACTAGCTGGGTTGAATATTCAAATTTATAATATTTACTAATTGGTATGAGGAACGTTTCCCTCCAAAGTCCTATTAAACCATTTCCTGTTCAATAGTTTTAAGATTATATAACAAAATCAATTGCACGATTCTGTCATTGGTTCGACGCAATAATGCATTACTTTTTGGATTAGATCCAGCTAGTCATTTATATATTAAGTGATATACGAAAACCATTGTATATTTTCAATAAACTATAAATAATGTATAATAAATATATAATAATGTAAATACGATGTGCTATTTTATTATTAGGCCAATTTTACAATATCTTTTACAACAACGGCTGAGGAAGTAATCTTTATCATATCGTTTAAAGAGTCTTAGCTCCTTTTTAAGAGTCGTCTGTATCTTTTTTATGACTTCTATTAACTTTAACTCTGTCACAAGCGGATTTAATCAATTATCAAAATCGAAAAACTCTTCAGTAGTTGGAATGTTGAGAGTTTTCTACGGTGACTACAGAATTGAACACAGGATTAGCCACGAAACAATCTGAAACTGACCTATATTCTTCTGTTGGATGAACACCAGAGGGAAAATCATTTGACCTTCGGCCAAGTGGGAAGTCACCCGTTCACCAGCTGAGTCTGTTTATTATTTTAATTTATAACTTAATTTACCATTTTTACACCAAAATATACACGAGCATATTTGCAATTTTCCAAACATTTACTTAGCTGAGAACAAAAAGAAATTCTCAAAGTATTCGCCATTAATAATTTTGATAAATTGCAAATATTTCCAAATTTTAGATAGAAAAATAATGAAAAGATTTAAAAGTTTTTGTTCAAATGGAGAAAGTAAATTTCATTTCCGGTTGAAGCATATGTATAGTTCAATTAACTCAAATTATAACTTTCTGCTCATTTTGAATTTAGAATCATATATTTCTGGGAATCGTATTATTATTTAATAATAAATATCCACTCCTAAAAGGTCTAACATAAAATAAAAAGAATTTCAAAATTTATTTATGTCTCGATGTAATATTGTTCAGCAAAAGTTCTGATTAAATACTCATATTCATATTACTTTATACTTTTTAGGCGTTTCTTATTAAGCAGTTGTTTGATACAAATTACACATTTTTTAATAAAATGTTTTATTCAATTTTATTTTGTATTCGAACTCAAAAAATTACCTGCATACAGCTAAAATGAGTATATTTTAGTTTCATCTAAATAGTAGAAGTATGCTAGTAATTACTAAAACTAAAATAATAATACCAATCACCTAATAATACCAAAAAATGACGTGATGCGCTCAAGAGAGGGATGAGGTGGCAGTGTGGCGAGTATAGTCAAGTATTTCCGAAATCATTCCAGCGTGATTTTAATGAGTGAGTAATCCAGTTAAGGAGACATGTGTGCTCTTTTTTATATTAAAGGTTTTAATTATTTATTATGTCAGTTAAGAAATAAATAAGAAATCCCCACATAAAGATCTTTGCCTATTTATTAAAATAGAATTTTTATTATTTTTAGGTAGTAAATACCCGTCCTTTTTCTATTAACAGCAAGTAGGTGAGGGGTGTCTCACTATGTGCTGGCGACGGCGTTACATGGACAGTATGGTGTTAGTGTGTATTCCTAAAACCATATGTACATAATTTTAGTGGGCATGAATATTTTTTTCCATTTACCATAATTTCACTTGTAGACCACGGACGTACATAAAATAAATATTACAGTTCGTCTTGTTGCTATTGTTCCAATCTACTATTCTTGATATGAAATGCTCGAAATACTCCATACATATCTTTGATATAATACCAGGTTAACTAATTTAGTCACGTTATCATTTCTGTTAACTTAATTCGTGCGTTGCTTCATTTTTATGAAAGTTTTGTTTAGCTTTACTCAGGATTGCTCGTTTAAAACAGGTCATTATAAGCATTATAATGCTAATGATTTAACCAAAATGATCATATACTGATGTCACTGAAGCGATCGTAGATAGGCATTGTTATAAAAAAATCTAGAGTCTAACAAACCGCAAGATACGTAAACAGTGGGTACTAAGATGAAAGTCAAATTATCGTATACCTTTAAGTAATGATCCGAGCGCCCAGTCGATTTTACCCTTTTCGACAAGTGCTACGCTGCGACCCTCGAGGTACATTTTACTTGACTTCCATTCTTGAGTGTATTCGGATAGTTCTTTTGGATTAACTGAAATATTTATACCTTTTTATCGTCTCCGGTATGTGTATATGTATATGTGTGTATATATATATATATATATATATATATATATATATATATATATACATATATATATATATATATATATTTATATACATATATACATATATATCTCTTAGTCAATCACTTAAAATACATAATTGAATAAGGAAGTTTGTTTATGCGATTATGTTTTCGTTCGTTTAGGGACCTTCATTAACGTGACGCGTTTAGGGGGGGAGGAAGGGTCGAGCCGAATATCAAGTGGGGGAGAGGGGGGTGGGGCTCGGCAAATATCACATAATTTTTCTTTGCAAGAAACAGTGTAAAATTGCGAGAAAACTGGGTTATTAAATATGTTTCTCCACTAAAATAAAGCCAATCCTACACAATACTATTTGTCGCGGTTAAATATGCGAACATAAGCACAGTAGCCCCTCACAGTGTTCAGCCGCCACCGACCAGCCAAACTCGCGACTCAACGAATGCTGCGGCGTACGAGCCGGGTGGCAGCCACGTCCGGACAAGTCTCTTTCTGCTGTGTTTACGCCCGTAAATGTTTCATTTACTCGACGGCTGTGTCAACGCTGTCACAGTGTTACCATGATTATTAAGATGCATACGTAAAATGACACGTCGACAAGACGATGAATTTCTCCCAGGAAGAAGTGACAAAATTATGGAACGTGACGTAATAGAGGATGCAGAAAAATTAAGACATGGTGCTTTCTTTTTATTTTATACCCAGAACATTTTGAAATCGCGATACGGAGGGGGAATACTCAAGCTAGTTATTTAGTCTTTTTTTTTACAATTTTCGTTGTTAAATTCAATTGGCAAAGGTAAAAATAAAACGCAGCTGTGAAATTCTTTTGAGATATGCTGAAAACACAGCTACGACGTATCAGTGGATGCATACACGCTTTTAAGGTGCATTTTATTTCACTTCTCACTACAAAATGAGTACTTTGAATTTTTCTCTAGAAAACGTACCCCTTGGAATGCACGTAAAAGGTGCATTTTTAAAAATTGTGCTTTAATGTGCAATATACGCTCTAATGTGACAAAAATGCGTTGTTTTGTTTTACACGCATTCAATAAAGAGCGTTTTTAGTTTTTCTAACGCTACGTTCGCCTCACACACGATTACTAAAACAAACTACCTTCTTAATTTATCTACCTTCTTAATATATTTATTTTTTTAAAACCTCCAACAATTCTTCGGCTTAGGGTGGGACGAGCGCTCAGAGTATTTAAAATGTGAAATCCACGGATCAGGATAAGACAACTGACCAGCACTTAAGGGGTCAAGATCTTGACGACGACCCTAAACCTGCGGTTTATTATTCGCCTTCCTTCGTATGCGCGAATTTTTCTTCCTTTTTTATCCTGTTTACATCAAAATGTTCTTTGCTGCACAGCCCCGAAACTAAAAACTCAGCCTCTTGTGATCAACTACCATGAGTATGAAGTCACGTCGAAATCCACACAATCCATTGTTCGTCCCATTCCGGCACAAGACTTTCTGAAGAAAAATATTTGATGTAAAGGCGAGAAGAATCTCTTGTTGCTGACGGCACCGAAGACGAGAAAGCACAGACGTTACGGCGAAAAATCGATGTTTTTGAAAAAAGCTCAATCTCAAGAAATAACAGAGAGAGTACAAAATGAAGCACAAAGAAAGTAAGAGAAAAAAATAATTGAAATATGTTCTACGAATCCCGATGCGGCGAAACCGTTGAAGCCACGTGCTTGCCCTGGACGTTCACGTTTATGAGAAAAGAAGACTGAAATGCCGAAAGCAATAGTTACCATACGCTTTCAGAAAGATTTTTCTTGATAAACTAATTGAGCTGGAGTTCAATATCTCATGAAGCGCTATGTACATTCCACTGATGCCTAGATGAGCAGATACGCACGAGGCGAGCTAGCGACTGTTCCGGTGAAGCTGAGTCGTCCTGAAGCTGACAATAGTAAAGCAAACCAGGATCTATACTTTTGTGTGGCCTCTATAAGGTCGCTGGAGATGGTAGCTTTAGTACTAGGCCCTCACTCCGTGACTTTTTTTATCTCATGATGATAAAACCCATGTTTCCATAGGACTCTTAGCGGCAAACAAGCAGGCAATGCACGTTGAATACAAAGTGTCGCTGCCAGATAACGACTTTATGATTGTTTCAAGACACAAATTGATTCCGAGCATGTATGCAGTTTGTGAGATGAAGCTCAATAAGATGGAGCTGCTAGAAGCCGACTTATATGGTGACCAACTTGTATAGCAATCAGAAGTGGAAAGTACTCTTCGTCAACTGTCATCAGTTACGCTGAAACTTGGACGCTCTTTTAAAAGTACCATTAACCAAGCCATTTCGAAGACGAAAAGGTGCGAGTATTAAAAGATTATATATATATATATATATATATATATATATATATATATTTATATATATATACACACATATATATATACATATACACACATATGTAAATATATATATATATATATATATATACATACATATGTATATACATATACGAGTGTATATACACAAACACACATCCCGGTAGAACTAGAAATGTGGTTATCAGAGGGTTGATGAAGGATAATACAGTGGAAGCGTGGATAGTGTTCTATAATGAAAATAATGAGATTTTAATTCTATCACAATTTTACTGCAAACATATCAATTAAAGCACAGATAACCTAAAAGTACAAAGGCGACCATTCGTTATCGGTAGACCGTTGCCATTTGCGAGTCTGAACATAAATGCAAATTATTTTAATATTTTAATAAATGAAATAATAAAATAAAAGAAATAGTTTTGAATTGATTTCTCTGTATTATATCTAATTACAAAAGAAAAAAATAAGGTGCTGAGCTCGTGGTAAGACAAAATACCGTCTAGTGCAATTTGATGCAAAGTCAGCCCAAAACAATTAGTTGATAGTTCTGGGAATCCATGTAGGCTTCAAGTTTATAATGATGTGCTCAGCTTTAGAGCTCGACATTTTATGTAGTGCGTGGAATCGACTAAATGTTAATACGGATAAATATGCATTCCCTTTGAAATATCTATAGGAGCAGAGCACCTTTTCAGGAGTTTACACGTTGTTTAATTTTAAATGAGAAAATTGTATTACTGACACCATATATTTTATGTCTTTAGTATGTCCATTGTTATGTTAGGGGCAAGTAACACGTAATTATGTTCGCATGAATATAGCATGATTCAATAAATTTAACAGAAAATTCAGGATTGAATTCACGTAATTTTAGCAGCTTTGTTCTTTCACAATACTTGGAATGATATATTAATGTTTTATAATAATTCTCAACAATTAAAAACTATCAATGCCTGTAAACAATTGGAACCTAAGTCTTGCCCGCGTAAAATTTTAAACTTCTAATAAGTAGCTTTTGTTTGCATTTGTTTCTTCGTGCCTTTGACTGAATTGTGTACTGCGTTATTTTATATCGGGCACGGACGTTGCAATAGGTTGTTTACACGTATGTATTTACGCGGCCAGTTCTCTGAGCATAAAGTCTCTTCCACTGTATTATATGTATGTGCTGAGCAGATCTTGTCAATCGTCCTGTTCCAGGTCGACGTAGTTTGCGATCTACGCTACGTGCAGCAAGAATATTGAAAATGTTTTTTTTGAATTTATTTTTGTATTTACTTACACTTACATATATGTAAAGGAAAGACGTTATGATCATGACAGAAGTTTTGCGTGAACGTGATGTTTCACTATGTTGAATTGAGTGTTTGTTATCTTTTTAAAATTGTTGCAGTGGTAAATTAAATTGTTTACAACATAAGTTATAAAGCCATATTTTTATATTAATTCCAAACCACCAAGAAATCTGTGTTAGATTTCTAGGAGTTTGTTGATTATTAGGGTTCCACGCCAAAATAAAGAAAAAAATTTCAGAAACAAACAAACAGAGTGATATTTTATAGGTATAAGTTTAACTTATATCCTAATATTTTCACATCAAGATAATATCTTGCATACATAGATCCTTAAACTTATGTAAACGTTTGTATAGTAAATGAAATAACAAAAATTTGTAATACATTAAGTTAAATTCTGTAACATACAATGTTAATAAAAGTTATCCCAAATAATAAATATGTATAATTATAAAAATCAATTATAAATTCAGAACTCACGGTAATAATAGTAAAAGAAGGAATTTTAAAAATAACACGAAAATAATTACAAATTCATAAATTTCAGTTGTGATCAAAAATGAAAATATTGAAAATGTTTTGTAAATATAAAAAAAAAGAAAAGAAAATATAATGTCTCATAGTTTCAAAGGACTAACAGTTGTATAGTACTAGTATAATTGACTGCTTTTGTTGGAATAATGAACCAGCGAATATGTCTAGAGAATGGAACATTCTGTCGCCGTTATCACAAAACCTTACTGTACGTAGGTATTCGCACTGGTGCGAGGAGTAGGCGGGTAGGAAAGCACGGAGTTATGGGTCGCTCTTCTTGACATATAAAACTGCAACTGACTCATTACATCGGCTCAATCGTAACGACTATGACAGATAATATAACGCACAATTACCCCGACTTCAACACGTTTTTCACAGGAGTACGGTATTGAAATGAGTACAATGAGCCACGAAAGTATTTTTGGGCATTTTCACGTTATAACTGAATTAAAGGTTTTGTTAATTCTTAAGACAAAACCCAGCAAAATATAAGCTCGCGATGTAATCTGCTTAACGTTAGTGTTAAAATGTAAGTTACGATCAAATGTCAAGTCATGATCCCATTTCCTGTTAACAGACTCCAAAAAAATGGCCAACTGCATATGTTATAATTTTATGAAAATAGATTATTTTGTTTTTAAAAATAATAATTCATTTACAGTTACTGTAACTTAATTGTATCTGGTTTAGTCTTCAACATGCGTATAGTCTATTAAGATCTTCTTGTAGTTTTGCAGGATTGCATTAGCTCTTATTTTTGAGAAAATTTTGAGATTGTTAGCACATAATAAACCCTAAATGCAACTATTGAAATCATTCGTAAAAATGATAAACAAAAAGAGACCCAATATAGAACCATGAGGTCCTTTGAAATCCCGAGAACACGCGGTGGTTTAAAACCGTTTAATTTTACTATTTGTTGCATCTACTGAGATAGAAGACGAACCAACGAAGTAATGTATACTATTAAAGTAGTTTTTTCATCAAAATTGACATTTTAAAAAGCTTTTTTAAAATTTGTGTAGATGGAATCAATCAACGTCCTACAATCCGTAGATTTCAAGAGACATTGCATATATAATGACAAGTAGGTTAATGTAGATCAATTCCATACAAATTAATGCTGCTCTTTAACAATATGTCAATGTAATGCCCGATATATCCTACAATCGACCACTTTTTCAAATATCTTGGATATTAATGACAGAATGGATGTAAGTCGAAAATGTTCAATAGGTTACTTAATGCCAATTTCATGTACTAATATTATTTGTGTAATTAATGTAATAAGTGAAATAATATTATAAGTGGAATTGTAATGGGTTTTTTTAAAAATATAATTTGCTTGAGAGCATTAACTATTTCATCTCTTTGGAAATAAATTGGCTTGATATTAGTATTTGCCTGAGATGTCAAATTGTGATCCGCTTCGCACGGCACGCAATTTTTTGCAAAGTATTTTGTTGTATAGCGTAAGGTTTTCATTAACATAGACCTTTGTTTGGACACGGAGAGCTGGCGGGAGTATGTGGTGAGAGCGATGCGTGCACGCCGCCACCACGAGCATCTCCTCACGCAGGCGTCGCGTAGACCTTTGCACTACAATATCGCGCGGGAAGTCAGATCTGCTGGTAGCAAAACGATATGCACTGCGCACTTGCTGTGGGGGTATGGGCACATTTAAAGCTATCGCTATATTATCCACTACATTCAAAACGTTTCATGATTGTTCTCAGGAACATTTCTTATCTCAATGATATATTACCGAGCGGTTTCTTCAGTTTCTTGAAATTTTAATTTTAATAAGCCCAATTCTTTTCGTATCAAGTCGCTGGAGATCTATAAATTTTCCATGGCTTCGTTATTGTCAACTATAATTGGCTTTAGACGATCTTGTTTGGATGTATGAAATTCTGAAATATACGTGAATGAAGTGTCACGATTTTTTCGATTACTTTTAATTCGCTTTAATTGAAATAATATTTAATTGCTTTCCTTAAATATGGTTGCAAATTCATTAATTTTTGCATCCATATGTGTCATATAACACTCAAACTCAATTGGAAATATTTCTGAGCCAACAAATGACGAAGACGAAGTTACTATTTTTGTGTTCTGCCGTATTTTGTATGTTGGAAATTCCATTTACCTTTGTTTATTGAAAAATATTTTTGTAAATCTTTTCGAGTATTCGGAGCTACTAGATCATTTTCAGGGATATAAATTAAATTAGAACTAAGCATGGTATGCGCAGAGTAATTATACGTATAATTTATTATTCTCAGTTATTCTGCGCCATCTACTGATGACTAGCTATTATTAATTTTACAGTTACCAAAGTAAATTCGTTCGTCATAAAAATTTGAAATGTTATCAGCGGATGACGCTGTCAGCTAGTAAGAGTTTCTTCAATACCGTATAATTGGCGATTTGTACAGTTATAAATTCATTAATTTATTTGTCCGTCTGTCTGTCTTATTCCGCCGTTTCCCTTGGAAGCCGAATGGTAAACGATATTAATTAAAATTATTATATTTCATTTCGGTGTACAATAAAAAATATTTCCAAAAATGTATTCTGCAGCTATTACCAAAATTACCAATGTAAAAAATATAAAATAAAATAATTTTTCTAGAAATTCAGGTATTATCTGGAAAATAATGTAAAATTATATATTCAATACCTTGTACTTATGTACTTGATCACGGCTGCAGCCAACACGATCAGTAAAACATATTATTTTTAGTTGATAGAACTTACGATTTTTATTCGGATTGTTTGATTATATTAAAAGATTTGTAAAAAATGGAATTGACAATTTAAATAATAAACTTTAAATGTTGTTTCTTTGTATTCAGGTAGTATACTTTTTATAGTAAACTGTGTAATTATTATTGCGTGTATGTAAGTATTTAAATAAACAAACTATGTTTTTAGAGCAATGCAATTGTTTAACTGAATTTGCAATTCATAATAAACTAAAATGAAGAAAAATGGAAAGACTAAGCTTAAAATGTATAGTACTGGGATCAATAGACGGAAAAGCAAATGTGATTTGCCTATCCTCTATTGAGACACCCGATGGATGCGTTTTTGATGTCTCAGATGATCTAAAGCTGGCAAGTAAGCAAGCTGCCATATTATCATCTGATGTATTTACGATAATCAAAAATTTGCTCAAAAAAGACACCGAACACGTTCAGCGTGGATTCCTGTAAATACGGACTTGAGGAAAATATATCTAAATTAAGGTTAACGAAATTAAGAAACAACAGTGCACACAAAAACATTAATAGTGCTGTGCCAGAGAATAAAAATCTAGGAAAAGCGGCTGAAAAGTTCTTGATAGAAAAGCTCTCAAATAAGATATCAAATGCTGACCAATGGATTAGTGAATTTTAGAGAGAATGTGGAAGATTCGATATTCTACAAGATAAAGAGAAAATTGAGACTATAACATCTTCTAGAAAAATAGTGCTTAGATTGATAGAGCAGTATGTTAATAAAATTGACAGTGAATTCAGAATGGGCAGTATGGGAGGTTAACTTTTGTAAAACATATCGAAATAAAGGCATGCCCCAATATGCATTTACATTTAATTTCAAACTGGCTCATTATTGGAATATTCCACAAAAAGAAAAGGCTGTTGTTAGAGGTCAACAAGTATATCAACACCCAAACAATGATAAATCTTATTTTAATGAGATTACCAGATTACATAATGCATAAAATACACAAAAAAACCATAAAATAAACTGCATGCCTCCACAATGAAATTGGAAAGCATGAATATATGGAGAACAAAAAGAACTTCAGTGTGAATAAAAAAAATACAAATGATTATGAAGGAAAGACTGATAAAATAAAATTATGTAAAAATATACTTGTAACAATTTAAATAAAGGTATTTATTTTTATCCTGTAGAGGAGCGCTGCTTCAAACAGAAAGAAGAATATAACCAGAAGAGAAACAATAATGAAGCCGTGAACAATTCATTGATTGATGTTGAACTAAAAAACAATGATAAAACAACGAATAATAACACCATTAATTAATCACCGTTTATTAAAATATAAATAATAGCACCATTTATTGAATGGACCTTTTGAGATATTTGGTCGTGTAGTTGCGTATCACTTTATTCAATTTTTTCATGTAGTTGCGTATCACTTGAGTATTCGTCATGCGAACGTCAATCATCACTTTGGCTATTTTCCATTCAACTACCGCATAAAAGGAGGTTGTTATGTTTTTTTCAGCAACATTTTATTATTTTCATAATTAATTCTATATGCTGCGAGTGAATTTATATCTAGAATTTTGAAGAACATAGCCATTGACCACCTTGTACAACGACGTTGAATCGAATACCTTCTTAGTACTTCTCCATATTATGAATGACAATTTTATATTTATTATGGTAATTGATGATATCAGGTTTCTTTTTCAAATTATTATTTACAGCTTATCCGAATGCACTGTTAATGTCATAATTACAGTCTTATTTTCCTTCAGGACATATGTAAGAGCACATCGTTACTTCCTCGTCAAAAACAAAAATGGTCAAATATTGCACTTGTGACTAATTTGGAGCCATGATACTGGGTGCATACTATTTTCTTTACTGTGCCAACTATGGTTGCTAGTGTCAAACTAGTGTCATTCAAATTATACGCGTTTTTAAAATACGAAATCTACCAAATTAATCCAAACTACCGAGACCGGCTAAGTAAGTAGGGCATTTATTTAATGCCCTACTTAGCCGGCCTCGAAGACATATACTGTGTAAATCCTATGCGATAACAAAAATAATATGGTTGCCCATCAATCATTAAATTCTCTGTTGGTGTATCTGAGATAAATTTGGTTTAGCATTATCTATAGATCACGAATTAGAGCCAGTTCATCTTCTTTTTTGCGAAGAGTATTACTTTCATTAAATCTAAGAAAACACCTAATGTTTTAAACTCTGTGAAAATCCATTATTACAGGATATTATGAATATGGATTAGAAGGCCACATGTCATGTGTATGCTCAGTTATTGCCCCAGCATAAATAATAATATCGTAATAGGTTTCCACTCTCGCTGCGTATTTGGAAGGTCTGAATTAATATCCACCTAGAACGATAAGGTCTTTTTATTGTGTGTTCGATCGACTATCATACATTCGTTAAATGTTTGTTTAATGCATCAATTTCTGACAGCGTTTCTTTATTACGATGGGCTCCACTTCGCTGATATTAAACTTCGTGAAACGCAGCCTGATATTCATGCGGAGACGTTTCCTTCCTAACGGTTTTATCCTTAGCGATATAATTGGCAGTCATTGTTTCTAAAATAAGTAATATTTATGAGATTCAATATTTTAATATATTCGATATTAAAAACCAAAAATAATTATAAAATTATAATTCGTACAAAAAATGTACTCACTCTCCAATTTCCCCTTCATCTTCTTCCTCTCCATCATCTTCCTATTCGTTGTCTTCCTAGCTATCACTATCTTGTGACTCGATTTCTTATACTTGTGTTGCGTCTTTACAAAAGGCAGACATTTCTTTACTATCTGAAACATTATCCAAAGTTAGTTGATTTTACCTACAATTAAACCTAGTCTTCATCTTCGATTTCGGACACCCCTTGAGAATCACCATCATTGTCATTGTCACCGAACATCAGTTTCAAATAAGCTTCTTGCTCTGCGGCATTCATTCTGAAGAAAAAGTTATGATTTTTTTTCAATAAAATAAGAGATTGACGATTGCTCAGGATTGTTTAAAAAAATTTACATTAGTTTACATAGGTAAAATCTAATTACCTTGCAAACTGATATCTCTTCTATAATTTTGGAATTTTCACTTCACAAAGTAAATTTATTTACAAAAATATACTTATATTGTTTACGTATATTAATATTATTGATAAATATTAGTATTATTTATGAATTAATCACTGCACTAAACTTTTTTACCAAAAAAAACCGACGTTGTGATGTTGCTATTTGGCTTATAAATTGTGTAACTACACGTTCGTGTGAACGAAAAACAGAAATCGTATTGACTCACATTGAACTAGGAGAATGACCATCGCACTTTATTGGCAGTTCGCGCAACTACTCTCTTCGAAATGATGTTGATATACGTTACCTTTGTCGGCTCAAACTGGGTTATGCTGTCTTTTATATTTACACAGCAATTTTATTTTCTTAGGATTGCTTAGATACTCAATTAAAATTTTAACGTGTAAAAACAAATACAGAAGAAGTATTTTCAATTATAATTGATATAAACAAAATTGAAATAAAACTGTAATCTTTAAGTACTTATTAAACCTTATCTTCAAAGAACGTTAATATGTTTTTTCCAAGTTTTCGATATTTTCTATGTCGAAATAATTATATATGATGATAGTTTTAATAATTCATAATCTTTGGCAAACAGTAGAAAACTTCAACTTTTACCACATTGTTGGTCGTCATGAAGAACAAGATAATCCTCAAAAGCACTTCATAAGCACTGAATGCTTGGAATCAATCATACTTAATTTATTGAGATCTACACTCATTCTCTTACTGTTTCTTTTTTAGAAAGGAGCAGTAAAAAGCCAAATAAATCATTTCGAGCTTGTGCCTAATTTCCATTTTCCTTGTGATGCAGCAGAGGAAAATGGGCAAATTAATTTACTCTAAATAACCGAGTGGAGTTAATATTGTAACTGACAGGTAATTCCTGTATTATGCTGTACCTTATTTTCAAATTTTGGAAGTTGATAATAATGTATGTATGATTTATTGAATAATAAATTAAATTTATATGTTAGTATAATTATGTTGTCATTATGTTACGAGGCTATTTCAAAAAAATTAGAAGAAAAAATAAATATAATCTAATTCCGTCTAATTTCAAGAATCCGCCATAAGTAAATGATTAAATTGTTAAATACCAAGAATAAAATGCAATGGCATTGGTAAAAATATTGAACAAAAATAAAGGACAATTATTATGACTTGGGTTAAAATCCGAACGCATTTTTAAAAAACATTCAATGTTATATACATTTATCAGTATCAGTAGATTAGTAGGATAGACTGGGTACGGTTGTGACAGTAGCCGTGTTAGCGAAACCATAAGGAATACTGCGGAGGATGTAAGGGGAGAGGGGAGCGGCATGCCCATCTGAGCGAGTTTCATAGTATTTCGTTGGCCATTACGCGACGCTAACTCAATATTTAATTTAATAAATTCCACATAATTATTAAAAGTCAAAAGTAAGTATTGTGGTTCGATTTCTTTTCATAATTGTTGTCATATGTGTACATATAGAGCAATGAGTGTTTTTCCTCGTTATAACTTGAATATTGGTAGTTAAATCGCAGTTATTAATTTGTACGTAGATTATTTTTTATCACCATGGCGGCCATTTTTTTTACAAAGGGGTACGTTAGGCATGGTTGTTATACTATACTAATTTCATTTTGCTTTTAAACGCCTAGAAAACGATTAAGGAAGACTGATAGAGGGCAATCTAATATAACAAAATATGAAGACGCTTATGAAGCGGATACACCAAGCTCTGACACTGGAGAGAACAATCATATATATTAATACGGTAAGGTTTTAAGATGTTACTCTCCCTTTTTAGAAAAAACCTCACAACTAATCCACATAAATTATATATCATTTTATAGATAATTGATTGCTCTACCGGCATCCACAACTAAAAAATGTATTATTGCCATTGTTTTTGCAAATTCATTAATTATTAAAATTATATACACAAAACAGCAATGCTGCCATCTAACGGCTCAACGTCAATATGATTGACGGTCGGTAAAATTTTTGTTTAATTTCAAATCCACTCACGTATAAATAAAGTGGCGCTTTAGCTCAATGCTTTTGATACTTGCGCCTCTATATGTCAATTTTAGTAAAATATTTGTTTGATCTGTCATCTGAGCTTCATAATGGAATAAATAATAATGCGAAGACTTCGCACGGGTCACGCTAGTGTTAGACATAATAATGAAATACCGCCGTTTTCACTTTCCTTGTTGAATGAATATTTTATTGCGAATCCAAGCAATGTTCAACCTTTTGCCTCATTTTCAACCACGCCACCTGTTTTTTCTCCTGAAATTGTTAGACCATTTCCGAAGGCTCCTCGAAAAAAAAAGAAAGACACGACTGAAAAAGAAATACCCAGGCAAGATTATGAAGAAAAAGAAAAACGGTTAAAGGCTAAGCAAGTAAAAAAAGTTTCTCTGAACGAAAAGGAAAAAACAAAGGACAAGGCAGAGAAAGAAAAATTAAGATACCACAATCGTCAGCTGATGAAAAATTGTACTATGTCTGGTTTGTGCTGCTCATATTCTGGGAGCAAGGCTGGGGAAAAATTGATCAAATACCAAGGAAAATGCAAGCTCTGGTCGCATTTAGAGTGCAAAGATGTTAGTCGCCATTACATTAGTCATAACTATGATGAGTCTGGTTAGATTTCAGTTTTTAATTTTTAGTATTAGGAACAAATGTTAGATTTTATTGATATTATATGTTGATTATGAGTAACCTTAGATTTTATTGATGCTATATGACGAGTTAGGTATAGAATTTTTATTATTACTCGAAGAAGACGTTTTTCGATTTTCGTTGAACTGCTTTTGATAAACATTTATTATTAATTTTGTATTTTCTCATAGTTATGTACACACACACACACACACACACACACACACATATATATATATATATATATATGTGTGTGTGTGTATATATATATATATATATATATGTATATATATATATATATGTATATATATATATGTATATATATATATGTATATGTATATATATATATATATATATATATATATACTAGTTATTAGAAAATTTTAAACATATTTATATAAAATAATTAATATCAACGTATCCTATGTAATATTGTAATGAAATGTAATGTATTAAAAAATTCGTTTAAAACTTAATTTCAAAGAAAAGACATCCTCTCACCTCGTAGGCATTCAATTTAAGGTAGGTAGACGGGTATGATCGCCGGAATACACAGAGCATATCTTTTGCAACCGCAGCGAAATGAAACGGTACCTTATATTCTGTTTTCCCAAATACCGGGAGTGAGACGTAATTACAATTCAAAACAAAATGCAATTAACGCTTAACACAACCTTAATGAATGCTTATGCAGCTATACTGAGTTACTGTTATGAATGTCTATTAGGGTTGTTAAGAATGTCATGAAAATATTTATATGTTGAATTTATTTATAATAACTTTTACTTTAAAACATGAAAAATAATTAACACATCACTAATTAGTAATGTATAAACAAGTGAGGGTATGCAGTAGTTTTTCTAAATTATGTAAAGGGATTTCGGTTACCTGTAAAAGCTTTCGATTTAAGGGCTCTTACATTCATGTGTAAATAATAAATTAAAACTGTAACAATTAGTTATAAGAGCCACATGGAAAATATTACCACAATAAGTTTCATTATGTTATCAACATTTTAGACACAAATTGAACTATTTTCGTATTATATATATATATATATATATATATATATATATATATATATATATATATATATATGTAAATATACTTTCATTTTATTTTAAATCAGTTTCTTTATTGATTAATATTATATATATTTTGATATATCATAAATTTCTATAAGTTCTCACATCCCGATGATAAGGCTTTACTTCAAATGATCCAGGCTTCTAAAATTGTAGAATTAAAAAATAAATACACATTTGGAATACCACATAATTTTAGTTCCTTATATGTGCACACAAGCACGTAGACAGGCAAATGTGACATAGAGACGGACATGGAGAAACTATGAGGGTTCTTAGTTTGCCTGTAGAACCCTAATTCAAACTTTAAAATTCTAATATTCCGTATATACTACTGTATATTCGAGAAACATGGTGTTCAGTTACAACTAGATATTTTGAATTTAATTTACTTTTGAGCCTTAATGTACAAGTATGAATAGGGACATTCAAAACATGTTTGTAGGCCTTAGTCTGTGAATGTAAATGGAAACGTGCCAATAAGCTAGTGTACCTCAAGTTTATAGCAGGAAGGCAGATAACTATCTCTGTTATATTTTCGGAAGGCTTGCTTTATTGAGATAACGAATTTAAATTATTATGAAATCCTTAATAATAATGTGGTAACCGTTTGTATTTTGTTTGTTTGCATGTAAGAAGTACACTCATAAACTACTGGACAAATTTTGAAAATTCCTATGTTGAAAACATAATAGTTCTGTAAGATATAGTAATATTTGTAATTCAAGCTAAAGAATAACGGGTAAATTAACTGTTTTCTTGGTTTGCGCTAAATAAACCGTTACAGCTATAACAAAATAACCCAGGAACGAATTGTGTATCTCAAAAACGCCTACAAAAAATTGCAATTACATATTTTAATCTTTTAAGGAAAATCCTCAAAATTTAGTGGTTCAATTTCGTCCGTTTAGAATTAACTTTTACCAAAATAATTTGAACACATGGCGTCAGTATTACATGTTTATAAATATTTGTCTGTAAAGCATATCATTTGAATAATTAATTAAAAAATATGATAATATAGGGAGGCGTTGGGGTGAGGGGTGGTTATAACCATTTCACACGAATTCTGCGCGAACAACATCGCGAGAAAGCGGACGGGGTTGAAAATATTTCTAAACGTAATTTATAAGAGGTGCCTTGAAATAAGAGGATTGACCTGTTCAGAGAACAAACTTATTTTTACTTTGTCTTCTCACTTTAAGAAATTCACAGGGATGAAAATCTAATTTAGCCATATTTCTGGGACTTAAATTCTTTTATTTTAAAATAAACGTTACAAATTGTGACACATAATTATAATTCGATACAGATAGTATGTTTTATTCCTTGACAGATAAGTTATATAATCAAATTTTAATCAGAAAAATACATTTTTATATTATTTTTTCGAAAATGTTTTTTGTATATTTAAATTTTTTTATTAATATATAGTCTCTTTTTAATAACGTGCATTAAATTTCAATTCATTCAAGCTAGTAATTTTAAGTTGATTTTCCTCTGGAAAAGTATGAAGATAAAATAAAAGCTCTTGGAATAGAATTTCCGCTTATAAGATGGCAGAAAGTCAAACGTAAAAATAAACTAGTCTATTTTGTAATCTTGTCATTACTGCGTCTTTTTCGAATCAAGTTTTAATGATTACTATTGACTACAAAACGTTTTAGTTAATTAAAAAGTTGTTTATTTGATTTAAACATTTTAAAAAACCACATCTCTTAACTTTCTCAAATTAAGCGCAACGAAATATTGATGGTCGGGAAAATTAAATTTCACTCAACTGCTGTTTGTTATATTTTATTTTTATATTTGCAACTAAAATAAAATTCGATAGCTTAGACGATTAAATTTATCGAACCTTGATGGAAGTTTCACTCTAAATTATAAAAGCATATTAGGAACCTATTTTTCTGTAAGTATATACAAAGCATTAAAAATATTTTGTAAAAAAGGAGACCGACAAAAAGTGCCAACAAACGACATCGAAGCAAAACAATGTGAACCCCAGCGTCCGGCAGACAATTATTCTGAAATCCACACGATTTTATTAATAAACACGAGCACATTATTTCGGTTTTGAGGATCATTTGGAATTCGTATCAAATGTTACAATTGAAACGAAATAAACATTGCGGGTTTTAATATCACATTCGGTCTAGATCAAAAAGTTTTCCGACTTCGATTGGAGAATGAAGGGAAAAGGCGGGTGGAGAGAGAAAGTAGGTCCGTCACCACGTTATGTTTTAATTATAGCCTCGTAACATCGAAGGATGAAAAGTGTATTATGAATATTTTATTCGACTAAGTGGGTGCCTCGTGAATAGGATTAGCAGGAGTCGGGGATCGTTTTCCTATAATTTTAGATGGCTTATATTTTGATATACGTGTAGAATAGTAACCAACCATTGTATTTATTTCGGTTTGGTATTACCAATATATATTTTGCACGTGCGTTTTGGGATATTTAATCTACATTCATACGATGTTAAGAATGTTATGATATTTAAACTTTCGTAAAGTGTAGGTATTTTACATCTTTTATTTTTTTGGAATATTCCTTGATTTTTTTCCTCACATTTTATGCACGTAGTACGTAAATTTTTACTATTTTTCCTTCATTTTAATAGATACTTTCGTGTTTAAAGTATTACTGACATAGTGTAAAAATATTAAGTAGCGGGAAACTGTAAAAGTTGCGTCAATAAAGAAACCAGAGTAAATTAAAAGTGTTTCATTAAGTTTTTATTATCATTAAGTTGCAATTATCGAATTGTAATTCGCAGTCTATTTAATTCTTATTATTTAATCAACTTTTTACTAACAAACAGTTACCTGAAGTTTTATTTATTAATCACATACTTATTGAAACACTAATTTTACAGCGTTTCTCCCCGGGGGAGCTTATACCTTTCTGTTTTTATTGTAGTGTGGTGTCTAAACAATTTTATTGAAGTTGATGTCTGTGTAGTATTTACATTAAATATTTTAATTTCTTTAATGCAGACTTTAAATTCACTACCCACCTCAACGCAAATACCAGATGGGATTTTTTTTTATTTCGAATATTTTCAATAGCTTTTCTGTTTTCAATAAAATAAATTTAGCCAAAATATCTTTGCCTTTCCTTACTTAAATTAACAAAAACCCTTTATGTGGTTTATTAAAAAAAAATTAAAAAATTATTACAAAAGACAAAAAATAACTATGTTACAATGCAGATTTTTGTAAAGTTGTACAAGGGCCATAACTTCTCATGTTCCAAGAGTAGAGGTAGTATTAGCTAAAACAGGTTATAATCTACAGATCTTTTCTCGACTTGCAATAATATTATATGCACTAAACTTTTATTTAACTGCATCGAAACCCATTTAGCAGACTTCAAGTTCTAAGTGAACAGAGAGATAGAATTAGCGTTCATAAAAAGTACAGAGATCGATTGTAAAATGCTAGAAGGCAATTGAAAAATTAATGAAATGAAGAACGTTGATTCTACAGTTGTAAAATAGTATTACTGGAATATAATCTCGTTGATTATATCATTTAACCTATTCGCCGGGGGATACGATCTAGAGATTCGCAGCCGGTAAGAGTACACTAAAGTATTCCGGCATCCTTGCTTTTCCATACATCAATGGATTTGGAAGTCATTGATCATGATTTTGATTACTGTCTCGCACCATAACTGAAATTCCAATAATTTTTGGTAAATATGAACGCCAATGTAAAATTAATATTAATTTTACATTATTATAAATTCGGCGGTTTCTTGGTATTTGGTAACTTTTTTTTTCAACAAACCTATTTGATTAACCTTATATGTTAAAATTTTCCACTTTGCTAGTATAATTTTATACACGTTGCCTTCTATAAATTTCCACAACAGTTCTACTGTGAATATTCGATGGATTTATACCGTAATTTTTTAAAATTTTTGACTTTGGAGCGACCTCAAAATCATCCTTTCCTTTATAGTAATTTACTGAACAATTGGTGTACATAAATTTTTCACTCGACTACCGCTCTTTATGCTGGCATTGGATACTTAGGCTTTTATACTACACGTTTGGATCATTACTAAGTTCAACTGTGTTATCATTCAATGATAATTATATAGTTCAACCGTATTGTGCTCTGTTCTCTAAGACATTGATATTCTATAAGAAAATAGGCTGTGACGAATAGGCAGACACCGAACTGATCACGTAAGTGTTACCTTATGCCAGCAACATTATTGTACCACTCGCAAGAAAGAAATGATACTCTATCGTATTAATATTTTCCTTCCTCAACAGTATATACCATCTATGTTACGCGTGTTTGTTAATGAAATAAGTTATAATATTTATCATCGATCTTTTTGAATTTGGACGGTTAATAATTAAACTGTGACAGGTTACTGCAGAGAAAAGCGTTTATATCCATGTACATTTCAAATAGTTTCAAAGGGTTTTGCCTGGGTATGGATCACTATAAACATTACAACGATATTTGTTTCTTCAATAACTTTTTATCACGCATTCTCTCTCTTGGGGTTAGAAGCAATTATGTAATATTCTGATTAGTTTCTACAAGGTTCCCCTTATATTATGATTATTTTGTCCATCACAAATAACGTTTTTTGACAACAGGCATAAACCTGAATATGGAAATAGATTAATTGCTGTGGAGCTGCAATCATTGAAAGGATCAAATAAAATTAGTGTGGTATTAATGAACATATCTGGTTATTTAAGAATCACCGCAACAGAAAGTATTTAAATAATTTAGTTTAATTTACAATAGAACTACTAGTTAAAAATACTTGTTGAATTTTGTAATTCCTATGCATTATAAATATTATTCAATAACTATTTCTAAGTCAAAAAATCATTTTTGAAAAATTATTTTTCCTTCTAATTTCTGCTAAAATGGACATCATTTAAGAATTACTGATGATATTATATTCTTTTTCACTATTGCATAGTTCATTTTCCGACATGAATCTATTGAGATACATAGACGTAACCTCGATTTGTTTTAGGAAAATGCTTAGTAATCATTTCAGAAGAGATCTTTTAAATAAACTTTTATGAAAACCGTATTGTCAAATAAATTTTGAAAATTTGTCGAGTCAAAAACTTTACTCAAAATTTAAAGTACAATAAATACAAATTTACCATAGATTTTTTTTGGTGTATACTAAATAAAGAAATAAAATTATTGTTTACTTTTTTAAGTATGTCTGAGTTTTCTCAAATATTTAATTTTTTTTTTGGAATATTCATTGATTTTTGTCCTCACACGCAGTATGATATTTTGCCAAAGCATGATTTCGGAAAAGTATGATAGGTACTTTAAATGCAGAATCTGAAAAACAATATATGTCAGTAAAAAATATCGTATATTTTTCCTTCATGCAGTCAGACTCTTTGGTTTTTAAATTATTATTAAAATAATAATCACAAAAATATATTGAGTGAGAAAAAAGTGTAAAAGTTGCATAAATGAAGAAACCAGGTTAAATCAAAAGTATTACGTAGTAAGCACGGGACGGACGAAAAGAACATCTCAAAATGATATCTTCAAGTTACTTGTTATAGCAACCCTAGATTCAAATGATTGCCGTCGATTGATAGTTCGATTTTTTCTCTGCTCTGTTTTCCGACTCTAATTTATTTTGCATTAGTGGTGAGTTCCGGGTATTGACTGGTTGGGCATATTTAAAAAAAAAAGTAATCACTAAAATTAAAAGATAAGAAATAAAGACAATGGCCGAAACAAATGCAATAATTACATAATACAAATACCTAATTAAGTGGTAATTTATGACTTACAATAGTAATTCTGAAGCTTGGAGTTGAAAAACAAACACATTCATGAAAAAATTACTCACTTTGCCTGTCCTCCGTAATAACGAGCTGCATGATTATATAGTTATGTTGAAATTGCTTTCATGGTTATACATTTAGAGTTTTCTTACAATTTCTTTATTATTTTCTTTTATTTTTATTTTTATACAATTTGTGAATATCGCAGAATGCACAGATTGTGAAATCTTTCTTTGTCGTTCTTTCCTTATTTTCTTGTTTTAATATATATTTTCCATTCACAAATTAGACATTTGACCTTAGGTCGACTCAAAAATATATCTAAAGAATAACTGTTTTATTACGTGAAACCAGACTTATGGTTCCGTCTTTCACGATAAAAAATTTAAGCGTATGAATGCCGCCCGTTAAAGAAAAATGCACCGAATATACTGTGAATATATTTCTTTATTTATATTATTTCTTTCTTATTAATAAAATTTTATCGTTAGAATTTTGAATCCCATGGAAAATTGCCAGGATGATACTAAAAATGTCTTATGGTGTTCGCGTAAGTTGATAAGAAGAAAATATAGTTATATTGAAAAAAATTGTCCATATTGAATTGTAGTTAAAAATATTGTGGTAATCACTTTGACAAAAATCAGTTCGTGAAGTGTAATCTGGTCTCTTTATGGGTTTGCTGTTTTAAATTCTTAAAACTTTAAATTATATATAGTGCATTTATTTCTCCATTCAAATTTGTTTTTTTCGGCCAATTCTTTTATTTCATCTTCTGACTATATTAATATATTTTCCTTTTCTGTATATATATATATATATATATGTACATAAATATTTTTTATTTTTTTCTTATGTAAAAATAAATAAACAATAAAACATTCACTTATTTTTTATTACGATAATACTTAATGACACGACGAATACTTAAGTTTGTAAGCTAGTATTCACTTGTACTTACCAATAAGTGAAATATATTAAGTTACAATTACAGGAGAGTAGTTAGTTAGATTAGAATAGTTTGTGCTGACATGATCGTAAAAGATATCATCTCCAGGTTGTGACTAACGAAGGCGAATTCCTGCAAGGTGGGAAGTCAATATGAATTTTTAATGCAACCTTTCACAATTATAACTTATTCTCGTTTTCAGCAAGGACTAATGCAAAAATTAAGATAAGAATAGAAGCATAAATGCTGTTCATACTTTGCGCGAGTCGTGCCAAGGATGACAGTGCATCGCAAGTTGCGTGTCTATTCTGTTAGAATAAAATCGTTTAAAACTGTCTATTTTTTGACATATTAGAGGTTTTTGAAACACACCGTTTAGTTTTATTTGCCAGATATGATATGGACGTTCGTATTATTTTTCACTGAAATATCAACTGATTATCTTTGTGTTTGCTTTGTATGCGTAAGTGTATCCCGTAAATTAGTGCCAAAGATACTGGATTAGAATTCGCTAAGTTATTTTATGGCTACATAATTTTCGTTTAAAAAACTTTAAAGCTGTCAGCCTCCATCGAAACATGAACGTATTTATGTCACCTTTCGAATTGTGGCTTGTAAATGCAATTTTTTCATGTTTTAAAAAAGTGATTTTATTAACACGAATTTATAATATGACGTTTTGTCATTATAATCGTTTTTTTTTTGAGATGCTTTGAAGATGCTGATATGGAGAGAAATGTCAAATTATTGCTAAATAAGTATCAACATATACGCAAATCTAAATATTATTAAAAATATTTTCGAAGCGAAGGGACAAAATTCGTTCAAGCAGTGAGTATCATAATTTGACTAAAGGAACGAGACGGAATTGAAAACAACAAATTTGGATGTCTATACAAGTATGAATTTTAGTAGCTATTATCTATCAGTAAAAATACTGTCTGTTCAAGAACTACCGGCGACAACTTGATGGACACAACAGTCGCGTACGTACACATTTCCTTAACATAATAATCATTTATTTTTACAAACCATCCATGTTTTTCGATGGAATTAATATTAAAGTTGAAGCTATATGGCCTTTGATTGCGTGGCACACCGCGGAGACCCGGATTCGATTCCCGGCGGCTCGTCAAGCGGAGCTGTACTGGTATTCTGGTAGGCTGTAGGAGATTGCTCTGTGAGACTGCAATAAGTTGGCCGAATGTATCAATTCATCTGAGAAAAGTTCTCTAACGCTTTCAAAATATTATTATTATATTTATCATATACAAACGACTTTATTTGTCTACGATAGAGTGATAGGTATGAAAATTTGATAGGTATAAGAATCGTTTTGTGATAGATATAAGAAGACATTGTTAAAAATGTTAGCAATACGACGAATAGAGTATTGTAGAGAAAGTATTAACATTTCATTGTAACATGTATATGGAGTTCATATTAGTAAAAAAATTCTTTGTTTGGTATTTTTTTAATTAGTAATACATTTTTATGACATGGCAATGTTTAGTGAAATATTTTATGATTGCAATCGAGGAAATATACCCGCCTAAATTCTTAATGTCACCAAGTAGGAAGAGAAAATTTAGTCAAGAAGTTATGGCGTATATCAATAAATAACATAGGACAATAGGATTCTTATAAGAAGAGATGATGTTTGTATATAATAAATATAATGCTAATATTTAAAAATTTTCACAAATTATAACCTTTATAAAAGAAAAAAATTGTTCAGATATAATATGAGACGGCAATTGTAGGGAAATGTGAATGAAATAATTAAATAAATTTAAAAAAATGTTTCAAATTAAAACTCTAGACGATAAAGATATAACACAAAGTTAAAAAGTTATAATCAATTATACACCTATAGATGTCAGAGAGAATACAAAGTTAAACCAGAGTACAAAGTTAGACCTTTGTAGTTGTTTTAATATTCGAAAATAAAGTCTGGTATATTTTATTTTAGTTTAACTGCCTTAGCTGACTCGATTCAGTAAATGAGTCAGCTGAATAACTGAGCTGAGATAAAAATTAGGCCAATTTATTAATAGAGCCGACTGAATAACGTAGCCGATTGAATAACTGGGCAGGCTGAATAACTGAAACGACTGAATAAATAGGCCGACTGAATAAATGCGCCGATTTATTAACTGACCCGACCATATAAGAATTGATTAAATAATTGATTCGAGTGAATAACGTAGCGATTACTCACTTTCAGAGGTGTTGTCTAGGTTATGTTTCTAATCTATGACAGAGTATGTTTAAGTCTACATCATAATCAAATAAGCACCACATTTCATGTAAAGTGCTTATTCGATTCTGTTGTAGACTTATTTTATAAATAAATCTTTGTTATTTTTAAACAGTTCAGCGAAACGCTCGTGCCACTAGTAAATATTTTACTCATCATCATCGGATATATGTGGACAACCATCGCTCATAATCAGTCAGCATTCACTGTTTACTAAGTTTATTGTTTTAGCGTTTTGCTGATACTCATCAACATCGGATATTATTGTTGTGTATAATAATCCGATATATATTGTTGACTAAGTCTGTTGTTTTAACTATTATGATGGTGCTCACCAACGCCGGACATGTATGCATGGCTATTGTACATAATCAACAAGTGTGAATTTTTTATCAAACTTGCTAATATATTAGAGTCCATCAAGGTCGGATGTATATCCATGAATATAATATAAATAATCTCGTTCATAATGTTGATTAAAATTTCAGTTGGAACCGTTTACTTTATTTCTATTACATAGCCTCTAAACTTAAATTGACGACCATTTTTCATAATTGGATTGACAATAAATGAGTTGTATAAAACGGATTTTTTTGTTATATAACACTGAAGTTTTGTTATAACATCAAAATTGTATTGTGACACCAACATGTTATTATAAAATGTTTCTTCTATCTGATCCCTTTATAGACAAAAATGTCTTTGCCTTGTCATTCGTCAAAATTAAATTAAAGAAGAAAATCTTAAGCTTTTTTTTTAAAATTATCTTTTTCCTTATGGCAATTACTTATCGCAAATAGAAAAATAAGGTCTTCCTTGGTATCGTCATTATTTTTTTTCTTTCAAAATGGTGGTTGGTTGCAAAAGCTATTGTGTCACTTTTCCTCATCTTGTAAAAGTCTTGAGTCAACGCTTATTTTTATAAAATAATTCTTAACTGAAATAAGTATTGGTTTGTACCATCCTGGTAGACCGTACCGAATCAATATTCCAAGCCACTCTTATTATTTTTTATTTTACTTATAAATAATTTTTATAGACGTTTTGCTGGCATATACACATATTTTTGTAACAGATATACCGTATTAACACAATGCAATTTTACATTACTCCGCGCTAAAGATGAATATTAACAGCAACTCCCCACTTAATTGTCAATAAAAAATTAAGAATATACCTGCAATTAAGGTAACTTAAAATTTGTTTGATATTATCGTTTAGCATGTGAACAATTTTCAACATATTATGCGATTTTATTCATTCCATGCATGGCAGTTTTATTTGAAATACTTTTTAATTATAATAACACGTTTCAAGGCCTAGAGTTAAATTTCTAAAGGTAATTATTATGTGGTAATCGTTTGAATAATGTGAATTTTGAACATTTATAATAAACTTATCCATTATGTCAAATAACCTGTTTTTAATAATTCAGAAAAATAAATAATTTTTGTCTGAGCTTTTAATGGGCAAACTGTTTTTTAAATACATTTCTTTATAAGCCGTGAATAGTAAGACGGAAATGAGAAAAACAAGCTGCGGATAAAATTTTCTCCACCGGTACCAGTCACTTATTACGTAAGTGACAAATAGTGGAATGTCAATAAAATAAGCTTAATTTATTTCAATTTTTATTATTCTCTCAGCTTAATAAAGCTTGTTCACGTTTATGTTTTGAATACAAGCAAATTTGTTTTGTCTTAACATAAAGCTTTCCATAATACATTAATAATATTGAGGGATTTAGCATAAAAATTTCTACAAATGCCCTTTTTTCATACAAACATTTTAAAATGGAAATATATAAAGAAATTTCACTTCTCATGTATGTTAGTAAGTGTATACCTTTTTTTTAAATATGCCTTTTTATTGCACCTCTTTATAAGATCAAAATCTACGTGCTTTTTTCAGTGCTAAATTAAGATTAATATCCTGATTAAGTAATATAACTGTTAATAGATAAATAGTCATTTTGAAGATTAATTTTAAGATTTCACCAAAACGAATCTGTTCAAAAACAGCCCTAATAACTTTGCCCAATCCACTCCTGTTCAAAGCTGTGAGAAGATTTAACAAATACCTCAGGCAAAGTTTTAAACGTTCTTGAATTTAAAATAGCCGACGATATTTACAACCACGCTAGTTTTATCGCGCGACTGTTACAGCTTGCCTCCTACTGACGTCTATAATTCAATTTCGCCCAATTTACAGACCCTGCAAGACATCAGTTAGCCTTGCGCTTACAGATTGAATTAAAGTGCGAGAAGCTGACATTTCTCCAGTTCCCAAATGAAATTGTTTGTTTAAAATACCACGGCTGCGATGCGCCTGTATTAACACAGAAGTTTTACCGGGCCGGTTTCGTAATGAGTTATATCTTTAGATTTTAGAGGGAGGGGAGTGCGCAAACATATTTTATTGAAAAACTTCATTTATTTCACCAAATTGAAAAGTAAAAGAAATAATCACTATGGCCTTCAAAAATTTACTCCATTAAATCCTATATCGTCAATATTTTGTAATATGTTATAAAAAATTTAAAAAGAAATATTTCGAATTAATCAAAATATATATGTGCTTTAACTAAAATTTAAAAATATTTTTCTCCTTTTAAATAAAAAATGTTCATAATATTGTTTTGACTATTGAATATATTTGGCGTTAATTTCGTAGAAATTCATTATTCACAATTAAATGAAACTACGTGATGTAGTATTATTTCTACTATCTTTAAATTCTTTACCACGACCTAGGTTTCGTTGTATTACAACATCTTCAGGTGGGATATTAGCAAAGATTCTGGAATCTTTGGGAATATAATATAATCTTCGCTAATATAATAGAAATAATACTACATCACGTAGTTTCATTTAATTGTGGATCGTTTTGACTATTATCTATTATTCGAACTAAAAATCATAATAACCCAAAGTTATCGAAAAAAAATGTTGCAATTAGTTTAAGCAAATTTTTTTGATATAAGGGAAACGAGTAATTCAGAAATTATAAATATACTCGTATAAATTATTTTAGTTTAAAACGGCCCCAAAGTTATATAAGTATACAAATACCTATATAAGTAGCAACTCTAACACAATTGACAAACATTTATATTTCAAGTTAAAAACCAAAATACGCTTAACTACCAACATCGATATCTTAAATTATGGATAATGTCTGCCTACATGCGAGGTCAAAACTTAAGAAAAGTTCTTTCGGGACTTTCTGTCAAATATTCATGTAACATATTGCTATAAAATTTATAACCATTTAATATTGTTAAATTATGAACATTTCAACATATAACTAATTATTCCTGGGTTCATGACAAGCTGTTCAATGTGATGAAACAAAAATAGAAATTTGAAATTAAATTTCTTCTTTCTGAGCGTGATATGAACTTATTATTTATTCCATATTCATATACAATGCTCCCAAGGAAGGACGCTATAACTATTTTTTTAGGATTTTGTAATATGATTTTGGAGTATTGAAAAAAATATTAACAAAAAACTGAATTTTTTCATCCTGAAGAATTTTGCACGAAAATAATAACAAAAATAAAATTATAACTAAAAAGTGAGTTACAATGAGAATGTCCGAATTATCATTTTTATTAGACAATACATTTCATTTGAATATATTGTATACTACTACTTATAGTTTACATTAGCAAGATATTTTTTTAATTGATATTTTTTGGATTAGTAATAATTTTTTAAAGAGATGTGGATGATTCAAGATCAAATAAATTTATTAAAATCTCGAACAAATAGTCGCCGAAATTCTTAATATTAACAAGTAGAAAGAGGGAACAAAGCGAATGAGTCAAGGCGATTCTTTGTCACAGACAAAAGGATTTTTATGAGAAGGGATAATATTCCCATATTTTAAATATAACACGTTGGTATTATATTTATTATTCAACACTTTTACAAATAAGAACCTTTCTGAAAGATGAAAATGATTCCAACATAATATGAGAAAAGAGTTGTGCAGAAACCTGAATAAAATAATTAAATAAATTTAACAATTGTATCAAAAAACAATAGACGATACAGACAGAATACAAAGTTAAACCTTGATATTTTACATACTGGGTATAGTTTTTCGGCTGTATTCAATGGTAGTTGTAGGGCGGAATGACAGTTCATACTCCTTCCGCAAGTGTGGTGTGGGGGTAGTACCGGAGTGCAAGTACGACGTGTTGTTTAGCACGTATTTCTGCCAGCAATAAATTTATCAAAGTCGTTCAAGTAAATAATTCCGCCAGTGTTGTTGTTGATCCGGTCAAAGATAGCCTTGTGAATTTTCTTTTGATTGTCATTGAGGAGTGGTTTTTTGTGAGCAATGTATTGAAGTAGGTCATTGATGTTGTAGCTTTTTTCCTTTATAATTTCGAAGTTTAGCACACTAAAAGCATCTTGTCGTGGTGCTGGTCTCCCAGATTGTACTAAGGTCTGTTTTTTTATTGCTAAACATTTGTATTCTAGGCGATTGTTTGATTCATTTAAGATGTCGTCGTTGAAGTCGATGGCCAGTACTGCATGAGCATGACGGATTTGGTACAGTATGTTATCAGTCATATTCTCTTTGAAGAAGTCGCATGGCTGTTTTGGATTTGACGGGTTTCATGTTGTTATTATTATGGTGCATATGTCTCTGATTTGTTCAGCTGAGCCTGTGAGTGAGGCTTCTCATAGTGTTAATTCTGAGTGGTTGTCGTTTTCCAGTAGTCTTTAAAGTTAACATACTTCTCTATACATCTGGCATAGGTACCCGTCAACAGTTTTGAGAGTTATGAAACTTTTTAGTTGCCGTATTTCGTGTAGCAACATCCGGATATAGAAACATTCGGCGTTATTCCGATGTACGGTGTATACTCGGCCTACTGCGTTAGTCTTCATGATTCCTGGATGATCCTATACTGGAATTAGTTGTTTTCGTCATTGAAACATTTTTCTTATTGTATTCCATGTATAATAGGTAAAGACGTCGATACATAGTAATGTTTTCGCGAATGGATTCGTTTGGAATAGTGTGTTCTTAGATGGTCGCTTGCAATTTTTCTGGCGGTGTCTTTTGTGATGTAAACTGTCCGTTCATTCTCCAGATGTACTGCTAGATGTTGTGCAGTTGGTTCGTGTTCGTGTGTGGAAAAACCAAAAACCTGCCACGCTGCTTCGTTACTGTTAATGTTTCTTCCCATTTGGACATGAGGATCTCGTTGTTTCTGTTTTGTTGTTCGCTGCCTTTGACTATTCTAAATACTACCATGTCACTGCCTTTGTTCACATACTTACAGACATATTTAATGGATTTTATTGAATTTCAATATTCTACGTTTATGTGTCCTTGGAACATTTTGGAATATAATTAATTATATGGCATTAATCGTGGATTATCTATTCCCAGTTCGTGTTTGCCTCATATTCGTATTTTTGCTGTGAAGCCACCTTTTTTGGGTGATCGTCTTCTGTATTTGGGATAGCCAACGTCTCCGGTTTGTGTGTCGTCCAAGTATGGTTTTAGGTATTTTTTATATATTTTTCATCACTCACACGTAGCGAATTGGGATTTAATGGCACGCTTGGTTCGTGAGTCATATTATTCAAAACTGTGTCGTGCAGCTTTGGATCTTTTTTTAGGATTGGAAAATTCAATTTGGGTGATTTTATAGATATCCATGGGATGAATTCTGTCGTATAGCCATATGAGACAGTGTGAGTGAGGCAGTCCTTGTTTTTGTCATTCGATTATGTTAATTTAGTATCTAGCGGTCCAAAGAAGTGGTATTTTGTGATGTTATATGTCTTTGTAGGAAAACTTGGGCTATTATGTCGTATCGATCCATGTGGGTTTGCCCGTATCTTATTTTGTATTTCTGGCAACAATGAATTGCATGTGGTTGTTATATAGAGACCAGGTCGTCCATATTTTGCTACGTAGGTCATGGCATCTTGAGTGCATCCGTGCATATGTCTTGGACTTCCTTTGTAAGATGAGAGTAAAATTACCATTGTTCCAATATCGTCAATGTTTCATAATTGATGATCGTATGTCGAAGGTCTTATGTAAAGTATCTGTTCCGTTTTGGAATAATCTTCAATGATCTGGGATGTTCCGGAATGTTCCCGGATGTTCGAGACTATTCTCAAACATGTTGTGGAATGCTCTTGAACTGGACTGTTTTAGAAATTTCTAGAGGGCGAAACGTCTTGCTTTTAAGCACGCCCTTCAGGTAAAAACGGCAACTTCTTCATGGGTTGGGTATAGAGGACTACCACACCATATAATTCCCGTGATTGTACCGGGACTCATTTTTGAGTTTTAGCGCATATTGTACACTTATTTTTTATAATATATATATTGGTAACATATATATTATAATACGATGGTCCAAATTATACTTAACAGATAAAATTAAGCGATAAATTTGTTTAAAAAACCTTTAAATTATCACAAAAATAGATAGACTTTGAACAGTTATATAGCAGAAAGTAACTTGACGAATTTCAACCCAGTACCTTTGCACTAATTTATGCGATGCTCTTACGCATATGTGGCAATGGCAGAGATAATCAGTTGATATTTTAGTGAAAAAGAATGTGGTTGTTCAAATTATATTTGACAAATAAAATTAAGCGATAAACTTGTTTAAAAGAAGAAAGTTTAATATACCACAAAAATAGAGAGACGTTCATCAGTCATATAGCAAGAAAGTGACTTGGCGAATTAAAATCCGGTACCTTTGGCACTAATCTACGCGATGCACTTGCATATACACAGAATCACAAAGATAATCAATTGATATTTCAGTGAAAAATAATACGTCCGTCCAAATTATATTTGACGAATAAAATAAACAATAAATTTGTTTAAAATAACCTGTAATATATCAAAAAAATAAACAGACGTTAAACAGTTATGTAGCAAGAAAGTAACTTGACTAATCTTAATCTGGCACCTATGGCACTAATTTACGCGATGCACTTACACATCCACAGCAATTACAAATATAAACAGTAGATATTTTAATAAAAAATGACACGATCGTTCAAATTAGTTTTGAAATATAAAGTTGAACGATAAGTGTCTTTAAAAGAACCCTTGATGTATCACAAAAATAGACAGTTTTTATTCTTTATTTTAACAAAATAAATACGCAAGTTGCGATCACTCACACTGTCATTCTCAGATCCGTTCGCGCAAGTATGAACAAAATATATGCTTCTATTTCTGTTTAAACTTTGCATTATTCCTCGCCAAAAATGACAATAAGTTATAATTGTGAAAGTTTATATTAAAAATTCATGTTAACTTCCCACCTCGCAGGAACTCGCCTTCGTTAGTTACAACCTCCATGTTGTAACTGACGGTATCTTTTAAGATCGTTTCAGCATAAACTATTCAAATCTAACTATTTAGTTTCCTGTAATTGTAACTTGATATACTTCATTTGTTGTTAAGTACAAGTGAATGCTAGCTTACGAACTTATGTTATTCGTTGTGTCACTAAATATTATCGTAACAAGAAACATGTAAGTATTTTATTGTTTATTTATTTTTATGTAAGGAAATAATAAATATATAAAAGAAAAATATGTTAATATAGTCAGCAGATGAAACGGATATTGGCCGGAAAAATCAAATTTACATTAAAAATGCACGAAATATCATTTAATGTTTTAAGAATTTAAAACGGCAAACCTATAAACAGACTAAATTACACTTGTTGAACTAATTTTCATATCTTTAAAATTTTCCAATCAAAGTGATTGGCATAAAATTCTTAACTGCGATTCAGTACGGACAATTTGTTTACAATAATATTGTGTGCATAGATTTCCTTCTTATTGACTTAGGCAAACAGCCGAAGACATTTTTAGTATCGCCTCGATAATGTTCTATGGAATCCAAAATTCTAACGATAAAATTCTGATAATAAAAAAGTAATAATAGCAATATTATAAATAAAGATATACACTCACAGTATATCCGGTGCCTTTTTCTTTAACGGGTGCCATTCATATGCTCAAATTTCTTATTGTGAAAGACGGAACCATAACGCTGGTTTCATCTAAATTAAACAGTCAAATATATTCCTTGGTTGACCTAAGGTGAAAAATCCAATTTGTGAATGGAAAATGTACACAAAACGAGAAAATAAGGAAAGAAACAAAAAGAAAGAGTTCATAATTTGTTCATTTTGCAGTATTCACAAATTATATAAAAATACAAATGAAAGGAAATAATAAAGAAATTGTAAGAAAACTCCAAATGTATAATCATGAATGCAATTTCAAGATAAATATATAATCATGCACCTCATTATTACGGAAGACAGGCAAAGTGAAATAATTTTTTCATGAGTGTGTTTGCTTTTCAAGGCTTTCGATTTTTTCTTTCAGGCTTTAGAATTATTATTGCCAGTGATAATTTATAATATAATTGTATTATGTGATTATGGCAAATGTTTCGGCTATCGTCTTTATTTTTTATTATATTTTCATTAAAGTGATTACTTATTTTTCATCAGAGTTCTCAACGATTGGTATTAAACTATACATTTCAAGATCGGTCTGCTCTTCGCATGGAAAAAATTTACTATGTCCATAAGGTATAAAACAGAAAAAAGTTCATTTAGAGGTTTTAGTGTAAAGTTCCTGTAGATTCGACCTCCTGACTATTTTAATAATTCTGTATATTGCTACACTACTCATGCCCCATCGATTTCACTCCCATAAAATTACGATTTTACTATCTAAACTATTATTAATATTGTTATTATAATCAGTAATATTACAAAAATGCTAACAAATGCCGTTGACAATATCAATGTCGTAATATTCACCATGTCGAGGGTTTTCAATCTCTAAGATTTAGATAAAAAGTATCGTAAAAGTATATATACTTATATAACGTGTCCTATCGTTTTTCACGTTCTGTTTCGGAAAGGAAAATATAGATGGATCTAAAATATTAAAACGTTTACGAGAGGAGCATGGGACTCTGACATGTCTATTTGGTGCCTTTTCATAGCCACAAACAGGTCCAATAATAATGATTTTATCTGATCTAAATTGGGAAATGTGATCTAATTGGGAAGAGTTAGTTTCTAAACTACAAATAGAATCTACCGTCAGTAACTTTTGCTAATTAGTTAGCGTACCACGTTACGTTCATGATGTATCAGGCCTATTTATAGTTCAATTATCGTAGTTAAAGGTGCGTCAAATTTATTAGATAATGAAGGTTTTCCCTTTATTTTCGAGTGCCGATTGTAATATATAAATTAAATTAGTCTGAGTTTGTGATTGTTTTCTATTACTTCATAAAGTCAAGGCCCGGTTTATGGCTGAAAACATTTTCATCTTATTTACCATATATTATTATGTTATCCCGTCTTTATAGTAACAAAGGTCCAATTTGTGAATGAGCGCTCTTTTGAGTTCTATTTGTGTTTCATGACATAATTTTATCCCATATCTTATGTAATATTTATTTATAGTTTAATAAGTAACATTTGCAGTATCGGAATAATTAAGGTATTTGAATTAAATTACAATATTTGAGTGCCCTGTGCATTGAAACAAGTATTTTAAAATTTTAATAGAGAGTATTTTTATCTAATAATTTTTTAATAATAAATTCAGTGTATTAGTTTATGTTTACAAAAAATAAAAATTTTGTGTGTACTTAAGCACATGCGTTAGAAGTTTTAATTCTTTGGGATAATACAAGAATTACACGCATATAATTAATGGAAATAAAACAATAAAAAGATTAATGCATGATTATAAATACTATCGGTAAAGGGTAAATTCGGTGAAATAATTAAATTTTAAAATTAATTGGACACATGAGTTGTCCACCATTTTATTTCTCTACTGGCTTTCCTTCCATTGTAAGGCCATCATCAACTAAATTATCGCCCTTCAACTTTATTATTTTCTCATATAAAATAATAAACAATTTCATCTTACATTCAAATTAAATTTAAAATAATTAAATTAAGTCTAAAATTAAATTTAATTATTTTAAAAACTTAAACGAATATTCAGCATTCAATTTAAAATAAACACGTGTACATAATTAATTGTTATATTTAAATAAAGTTTAATTAATAAAAAAATAAATAAATAAGTTGAAAATTGATTTTAATCTATTAATATTAAGTATTTGATTATTTATAATACATAACGAAGCGTTCTGGTAGATGATTGGTTTAAATTAGGAAGCAAGCAGGGAAAAAGCCTGCCCTTGCTCGCCCACAAATGCCACGCCCTTGCTCCCACGGAGAAGTATATTAATCGTGCTATTTTCAGTGAGGGTCGTCAATGCTTCGGCCATAACAATGATTAAATTTCGTAAGCTTATGGTATGTCCAAACTTGGAAATCAAACTTTAGATTGGTTTCTATAAACAGGTTTTCCTGAAAATTAAAAGTCTGATCCTCTTAAGAAGTAAAATATTGCATTAAATACACATACATATGATTTATTTAGAGGACATCATTTTCTAAACCTTTCCACCGTGAATTTTTTGATTTGTCTGGTAACATCGCAAGTATATAAAAATATTAAATACGAATTTTCCAAAAAAATTCAAAGTTGAAATAAAGTATCTAAAAATAAAGAAACCATGAAATTATTTATTAAGTCCTTAAAGTTAGTTTGCTAGTATGCGAAAATGGGCTTCTAAGAAATAGTAGTGGATTTTTTCTTTTATTGGCGGATGCCAATATAATCGATAGTTTAGGTAAATATAGGGCCCAAGAAAAGATATTATGATTAAGTGAAGATATTACAATAATACAGAATATGAAGATAACAGAATAATGCAGAAAAATGGCTCTTAATAGCGGCGTCACCGCGATAAATGGATTTGTGACAAAAGGAATCTTTTTAATCTTACGTGTGATTCTAGAGATTAGCATAAATACAATTTCCGCTTCAAATCTTAGTGTAGACTAGGTAAATGGAGTATTCAATCAATTTGTATCTTTACTGACCTTGAAATAAGTTTTGTCAAGTGTTTGCGATGTGCTTCACAGGTTTCAACAGTATGTTCCATAACACAATATGTGCCAACATTTATTTTAATTATAGCTTTGATCAAGAAGTGAACACGATTTTAATAACGTTGATTATAAGAATGTTTTGAAAACAAATGAATGAAAAAAATGTTCTAAAACGGCATTAATCGTACTAAATAGTAAAACGGCGTCAGCAATCAAGTTTTACTAAGCAATCAAATCATATTTGAAGCAATCAGATTTATTAACTTTGAGCCTTAATGTACGTTTCCCCTAGGCTTATTTATTGTCACACGGGTCACTCGATGAAAATTTGTTTTAGAAACTACAATATATTTTGAATATAAAAGAAAAATGTAACAAAATAATGGTCTACGTAAATGTTATAATTGATATATCGACGACTATATTTACTAGAGGCTGGTAACTGAAATTTTGGGTGATCAAAAGACTCCTGTATTAAATTATCAACGGAAAGATGGGACAACGGAATCCATACTTTTTAAGACAAATTTACAAAAATTATTTCTTGCCAGTTATTGATAGTAAAATGGATAATTGGGAAATATAATCGGGAGTGCATAGACTCACAACGTTACCTTTTCAACTTATTTACGAAATACTCGTATTTAAATTATTTGGAGAAATCCACGAATTATCAGTAAGTTATCAATTGTCTCGATATACTGCTTTTACTCACTTCGATCGCGATTCCAGATCTTTTGAGAACCTAGGCCAAAGAAGGTTAATGAAAATAAATAACTAATATCAAGTCGTTAAAATATAGAAAGCTTGTAAATATCATGCAAAATTATTATCAATAGAGCATACATCATGAACGAAATGTCGAGATGCAACATATTAATATTTTTAGTGTATGTACATTATTAGTGAGCTTTTTAAAAGGTAAATATTTTCAAATAAATCGATGTGTGGTTCATTTTTCCATGTGTTATATTGTTTAATTGAGCTTAATCTTGTTCACTCTAGAATATGTAAAAAAGAGATAACTATGGAATATTAGTACCATATTTTCTTATTATTTTGCTGTGCAACGACTTTTATAATTAAATACAGAGCAAGATATTGTACTAAAAAGAAAGGATTATATTTCGAATGCAAAGTATGAAAATAATTTATGTTAGGTTGAAATATTTATGTTAAACTTTATAAAAGTGTTCATAAATTTTAAGCAGTAAGAAACAACTGATCGCACGGACATCGCGATTATGGTTTTATAGCCTGATAGATGGCTGCATAGAATATTCCTATGGCACGCTATTTATTGCTGTCTAACAAACGCGAATCTGCCACGAGATGAAATATGTACGACCCTGGTGAAATTCTTCTTTTTCATACGCAGTCCACAGCCTTGTTATCGGTCCTGGTAATAATGATATTTGAAAGTTCTAATCTAATGCTACTAGTCACTTTGAAGTTAATTTTTTCGCAGAAAGTCCTAAAAATTAAAATTGGTAAACGAAACTATAATTTAACTTTGAAAAACTTTCCAATGAAATCCCCATATATATTTTTTCCCCTCAAGAACGTATAGTGAAAAAATTAAATTGCGCCCTATCTGTATACATGAAAGCTCAAAACTTTTGTGTGAAAATACAGAATCTTTGAGACGGTGATAGACTAAAGGATAAAATCAATTCTTTTGCTACGAAACCCCAAAAGTCATAGCAAATGTGGAGAAAAAAACCTCTTTTTCATAATATTTTTCAATGCTATTTTATGTCTCTCAACTCTTAAATGGAAACTTGGTATACACCGTGAAGAAATTATTAGTTTTCAGGCTTTCAATAATATACGATTAAAACATTTTTGAGAAAACAAAATAATTCTTCTCCTTAAATACATTCAATTTATCTAGGTAATTCAATTATCTAGGTAATTATTTGACTAGTGTTTTAGCTTTAAATATGCAAAGTCTAATTGGTTCCGAAAAAAAATTATTTATAACTTCAAGAAAATATAAATTATTAAAAAGAAGAAGTTATTTTCATTTTGTAGATATCTGGCAAATTCTATAACGAAAAACACCCAGCCACCTCCCGCTAACTTAAAATATTGTTCTTAGAAAGGGGAATTTAGAGTTATGTATTTAAAAGTAATAGTATTAAAAAATTTAGCATAATTTAAGAAACTAAGCCTTTTCTTGGTTTTTTTCTTTCTACCGAACCCTTTATGCTAATTCATATTCTTTCATCAATGTGCATTAAAGCAAAAAATCTCCGGATTGACACGTGACGAGTTCACAATCCCGGTCTTCTAATAAATTTATAATTCCAATGATAATAAGAAGCCCATATTGTCATTGTCAAATATCGATCCCAAAATAAATGATAATAATTTTCAAATCTAAGAAATAGATATGTAAAATAGACCAATTAAAACTTTTAGATATTTTTATCGTCCGGGATTGGAAAATTGTCAAATAAATGTTGAACTATTAAAAATCTTTTTCTCAAAAATAGCAACTTTTAACGACATGAAATAATTGGATAAAAAATTTATGATATTATTAATAATCTACGTAAAAATTTAAAATCAAAGTTAACAACTAAATATAAATTTAATGAATCAAGTCTAACACTCACTTTAGTTTGCATACATAATTATCTACTAAACAAGTTGGTATACAAAACTTTCATACATACATCTTGAGCACACACACACACACACATACACACACACACACATATATATATATACATATATATATATATATATATATATATATATATATATACATATGTAAATTTATATACAAGTGTATATGCACGCACGTGTATATATTATGGGCACTTTATTAAAACCTATCGGGAATATTTAAAAGCCAACAATTTGTTTTCCTTGTTTTCGACTTTTTATTTATGTCACAACATATAGAAACAGGTTTACTGTAACATTTAACTTGAAGATATCATTTTGAGGTATTTTCGTCCGTCCCGTGCTTACTATGAAACACTTTTAATTTAATCTGGTCTCTTTATTGATGCTTGAACTTTTACACTTTCTTCCCACTCAATTACTATTCTAATAATACTTTAAAAACTAAAGTATCTGTCTGAATGAAGGAAAAATATACGGGATTTTTCTACTGACATGTAATGTTTTTAAGATTCTGTATTTAAAGTATTAAAGCACTACGTGCATAAAATGGGAGGGAAAATTATGATGGTTGTGGAATGATTATGATGGTTGGAAACTACAAGCCGACTGTAGAAATCAACTACAAACGATCAATTACAAACGATGACTATTCATTATTAAATATTATGTAACCGTCGAGTAGTGTAATGTTGTGGAGATTTATTGGGGGTAGAAACTTTAAAGGGTTTCCTTGTTGTTGCTTTAGAAAACGATTAAAAATTTCATAAATATTGTTTATTGTAAGCATTTATTTTTTCATTTATTAATTCCATGCAGAAAGCCAGGTGCGGCCAAAAATAGAACTTGACGTAAAAGCTGTACTATAATATAAACACATGAAGCAGTAAAATGGTTTTTCTTTTCTCTTTCATGGGATTTGCTTTTACAATGGAGCATGCTGATTTAAATCTTTTTGTGGAACCCAACATGGTCAAAGGGTACGTAAATGATATAAAATTGTATATGGATTAAAAATTATTTTCAAGCATAAACTCACGCTACATATTTGTTTGTTCGTCGAAGATTGCTTAAGCAGGTCCGAAATGTCTCCCCAAAATGATAAGCAGTATGACAAAAATAGAGGGTGGATATTCTCATAAAAGTGTTACGTTTCCTGGTAAACGAAATATTCTTCATTACAAATCATTGAAACATGCTACGTGACATAACATGCATTCTTCCAGGTTAAATAAACACGATTGAGAACTTTTGTGCCTGATCTAACACGAGAAGATTGATTTGCAAGTAGATAATTAGTTAAAAAATAAAGCTACCTAATGAAGTAACAGAATAAAAAAAATATATTTAGTGCCAACATAATATAAACCCAAGTTTAATTAATTTATGGGTAGTAATATTAGAACAAAATGGCTGGAAAAAAAAAAACAAAATGAATTGACTTAAGTATGTTGACTGTCATTCAAAGTTTTTTGATTTTTATTCTTCATTTTATTAGGAAGAAAAGGTTTCATTTTATTAGGGTCTTAAATAATTCGTTTTTTGCTTTGTAAAGATTTTAATTAATTATATTAATAGTAATAGTGTTGGGTGCCATTATAATGAAAGTATTTGATTTCATTAAATAAAATACACAATCTACTAGGCGGAAGCCTAATCATATCTAATTGACGCGTTAATATTATTTAAAGACATTAATAAAAATTATTGATTTAATTATTTTTATATTTTTTGCTTCTGTAGTATAAGCCATTGAATATAATTAATAAAATAAATTTTTAAATTTTATTGATTTAAAGTAAAATAGGTAAAATTGTTTCAGCCAAGTCTTGTCAGAAAACTTATAAATTGTAGTCAATCAAATAGAACTGCCTTATAAAGAAAGTGACGCCTAATAATGTACTAGGCCGTCATGGCTTGATTTTCGAAAAGTATGATATGCTTTAAATACAGAATCTCAAATCCAGTATATATCAGCAGTAAAATTAATTATTTAAGTCTAAATGTGAATTTCAGTTCATGGATATATGTTTTAAAGTTTTTTATACCTAAGTCAATTTAATTTTCTCCTATGTACTGTCTGCATTTATAACAAAATAATCATAGAAAGTTAAGCGTAAAGAAGAATTATAATTAAAATGCATATATGCCTAAAATGATCATCTTTTTTGGAACTGATTAAAAGAGTATCCAGCCTTAATGAAGTAATGAAAATAATATTAAGCGAAAACTATATGAAAATAACGCAATACCACTTCAAGCTTCCATGAATATCGATGTTACCTTAAATTGAATCCAAACCATCGAAGAAATATAACGATATTTTATTTTTACTAAGTCCATAAATTTATTTCAATGCTCGCAATGATTCGACAAAACGAGAAAAACGCAGAAGACATTAATCAAGAACTACCCCTTGCTTGATACTTGTAGACCCAAATCATTAATCTGTTCTTTTACTGATTGCGTCAGTCAATCAGCAAATTCATTGCAGCCCTATGATTGTATTTGGATCAGGTCTTTATCACCCGCCTTAGTCACTTTACCACCACCGCCCAACCAGTCACGCCGGAACTCACCAGTCATGCAAAATAAATTAATCAGTCGGGAAAGTGAGCAGAGAAGAAATCGAACTATCCATCGACGGCAATCATTGGAATCTAGGTTTACTGTAACATTTAGCTTGAAGATATCATTTTGAGGTGTTTTTATCTTCCGTCCCGTGCTTACTGTAAAACACTTTTGATTTAATCTGGTCTCTTTATTGATGCTAGAACTTTTACACTTTCTTCCCACTCAATTACTATTCTAATAATACTTTAAAAACTAAAGTGTCTGTCTGAATGAAAGGAAAATATACGAGATTTTTCTACTGACATATACTGTTTTTAAGATTCTGTATTTAAAATATTAAAGGACTACGTACATAAAATGGGGGGAAAAAATTAATGAATATTCCAAAAAAAAATTAAATATTTGAGAAATCTCAGACAAACTTAAAAAAGTAAACAATAAATTTAATTCCTTCTTTAGTATACAAATAAAGCAAAAAAATATTTATATTCAAATATAATAAAATAATATTTCAATAATATATATAATGCAAAGGAATTACAAAATCCAATAACTATTTTTAACTAGTAGTTTCATTCTAAATTGAACTAAATTATTTATATACTTTCTGTTGCGGTGATTCTTAAATAACCAGATACGTTTATTAATAATATACTAATTTTAAATGATATTTTCAATTAATTCAAGCTCCACAAAAATTAGTCTATTTTCGCATTCAAGTTTATGCCTATTGTCAATATAAGTTATTTGCAATTGACAAAATAATCATAATATAATGTGAATCTTGTAGAAAATGATCACCATATTTCATAATTGCTTCTAACCCCAAGAGAGAGAACGCATGATAAAAAAGTTATTGAAGGAACAAATGTTATAGTTGTAATGTCTGTGGAGATTCATACTCAGGCCAAACTCTTTGAAACTATTTGAAATGTACATAGACATAAACTCTGTTCTCTGCGCTACCCTGTCATCGTTTAATTATTAACCGCCCAAATTCAAAAAGACCGATGATAAATATTATAACTTATTTCATTAATAAACACGTGTGACCTGGATTGCATATCCGGTTGAGGAAGGAAAATATTAATACAACAGAGTATCACCTCTATCTTGCGCGTAGTAAAGTAATGCTGCTGGAAAAATGGAACACTTACGGAATTAATTCGTTCTTCTTGCGAGTGGCACAATAATGTTGCTGGAATAATGAAACACGGAATAACACGGTTGAAGTTAGTATTGATCCAAACATGTAGTATAAAAACCAAAAAAAAACAATAAGTATCCAATGTCAGCGTAAAGATCGATAGCCGAGTATGAAAGCTATGTACACAAAATATTTAGTTAATTACTTTTAAGGAAAGGATGAGTTTGAGGTCGCTCCAAAGTCAAAAATTTTCGAAAAATAAGGTATAAATCAATCGAATATTCACACTAGGATTAATGTGGAGATTTATTTAATGCAACGTATATAAAATTATACTGGCAAAATGGGAAAGTTAAATATATAAAATCAATCTAATAGTGTTATTGAAAAAAAAGTAATCAAGTACCAAGAAACCGCCAAATTTATTTTAATCTGAAATCAAAATTAAATTTACATTTGCATTGATATTTGCCAAAAATTATTGTAATTGTGCTTATGGTGCGGAGCAGTAACCAAAATCATGATCAAGAGAAATAACTTCCAAATCCATTGATGTATGGAGAGAAGCAAGGTTATACCGGAATACCTCACTGTACTCTTACCGGCTGCGAATCTTATAGATTGTATCCTCCCGAGGATATTTTAAGTGATTTAATCAACGAGAATGTATTCAAGTAAAACGATGTATAAAACTGTAGAGTCAACGTTTTTCTTTTCATTAATTTTTTAATTACCTTCTAGCATTTTACAATCGATCTCTATCGATCTCTACTTTTTATAAACGAACACTCTATATTTCTGTTCGCTTAGAACCCAAAGTCTGCTAAATGGGTTTCGATGCAGTTCACGACTTAGTTAAATAAAAGTTTAGTGCATATAATATTTATGCAAGTCGAAAAAAGATCTGTAGATTACAACCTGTTTTAGCTAATACTACCTCTACTCTTGGAACACGAGCAGTTATGGCCCTTGTACAACTTTACTAAAATCTGCATTATACATAGTTATTTTTTTTCTTTTGTAATAATATTTTTAATTTTTTTAATAAATCACAGAAATGGTTTTTATTAATATCAAGTAAGGAAAGGTAAACATATTTTTACTAAATTTATTTTATTGAAAACAGAAACGCTAATAAAAGTATTCGAAATAAAAAAAATATATTCCCATCTGGTATTTGCTTTGAGGTGGGTAGTAAATTTAAAGTGTGTATTAAATAAATTATAATATTTAATGTAAATACTACAAAGACATCAACTTCAATAAAATTGTTTAAAGACCACACTACAATTAAAACAGAAACGCATAACCTCTCCCGGGGAGAGACGCAGCAAAGTTAGTGTTTCAATATGTGTGTAATTAATAAATAAAACTTCAGGTAACTGTTTGTTAGTAAAACTTTATTAAATAATAATAATTAAATAGACTGCGGAATGAAACACTTTCAATTTAATCTGGTTTCTTTATTGATGCAACTTTTATAGTTTCCCGCTACTTAATATTTTTCCACTATGTTAGTAATAAATTAAAAACCAAAGTATCTATCAAATGAATGAAAAATAGTACAAATTTATATGTGACGTGCATAAAACGAGGAAGAAAATCAAGGAATATTCCAAAAAAAAAATAAAAGATTAAAAAAACCCTCATTTTATGAAAATTTAAATATTATAACATTCTTAATATCGTATGAATATAGATTGTGTCCCAAAAGGCATGTACAAAAAATATATTGGTAATTCAAAACCGAAATAAATACAATGGTTGGTAACTATTCTACACGTATATCAAAATAAAAGACATTTAAAATTATGGGAAAACGATTCCCGACTGCTGCTAATCGTATTCACTGGACACCCATTTAGCCGAATAAAATATTCATAATACACTTATCAGCCTTCAATGTTACGAGGCTATAATTAAAACATAACATCCGATTCAAAATGGCGACGGACCTACTTTCCCCCTCCACCCGCTTTTTCCCTCCATAATCCAACCGATGTCGGAAAACATTTTGACCTAGACCGAATGTGAGATGTGAAACCTGCAATGTTTATTTCGTTTCAATTGTATCATTTAATATGAAAACCGAAAAAATGTGCTAGTGTATATTAGTAAAATCATGCGGATTTCAGAGTAACTGTCTGATGGACGCTAGGTTCACATTGTTTTGCTATGATGTCGTTTGTTGGCACTTTTTATCGGTCTCCTTTTTTATAACATATTTTTAATGTTTTGTTTGTACACAATTAAATGAAACTACGTGATGTAGTATTATTTCTACTATCTTTAATTTCTTTACCACGACCTAGGTGGCGTTAATTTTGTGGAAATTAATTATTTTTTCCATTATTAGCAAAGATTATCTTTGCTAATATCCCACCTGAAGATGTTGTAATACAACGAAACCTAGGTCGTGGTAAAGAAATTAAAGATAGTAGAAATAATACTACATCACGTAGTTTCATTTAATTGTGAATAATGAATTTCTACAAAATTAACGCCAAATATATTCAAGTTTTGTTTGTACTTAAAAAAATAGGTTCCTATCATGCCCTAATAGGTTCCTAATTTATAGTTGCACTTATAATTTAGAGTTGCAATTTTATTTTAGTTCTAAATATAAAAATAAAATATAAGAAAGACCAGTTGAGTGAAATTTAATTTCGCCGACAATCTATATTTCGTTGCACCTAATTTGAGAAAGTTAAGAGATGTAGTTTTTTAAATTTTCAAATCAAATATACGACTATGTAATTAGCTTAAACGTTTTGTAATTACTAGTAATAATTAAAACTTAATTCGAAAATAGACGCAGTAATGGCAATATTACAAAATATATTAGTTTATTTTTACATATGACTTCCTGCCTGGAGCGGAGCTTCTATTCCGAGAGCTTTTATTTTGTCTTCATACTTTTCCAGGGGAAAATTAATTTTAAAATTACTGGCTTGAATAAACTGAAGTTTAATGCACGTTATTAAAAAGAGACTATAATTTAAAAGAAAAATTGAAATGCATCAAACAAAATTCCAAAAAAAAAGATTATAAAAATTTATTTTTCTGATTATAATTTGATTATATAACTTAGCTGTCAAGGGATAAAATATGTTATCTGTATCAAATTATAATTATGTGTCACAATTTGTAACGTTTATTTCAAAATAAAAAAAATTAAGTGCCAGAAATAAGGCCAAATCAGAATTTCATCATTATGAATTTCTTAAAGTGAGAAGACAAAATAAGTTTGTCCTCTGGACATGTCAATCCTCTCATTTCAAGGCACCTCTTATTAATTACGTTTAGAAATATTTTCCACACCATCCGCTTTCTCGCGACATTGTTTGCGCAGAATTTGTATGATATGGTTATAACCACCCCTCACCCCAAAGTATCGCTTGCTACGCAGCAATATAATAAAAAATATTATCATATTTTTTTAATTAAATATTTAAATGACATTCTTTCCAGATAATTATTTATAAACATGATATATTGACGCCATGTGTTTAGATTATTTCTAAATGGACGAAATTGAGCCATAAAATTTCGAATACATTTTATTTTGTCTTTAATCATAACTACAGATATTTCGGATTTTCTCTAAATGATAAAAATTCACTACTGCAATTCTTTTAGGCGTTTTTGAGACACAATTCGTTCCAAAACCAAAAAAAGTCAATTTACTCGTTTTTTTCAGCTTGAATTACAAATATTTCTATATCTTACAAAACCATTATGTTTTCAATATAGGGAAGCCTATCCATATCGGGAATAATGAAATAATGTTTAAATAATTTTCAAAATCTGTCCAGTAGTTTTTGGGTGCACTTCTTACACGAAAACAAACAAAAAACAAACTCTTACCACATTATTATTAAGGATTCCATAATAATTTAAATTCGTAAAAAAACTTATCTCAGTAAAGCAAGCGTTCCAAAACTATAACGGTGATAGTTATTTCCTTCCTGCGATAAACTTGTGGTACATTAGCTTATTGGCACGTTTCCACTTACATTCCCAGAATAAGGTCTACAAATATGCTTTGAATGCCCATATTTACACTTGATCATTAAGGCTCAAAAGTAAATTAACTCCGAAATATCTAGTTCTAATTGAACACAATGCTTCTCTAAGAAACAGTAGTATATACGGAATCTTAGAGTTTTAAAGTTTTAATTAGGGTTCTACAGCCAAACTAGGAACCCTCATAGTTTCCCCTTTTCCGTCGTTAGGGTAACATTTGCGTGGCTACGTGCATGTGTGTGCACACATAAAGAACTTGAATCAACGGTAAAAATTATGTGGTATTTCAAAATGTGTATTTATTTTAGAACCCTGAATAATTTGAAGTATATATATATATATATATATATATATATATATTTTTTTTTTTTTATATATCGAAATTTATGCCAATTATTGCCTACAATTTTGATGACAAAATTAAACTTATTGTGATCATATTTTCCATGAGACTACTATACCTAATTGTTACAGTTTTAATTTATTATTTACACGTGAATTTAACAGCCTTTAAATCAGAAGCTTTTACAGGTAACCGAAATCCCTTTACATAATTTAGTAAAACTACTGTATACTCTCACACGTTTATGCATCACTAATTATACGCAACCCTCGTAATGCGAGTGCCACTCGCGCTTAACAGATCTCCTTCTTAAATTCATAACTTAACAAAAAATCCTTATTGTTGGCGAAAAGGTAATTATTTTTCTTGTTTTAAAATAAAAGTTATTATAAATAAATTCAGCATGTAAATATTTTCATGAAATTTTTAACAACCCTAATAGACATTCATAATAGTAACTTAGTATAGATGCATAAGCATTCATTAAGCTTGTGTTAAGCGTTAATTGCATTTTGTTTTGAATTGTAATTAAATCTCGCGCCCGGTATTCGCGAAAACAATATCAGGTACCGTTCCATTTCGCTACGGTTGCAAAAGATATGCTCTGTGTACTCCAGCGATAATATTATTCCCGCCTAGCTACCTTCACACTGCAATTGAATGCCTACTGGGTGAGAACATGTCTTTTCTTTGAAATTAAGTTTTAAACGAATTTTGTAATAAAATTAATTTATTTAAAATATTACTTAGGATTGTTGATATTAATCATTTTATGTAAATATGTTTAAGATTTTCTAATAACTAGTACTCGTATATATATATATATATATATATATATATATATATATATATATATATATATATAATTGCGCCACTAAAATAATATTTAATAATAGCAAATCAATTCTAATCAAAAATCAATTAAAATTTTACTGAAAGAAGTCATAGAGTAGTTTATAAAAATAAATCATAAAGAAAAAAAAATACTACAGACATTAAAATAAAAAATGAATTTATTTTTTCACAACACCCTAACACACATTCACCACAAAACAAAAATATCCATTCAAACAAACACATACTTACCATAATTCCTTTAATTGATTGGACATTTGAATTGATAAAAACATTTCATTTTTATAAATTTGATTTCTCTATTCAATAAATCAAAACTTTTTCAATTACTGATGGCCATTTTCACGCGTGCGCTAGTTATGTCGTCACCAAATTATACCATTGTAAAGCTTCATTTGGCAATTTCATTCAACTCTGGCTCTTGATTTATTTTTTGTCTTAATTCACCACTTCAGATAAGCAGTGCATAGTTTTTATTATGTTTTGATCCGTCGAAATGAAAAATACTTTTGAGTAGCATCACCTTCGAGTTTCAAAAAAATATTTATATGTATACCTCATCTCATTGATGCTAATATTATTACTCTAGAAAAGCTTTGCTATCTTTCACTTACTTTTTTGTGCGAACATAGTTTCAGTTGAGCGAAAAACTATTTCCTTATGTAAAAAATCGTTATTACCTACGATCCCACGATTCTTTTGGTGACGTTTTATGTTTTTGACGCGTTAATATAAATTTGTTACGCTTTTTCAAATGTATTACGTCAGATCTTGGTTGTGATTCGTCGTGTAAATATTATCGGTTATATTTTAACTTATTGATTTAAGGTCGAATTGAAAATGTTATTTTTATAATAGGATCGCGTAAAGCTTGGGCACAAAGGAGTCAAACGTAACATAACGTAAATATGAAATTAAATTAAATACGATATATTTAAAATACACATTTTAGTAAGTCGACTGAGAATTGACACAAACACAACAACGGCTAATATTAAAAATAGTGGTGTATTGGATGGATCACAAGGCATACGGCCTCTGACAGCTCAGTGTATCACAGAGACCCAGGTTTGTTTCCCAGCCGCTCATCGAGCGGGGCTGAAATGGTGTTTTGGTTGGTGGTACCAGATTACTTTCGTAGAAATAAGTCCGTCATATGTGTTAATTGTATACTTTAACGTACGCAAATAAATAAATAAATAAAATACGTCACAATTCAATATTGCTATCCCTCTCTAAATATTTATTTTAAGCAAATATAATTCCCTGCCTTTTAAGATTCTTAAAAAATTCCTCGGGTTATACGGTTTATGAAATAACAATGTAGTAAAATACGTTCTTGGAATGAAAACGAATATAAGTAATGAGTAGTTTACACGATGTAAGTACAAAAATGATCTGAATTCAACCATCCATCCCTATACTAATGAAGACTGTGCATTCATCATAAATAACCTGTTTTACAATATCCAGTAACAATAAACAACTTGTGTGATGAACCATTAAACATACCGAATATTATATATATATATATATATATATATATATATATATATATATATATATATATATATATATATATACATATATATATACATATATAATATCGGAAACTCGAAAGTTTGTTGTTAGTCTATTTTAGCAAGTAACTTTGCAAACGAGATGCGGGTTAAATTATGAAGATTTTTTTTCTACTGATAATTGTTTCTACTGGTAGGGTAGACTGGGTACAGTTGTAATAATTTTCATTTGTTCCTCTATGCTTTTGTTAGTATGTTATTTAGCTGGAAGAAAAGTATTTTTTATAACAGAGGTTACATTTCTCTATATACAAATACTAACATTTTGTCCCCATGTTTAATGGTTAACAAATAGGAGCTAATTAAAAAAAATGTCACAACCAACCACACCACAAGGGCGGTTGTGGTAGTGCTTGGGGTCAGCAGTGACGGGTTTAAAAAATACACTTTAATGGTTCTAAATCACATTTATTTCAAATAATATCTAACATAATCTTCGTCTGGAAAAAATCAACATTTAAATAACAAAAGATATCAAATCTGTGAATACTTTAATCGCTTATAACTACTAAGGCGTTGCAAGGTCTATAGTTATTATAACAGTCTTCAAATTATAATCAATAAAAAAGTTAACACGACATTTCTAAATAACTATGATATAATACAAAATTAATAATAAATGTTTATCAAAAGCAGTTCACCGGAAATTGGAAAATGTCTTCTTCGGGAAATAATAAAAATTATATACCTAAGTCGTCATACAATATCAATAAAATCTAAGATTTGTTCTTAATACTAAAAAATAAAAACTGAGATATAATCAGACATATTACAGTTATGACGAATGTAATGGCGACTACCACCTTTGCACTCTAAGTGGGACCAGAGCTCGCATATTCCTTGGTATTTGATCCATTTTTCCCCAGCTCTGCTCTCAGAGTATGCGCCTGCATAAACCAGACAGAAGTACACTTCTTCATCAGCTGACGATGGTGATGTCTTCATTTACCTTTCTCTACCTTTTCCTTTGTTCTTCTATTTCGTTCAGAGACATTTTTCTTTACTTACTTAGCCTTCAACTATTTTTCTTTTTCTTCATATTTTTGCCTGAGTACCTCTTTTTCAGACGTGTCTCTCTTATTTTTTTTGAGGAGCTTTCGGAAAGGGTCTTATAATTTGAGGAGAAAAAACAGGTGGCGTAGTTGAAGATAACGCAATAGGTTGAACGTTGCTTGGTTTAGCAATAGAAGATTCATTCAACAAGGAAAGTTAAAGCCGCGGTGTTTTATTATTATGTCTAACATTTTTCTCTCCAGCGTCAGAGTTCAGTGTGTCTTATGCTGGTAAGTTGTCAGATTCTTGTGATAGATGTGGTGGTATTTCATTATTGGCTTCAGGATTACTTTTATAACTCTCTTCAGTATCAAGGTTTGATCTGTCTGTTGCAAAAGATGGTGCAAAGTCAATATCTTGGAATAGATTACGGCTATAGGGAAAAATACCAATTTTGCAAAAAAACAATACATGGAATATCGTAGAATGTCATGATTTTTCCAGGGTGACTCTGCATCCATCCATTACACGCAATATTTATTGTGCTTTTTTTAAACGTCCAAAGACAGATCGATCCAAGGTCTGTAGTTTATGCGAAAAGTGAAGAGGAAATGAAAGCAAAGTGATTCCATTTTCTTTACAAAAATCTAATGTATTAATCTAATGTATATGAATGTACGGGGAATGTTTATTTGTCACTAGTAAGACTTTATTCGTTGGAGAAGCATTAGAAAATTTCTTAAAATATTCAAGCAATACTAAAAACAATTCATCTTGTATGCAACCTAAAGGATTTGCCGTCCCATTTGAACCTACTGGGCCATTCCTAACAAAATTATCATGATAACGAACTTGAGGAAATATAAATAAAGGGGGGATAAAATTGCCCAGAGCATTTACTGCAAAAGCAACCGTAACTAATGTGCCACGTCCAGCTGAAGTAAGAGTTCCCACTTGCCGCATTCGACGTCTTAATCTCACTTTATTCGGTTTTGGACGGTAGTTACTCCTGTTCCGTCTACATTATATATGTCCTGTGGCTTATACGAGTGTCTGTCCACAACAACTTCCATATTGTCATAAAAAGCTTTGACGTTTGTTTTATTCAAACCTGTTGCTTTTGAAAGGCTTGCAGCTTGAGCCATGCGAACAGATAGTGAAGGATTTATATTCATAAATAAACGAAACCATTCCTCATCAGCTATCTCATTCTCAAGCCAAGTAGGAGGTTGCTTCATATTGTATGTAGTGGTGAGTTCAAAAGCCAACTTACGTATCTCTTTCGGAAGAAGACCAAAATATATTTCCACGCGACATGTTATATATCTTGACAGCTACTGTTCTTGCTACTCGGAGAACACCTTATTATGAGCCACATACCCTATGCTGATATTGTTTTCATCGGACCCTATGCCGGCTACATCGTGTTTACGAATGGATCGTAACAAAGACATGCGATTAACTTCATGCATTTCCGCAGCTCTCCGTAGAGAAGTCCCGCGTTTCATTTCTTTATTAGCGTCTTCATATTTTGCTATATTACATTATACTCTATCAGTGTTCCTCAAGCGTTTTCTGAGCATCTAAAAGCAAAAAGAATAGTTTGTATAGTGTCCCAACCGTACCTAACGCACTCCTTCGCAAACGGTCGCCATGGTGATAAAAAATAATCTACGTACAAATTATTCACTGCTATTTAACTACCAATATTTATGTTATAACGAAGAAAAACACTCATTGCTCTATATGTATACATATAACAAAAATTATGAAAAAAAATCGAACAAAAATACTTATGACTTTTCATAATTGTTTGGGCCTCTTCTTGAGTTAGCGTCGCGTAATGGCCAAAGCAATAATGTGAAACCCGTTCGGACGGGCATGCCGCTCCCCTGTCCTCTTACACCCTCCGCGGTATTCCTTATGGTTTCGCTAATATGGTGACTGTCACAACCGTACCCAGTCTACGTTACTAATCTACTGGTATTGATAAATGTTTATAACATTGAATGTTTTTTAAAAACGCGTTCGGCTTTTAAACTAAATCGTAATAAGTGTCCTTTATTTTTGTTAAATATTTTCATGAATACCGTTCCATTTTATTCTTGGTATTTAATAAATTAATCTTTACTTATGGCAGATTCTTGAACTTAGACGGTCATAAATATTTATTTTTTTCCTTTATTTTTTTTGAAGTACCATAATGACAACCTAATTATACTAACGTATAAATTAAATTTATTATTCAATAATTCTTACACACATAATTATCGACTTCCGAAATTTGAAAACAAGGTACAGTATCATGAAGGAATTACCTGTCAGTTACAATATTATTTTCGCCCGGGTATTTAGAGTAAATTAATTTGCCCGTTTTCCTCTGTTGCATCACAAGGAAAATGGAACTTAGCCACAAGCTCAAAATGACTTATTTGGCATTTTACTGCTCCTTTTCTACCAAAGAAGCAGTAAAAGATCTAAATGTAGACCTCAATAAATTAAGTGTGGTTGATTCCAAGCGTTCAGTGCTTACTTAAGGATTACCTTGTCCTTCATGATGACCAGTAATGTGGCAAAAGTTGAATGTTTTATATTGTTCATGAATTATGAAAATTTCCATCAAAAACTTGGCAAATCAACTTTCTTCAAAGATGAGGTTCAATAAGTACTTAGAGATTACAATTTTATTTCAATTCGTATATTTCAATAATTGAAAGTACTTTTTCTGGAGATCTTAAGAAATATAAAAGACAGCATGTTCCAGTTTGAGTCAACAAAGTTGACGTATATTCACCTCATTGTTCGGAAGAAGAGTTGCTTGAACCAATAAAATGGGATGGTCATTCTCCTAGTTCTTAATAGTTGTGCAAGTCAAAACGATTTCTGCTTTTCGTTCACACGAATGTGTAGCAGGAGTGTCGCTTACACAGTTTAGAAGCCGAATAGAAAAATCACAACGTCATTTTTTTTCATAGTATAAAAGTTTAGTGCAGTGATATAAATAATAATATTTATCAACAATATTAATATAGTTATATAATATTACATTTTTGTAAATAAATTTACATTATGAAGTGAAAATCCCAAAATTATGGAAGAGATATCAGTTTGCAAGATAATTAAATTTTACTTGCGTAAACTAATGTAAATTTTTTTAAAACAATTCTCATATCATTTTCTTATTTTAATTATAGTGTAATTTTTTCTTCACAATGAATAGCACAGGGCAAGAAGCTTATTTGAAACTGATGTTTGACGACGATGATAATGATAGTGATTCTCAAGGGGTGTCCGAAATCGAAGATGAAGACTAGGTTTAATTGTAAGTCAAATCAACTAACTTTGGATAATATTTCAGATAGTGAAGAAATGTCTGCCTTTTGTAAAGACGCAACACAAGTATAAGAAATCGAGTCACAAAATAGTGATAGCTAGGAAGACAACGCATAGGAAATGATGGAGAAGAAGACAATGGAGGTGAAATTGGAGAGTGAGTAGGAAATAACATTTTTTCTACGAATTATAATTTTACAAATATTTTTTGTTTTTAATATCATACGTATTATAATATTAAATTTTATAAATATTACTTATTTTGGGACCAATGACTGCCAATTATATCGCGATGGATAAAACCGTGAGGAGGGAAAAGTTACCGCATGAACCTCAGGCTGTTTTTCATGATGTATGACATCAGCAAAGTGGAGCCCATCGTAATAAAGAAACTCTGTCAGAAAGTGATGCATTCAAAAAAAAATTAACGATTTTATGATAGTCGATCGAACACACAATAAAAAGACCTTATCCATAAAAGTGGATATTAATTCAGAGCTTCCAAATACGCAGCGAGAGTGGAAACCTGTTACGATACCAGATATTTATTATTTTAATGCCATTTTTATTTATGCTGGGGCAATAACTGAGCATACACATGACATGTGGCCTTCTAATCCATTTTCATAATAACCTGTAATAATGGATTTTAACAGATTTTAAAACATTATGTGTTTTCTTAGATTTAATGACAGTAATACTCTATGCAAAAAAGAAGATGAAGCAGCTCCAATTCGTGATCTATAGATAATGCTCAATCAAATTTATCTCAGATATACCAACGGAGAATTTAATGATTGATGGGCAACCATATTCTTTTCGCGGTTGCACAGAATTTACACAGTAAATGCCTCCGAGGCCGGTCAAGTATGGCATTAAAATTTGGTAGATTTTCAATGTTAAAAACGAGTATAATTTGAATGTCTTAATTTAAACTAGCTACGATGTGCTTTAAATAAGGCTGTAATTCTAACATTAACAGTGCATTCGGATAAGCTGTGAATAATAATTAAAAAAAAACCTGATATCATCAATTACTATAACAAATACAAAATTGGCATTGATAATATGGACAAATGCTAAGGAGGTATTCGACTCAACGTTGATGTACAAGGTAGCCAATGGCTATGCTCTTCAAAACGCTAGATATATGTTCACTCTTACATATAGAATTTATTATGAAAATAATAAAACTGCGGAAAAAAATTATAATGACATTCGTTTATGCGACAATTGGATGGAAAATAGTCAAAACAATGATCGAAATTCGCATGACGAATACTCAAGTAATACGCAGTACTACACGAAAAAATTTAATAAAGTGATAGGCAACTACATGACAAAATTTAAAATATCATGAGTTGTCAATTAATGTCGAAATCTGGTCCATCGATTGAGCGAAATGCAGCAGGGAGACAAAAGGTCACCCTTTCCTACCACATATGCTATAAATTAACATAAAAAACGACCAAAAATTGCATGTTTTCGTCAATTGCCTGTTTCTGATGAACACTCTGTAAAAATTTGGAAATGAAAATATAGTCGACAAAAAAATTTTTGCGTTTTTTTATATTTGTAATAAACAATTACCTGCATTTATCAGAGTCATTTTTAATTTAAACAATGTAAATACATGTAGTGGGTACCCGGATACTCCAGGTGCCACCACAATATAAGCTTACGTTATATTCATTTTTCTCCTTAAAAAAATAATAAACTTAACTAATAATTAGCACGATTCTGAGCTAAATAACGACGATCCAGAAGCAATTTTTTTTATTTTAATTACCCAAATACAATGCGGTATCCGAATAAGAAAACAAAGGTAAAATAATAATTTTTGTTCAAATTGTATTATTAATTTCCTAATAATTTTATATATTTAATTAATATATAATCCACTAATACACTGCGTACATTTAAAATTCAAAAAATATCGTATGAACCTTTATTTACAGAAATGAATAAACTTATTAAAAAAATTAGTCAAAAGCCGTTTTTAATATTTTATCCGATTACAACATTTTTACAATTAATTATTTACTACATATAATGAAAAAGCATAAATGAAAATTTTATAAAGTCAATCTGTCGGAAGTAGAACTAAGAATAAAAAATTTAACTTTTTAATACTTAAATAGACGCCAGAAAAAATACATGAGTAGGCGCAATGAGCGGCGAAGAGCGCTAAAAAGTACAGTCGGTCTGAAAAAGGTATTTGGGACTATAATTCCGTAGTTAGCGAGTGTGCATCGTACCAAGTTTATAAATTGTCATTGTGCAAACAATTTTAAAAGCTTATCCGTGAAGAGGTACGATTATATTTATGAAGTTATTTGTTAAATACTTGATGACATATATATATATATATATATATATATATATATATATATATGTGTGTGTGTGTGTGTGTGTGTGTGTGTGTATGTGTGTGTATGTATATTAATGGAATAACAGAATAAACGCAAAGGATAAATTCCAGAAAATAAACCTAAATGCTAATGCACCTGAGATAAAATCTATTACTTTGGAGTTAACTGTACCTACACGGCTTTAGTGCATTAAAATCTCGTAAAGAAATTTAGAGAGTGTTAGCAATGTTTTCATGACCACAGAACGAGGGCGCTGCGACACAACCTCCACCTTCGAAGGCCCGCAGGTGATTGACGGCGGACGTTCTCGCCCAATGAGGAGCCGGTAGTGACATTAATATTTAGATTCATAAGTACGGAAAATACGTTTTTCTTAATATATAGGTAACTAATTCGTATCTTGAATAACTTTTACTCTAGTCGTTGAATATTATTAAACCCATTATTTTGGTGAAGATTTGAATAACAAAGGTACAAAAATGGCGCCAAAACTCCAAAATATATTTCACCGAAAAACTATCGAGAACAGTTTTATAGATCACTTTTCTATTAGGCATATATATTAATAAAGGTACGAGCTTGTACAATACTTTTTCAAATTGTCAAAAGATTTTGCGATTTGTTATTTAAACATAAACTTTAGGTTTTTTACTAAAAATATATTCAATATTTTTGTATATATGACAGTTTATGTCACATTTTTTTATTATTTTTTTTGTAATATATTAAACAAATGTGTAAATATGCTTAGACTAAATTGTATAGAAAGAAGTGTACAGAAAGATCATCAAAACTCGAAAGTCAAGAACGATTAATAAAGGAACATATTAAAAATCGCGTGATGACATTTATTTAAAACGTTGTTCTAACAAAGCAAAAGAAACGCTACCAATAACAGAATAGATAAATCGACAATAAAATATGTGACCAAAATAATAAACACAAATTGAGATGCAACCTGCTTCTTAATAACAATATATACAACGGGCTTTAAGCAACCCTGAAAGGTAATAAAAATATTGCAAATCGGAAATGCTTTAACTGAGTAATATTTATAAGCGCAAATGTAACAATTGTTCTGCAAACACAAAATGAAATGATTTTCTACTAATGAACCGGAATTTCTATATATTTTATTTTTTCGACCTATTTTCACTGAACGCCGTTCTAGCATTAACACTGCCGGAAATATCACACAAATTGACATACAACTATACGCGCAATATTATTTATCATTTCACTAAATTAACTCAATGAAATGTTAGAATATCATACATGAACAATCACAATAACCAGTTAATGAAATATTAAATTTATTGACTTTTTTATTAAACGACTTCTAGAGTTTGATGAAATCTATCCCAATCTGGTAAAACTACGAATTTCGTCATATATTTATGACATTTATGTTTCATGATATGAACTGTTTTCTTTTAATTTACTGCAAATAATTTAAATTGAATTTTTCTTACTTGAATTAAATTTCATGGATCATATTTTATTCCATTTCATATATTGTTCATTTACCCTTATTTCATGTCCATTTCCGTTTCATGTAAGTCTTTGCACTGTAATTTAAAGGTAATATCCTAATTAGGAAATTGGCACACAATATATTTATTAGTGTTGACACGCTAGTTCAATAGTTCTAAATTTTTTAGAAAAACTGCTTCTATTCCATTTATCCAATGGAAATGAAAATAAAAAAAATTGCAGTGAGTCATTAACTCACTAAAAAAGCAACAAAAAAAAACTTGCAGTGAGTTATTAACTCGCTAGAAATAAGGTCACCGCTTTGCTTATGTCATACAGACTTAAAAACCAACTCCAAAAACCTTACACCTGAAGCGGACTAAACAAATATTAAATTATTATTGAACACCTTACTGTCTGCTTCTCGCGATAACCGCTAGTGCACAATTAAAGATGTTCTTTTTTACTTTCTCCCTTTTTGAGGTGTCTTGTTAAAATTATACTCGAACACAGGCACTCTCCTGCTACTACACTCGCGCAGATTTTGTTTACCTTATTATTCTACAATTTTACAATTTTACCTACGTATCTTTCATCCCAATGAACCACATGCCCGCGTCTGTACCGATGACACTGACACTGACACGCTGACGGTGCATCTTTTTGTTTTTGAATATTCAAAAACATCAAAAGACATGTCTTGTCTTTTGAATTGTTTATTCAGATGACAAAATGCTAAGAAATTTACTTTAGTACATGAGATATCGATGTCTCATATTTAATTTATTTTGGTAAAAACAAGTCTTGAAGTGATGAAGTAAAACTGTAAATTTCTTAGTTCATTTTATTATCTTTTTTAATAATATACACGGATATTTGGAATTTTTCATTAAAAGATAAACAAAGAGTATACCAATATTTTTGGCAGTTCTCTTTAAAATCCACAATACGTTTTTATTTTATTTTATTATTTTCATGACGGTATACCAAACGTAAGCCAAGAAAGCAGTAAATTTGTTTACTTTTCTCCGGTTTGGGACAAACTTTTCTATATCTTATGGAAGCCTTCGTTTAGAAGAAAACATAGCTTACATCTATTTAGAATAATTCTCCTTCTCAAATTTTTTGAATACGTTTCGAATTTAATTCTTAGATATAAGCAACAAAAAAAAACTTACACTCTGTTTATATAAGCATAGATTTCAGTATAATTTTATTTTTTATAAGAAAGATAAATAAAACATATATTTTTGTTTTCTATTTTCAAGAAATAAATCGATGAATATTACTTAAAATTTCAAACCGAAAATGTTTACTTTGGATATATCGGCCTCATAACTAGCTTTTCGCTATATAAATGTCGAACATTTTTCATTGTAATTGCAATAATATACGTACCTAGATTATAATTCTGGCACGAGTTAAAGGACTAGAATTTATATATATATATAACCTGAACAAGTTAGGAGATTAACTAAACTTTTAGCGACTTGTTCTTATTAGTCAACGTTACAATTGATAAAAAATATTTATTGAATATGTTTTGCGTTAAATGAAATCATATCGATTCATAATTAAATGTAATTACGTAACGTGGTATTATTTCTACTTTTTTTAAGTTTTTTACCACGACCTAGGTTTCGTTGTATTAAAATATCTTCAGGTGAGCAATTAGCAAAAAATATTCTTTGCTAATTGCCCACCTGAAGATGTGATACAACGAAACCTAGGTCATGATACAGAACTTAAAGAAAGTAGAGATAATCCTACATCACGTAGTTTCATTTAATTGTGAAAATATTTATATTAAACACTAGTTTTGAAATTTGCATCTAATTATTTATAAGTCAGATATAAAAAATAGAATCTAAACGTCGCTTCGCACAAATATGTTTAAATAAAGTAATATTTCTCGAACTTTCCAGAGAACAAACACATTAGCAATCATTTCCCAAAATCCACGAGAAATTTTAACGTGAAAATGTTTTACATACTTGAAATATTCATCGGAAAAGAAGAGCATATAATTCTTTCTACATAAATGTGATTGCAACGCCCCCAGTCTACGTTAGGGCTACGGCAATTTAAAAAATTTGCTCTGCAATTTTGCAGTGTTTATCTATGATATTAGTTTTCATTGCGCGAGAACATAATTTCATTTCTGCACTTTCGGACCGCCTCTCAAAGAAGGTCGAAGTTTTAAGCGTTTTTTATTATTTCGGAAATAATCAGTATCTACCTGCTTTTACAATAAATCGGTCGATATTCATGCACTCCATTATCTTCTTCTCCCTACAAATATTCCACATTGGTAATTGGTACTTTAGTTTTCGGAATCACCACGAAATGCTTTTTCTCTTGTTCGTTTGTTGAAATTCAACTCTCATAGATTTGTTTGCACTAAATCTTTTATTGATACCTCAATATAGGATTCATAATCCCATCTATCTGCATGAAAAACAGCATTTTAACTCGTGTCGTTATTCAATATTATACATTCTGCCTTATCACACGCCTTTACGTCGATAACAATAATGAAGAAAATACAAAAACAAATTAAATTTCAGACGTGTTCTTTAATAAAACTTGAGTTATTAGACTAACGCCCCTATATTCCCTAGCAATTTTACCCTTTTCATTTATTTTTTTATACCAATAGCAAGTTATACAATTTTGAAGTTTTTATTTTATTTAATTTGGCACCACGTCAACAAGTTTTATAGTTTAATAGATGCCATTTTGACTTTTTGAAAAGTTACCAATGTCCTGTGTTAGATATATTTATGAGACATGTAGGTAAAGCTTCCCATGGATCTTTGAATAGTAAGGAATTATCAGTCAAATTATATTCCAATTCACTTATACAAACTTACATCCTTCGTGCGACGACGCTCTTATTAGCACTCGACACCCAGCAAACTTATTTCAGCTTACAACAAACAAACTTAATGAAAGCGAGTTTACGAAGTAAGAATCCATTAATCCGGTTATCGCATTTGCTTTAATGTCATGTAAATTAAAGCCTATTACCGTTTTTGGCTTCCGATATTTGAATACCAATTTTCATCTAATAAATATTAATTTTATGTTCAAATTCACTGACAATCTTATCGCTTCGTATAATATTTTTGAATACCTTACACTTCTCTCTATCCGTAAAGAATAGAGAGATGAATGAGGGATCCTCAATGCGGAAAAAATTCTTTAATATATTTGGTCTTAATTTTGTAGAAATTCATTATAATTTAATTTTTTACAACTAAATGAAACTACGTGATGTAATATTGTTTTTAGTTTATTTAAACTCTTTTCCACAACGTAGGTTTCGTTATATGCTACAACTTCGGGTGGGCTATGTGTAAAGATTGGTAGAGTCTAATATACAAGAATTCTGTTGACTTTTAATATATGTTTGAGGTCATCCATTCTGTTAATTTATTAGCGCATTAATCTACTCTTGGTAATAAAGTGACGCGCTAATACAGTAATATGTCTATAATAACTATTAAATTAATTAATAAATAAAATTTTCGTTATTTTACCCGCTATTTTAATAAATGGCTGAAAATGAAGTTTTATTTATAGAAAAGGGAAGAAGTTAAAAGTTTGCACATTTTATATTTTTAATACTAGAACTTCAACAGTGCTACAATTTTTTTGCCGCATTTGAATACTTTTAAACGACTACAAAAAAGGGGAGGTTATATGTTCGCCGAACATTTTTTTTATGTATGCGGGACATTTTTTGTTTGAAAGAATATTCTAGTGAGGTAGTGCCATATAAATATCGTGATGATCTGATAATGAGGGTAGATTAGATTAGATTAGATTACATTTATATGGGTTAGGTTATAATTGGGTTAGTTATTCCCTGAAAGAGAAATTGATGACTTAGTGCTAGATTTAGATATTTCGTAAATTGTAGCAGAACTCCAAACTTAAATGAAAAATTATCGGCTTTTGGCAATATTGTTTCGTGGAAGAGAAAATGCACATATCCTATTTTACTCTAAAAATGGCATTTGGTTAAGAGTAAAAATATTTTTGGATTCACTATAACCTGTGTTTAATTTGATGCCAGTGAGTGAAGACATAATAGCTATTAATATGATTTTTTACTTCTGGATTATTCCATTCATCCCAAACCAAAATAAACAAGAATACATAGCTTTCTTTTTCTTGAGCCAAAAAAGAAAAGGATCCATTTATGATCTGAACATTTTATATATTTTATTCTAAGAAGAATTTCTCTTTCGTGCTTTCTATACAAGTAGGATAATCGAAATAAAGATCCATCCCAAATGAAGAAGGATTGAGCTTCAAGGAAACTTTAGAACTATAAACGAAAAAAATTGTATCCAATGAATATTTGAAAATCTACTTTGCAAAGTCATTCAACGAGATGGAATATACCTGATTTGGAATCCCTGACTTATTCGGATTTGAGATATTATTCGCAAAAGAAATTAGTTAAATTTTTTGTATCACTTATATCCGGTGAATTCTTCACAGAATAAAAGTTTTTAGGTGAATTGTTACAATTTAATACACTTAAAACCATTATCCCACTTTCGAAAATCAATAAATTCACTTTAATTAGCACGTCAAAATCTATAGAAAATCGTAGTTTAATTACAAACAATCCTACCGCTGAAAATTTGTAGATGGATGCAAATATTTATTTAACTCAGAATTCTGTTATATTTGTTTATACATCACTATTAACAAATTAAATATTGATTTATCAAGATGAAAATATAACTGCCATAATTATGTGTTTCTTTTATTCAGACTGAATTTTATTTAAAACATATTGAAACCCAATTAACACTTTGTCTCCTTGGTTATTAAATCCCTGAGTGGAAGAAGATTGTTAAGTAATTCTTTAGATCTTAACAATTAAATATATTTATCAGAAATACATATAAATATTAAAAATCTTTAAATAGCCAAAACATGAAAACTAAGTTCTCAATTCTATTAAGTTTGGAAAATGTAATCGATATATTATGCAATAAACTATATAAAATTTTGATGGATGAGTACCTACGTGCAACGAATTGAAAATAATTTTTAATCATGTGGACCTTTATGAAGTTATGATATTCTCCTCTAGAAAATTAATAAATCTGAAAATGGACGGCGTTACACCTGTAAAGTTTATTTATATTGTATTGTATTTTAATGTGAGCTCTGAAATAATTAATATAGTCTTCCCTACAAAACCCTACAAATAATCAAGTAAAGAAACCGATTCAGATTTGACTGAACTTGGAGCACCGAGTGGAAAATATAGTCGATAATATTACCTTCTTATTCTTTAGGTGATCTTTACTTTTGAATTCATAACATGAGTATTCAGTTGCAATAAAAAAGGGTTTAAGTTTTATAAATCTTACTTATAATGCAAAATATTTACCGACGAAGATTGCAATGAAAGTCGAATATAATATCATTGCGAGAATAATATTATTATTTTAATTGAAATTATCTGTTGCGTTTCGCGCACGTATATGATTTATTTCCTGTAATAACGTTTTCATCTGAAACATACCTTGAATGTAAATGGAAATAACGGTGCAGATTTAGAAACATGGTTCCTGAGTTTAAAGTACAGAGTGGATAGGAAAAGTTAATTCGTTCTTCCCTCTGATACAAACGCCACTCTCAAATTGATATGTATTTTACTGGAATTTTTTTACAGTACTCGATAAGAATACTATGCTAAATAGCAATGTGCTCGATTACCTTAGCTTACTTAACCTGGCCTAATCCAAGTTAACATGGTCTAACCTAATTCTAGAAAGTCATCGCCAATCCTAACCTATGTTGATCTGACCTAACCCAACTTAACTTTAACATAATCCAACCTAAATGTTACACAACTATTGCATAGCCTCATCTTGCCCAATAACCAGTGAAGTGTAAAACAGAGTCAGTACCTTATATTTTCATAGAAAGTAGTATTATAAAATGTTGGATGAATTATTAAATAATAAACAAATTATGTCATGAAAAACAACGTATATTATTGTTTTATTTAAGCAATTCTGATGAGCTTAAATATAATTTTGGTTTACAATTATCGCAATTACAATTAGTTCACTTTTACACTTTATTTTGAGCAGTTACAATTGGTTCACTTTTGCACTAGTTACAAAAAATAATAAATTCATAATTTCAATATTTGGTCCAAAGAGTTTTTGCTTTTTTAACAGCATGCAACCTGTTTTCCATATTTTCACAAGTTTTTCACAGTTCTCAGGTGGAATTTGGTATCACAATTTTTGTACACGTCCCCAAAAAAATTCGTCGGTGACGCTTTATATTAATTTATAAGCATGCTTTCAAATATTCATTCTAATTTTTTACTATTTTCGATGTAACCTTGAGGTTATTGTACTGTTGGAATACTCATTTACAGAATACGGCATATTTTAAACAGTTACACCGAGTGTGTTCACAGCATATTTTAAACAGATTCCACCAAGTGTGTCCTGTAAATTTTGTAGTTCATTTTCTCATCGATATTGCCTTCAATTTTGTAAATTGATCTGATACCATCAACTACGAGACAGTACCACTAATAAGCACTATTTGGATCGACACCCTCAAAAAAACCGAAAGCTGTCTATATTCTTGTTTATTTCAGTTTTGAAAACTTGTTAATCTCATTTTAATATCTGAGCACAAGGGCAACGGACGTCTTGAAAATTCTGAAAATTATCACAGGCGTTATTCAGTATTAGGAAACGTTACTTAAAAAATTATATTCCAAGTTATTTATAAAAACAAATATTAAAAAAAATACACAATAAATAAAAAAACATATTTGTAACTTAAGAAAAAATATAAAATGCTAAAGCTGTGAGCACCGAGTCTCCGCTTACAAACAAAACCACATTCAAAATGTTTCCCTAAATAATATTAACATGCGTTAATTTTAAAAATCTATGATAATGAATTTCAATATACTGAGACACTTTCAATGGGCAATGCTTCCAGCTAAATTGCGCAGGAAGTTTTTGGATTCCTCAATCGCAAGAAACACATATAACAGCATAAGGTATTATAAAAATACCCTCAATACAATGTAAATGGACGTGGAAATTTTTCTCTTAGCCTATTAAGATGACTATTGTTGACTAAGTATCATCAAATTCACTCAAACAGATAATTTAATATCTCTGTTATAACGCCGCATTTCTGAGTTATTTACTTTAAGTCAGTAGCATTATAACCCTTCTCTTGTAATTTCGATTGACCCCTATTTTTTGTTTTAACTGAATTTTCTGTTAATGTAATAGAATCACTACAAGTATTGTACTTTCCATTCAATCCAATCACATTATTTGATTTACAGAAATAATTTATTTGATGGATAAATAATTCGGTCAAACAACATATTATTTTACAGAATATTATTACTCGAGTCACCCGATAATTTTTTTTCATGCAAAATTGAATATTTTGAAAGCTAATTTCGCGTATGTGATATGAAATTTATTTGATATAAATTGTCGGCGATTAATTTACATACGTTATGAGTAAATTGAGTTTTCTTTCCTTAGTCTTAATACGTCTGAGCGAATTCTTTAAATATTAAAGTTAAGATTGGTTTCCATTCAAATTGTGCATTTACTGAAATATCAGATTTTGATATTAATGTAATGAATACCACTTTCGTTAACCCGATTCTACTTTAACTTAATTTATGTTGTTTCAAGATTTTGTTGAATAAAAAGCTTTATAAAACGAACCGAATCGATATATGGGATCGGCCAAGAGAGATTTCGAATAAAAGTTCAGGTTTTGACATTTTATAGCTCAGCCAGGATTTACATTAAATTTCTGAAGTATACATATGTGGAAATATGAAGTAGTACGAATTTTTTTGTGAAAGTCCTATCATTTCACCTAAAAATTACAGTGTCAGAATCGGTTGGCGTACAAAGAACGGTCATTATTTTCCATTATTCACTTTTATAATAATAAACTTGTATAAAATATGAAATATAAAGCGTTATATAGTATATAAAGCGTTAAACATTAGCGGCTGACAGATTTTTAAAGTATTGAATATCAAAAGAATGCCTCAAAAATCGATGTTTCGTAATTTAATTGCTTGTTTATATGTCTGCAATTTATGTTCATAATATATGAGTATAAGTGCAAACGTTAATATCAACAAACATTTATATTAAACATTTACTTGGGTCAATAAATATTTATATAAAAAATGCGATGGTCGACCGAAAAAAATGAGTTCAAAAAATATTGCTGAACACAAGGAAAATATTTAAGGTATTTTAGGCAATTTTTGTGAGACATTTAGGCGATACTCATTCGCCGCCGTGTTCTGTAATAGAAAAATTAACAAATTGCCACTTAAGTTTCAAGTAACTTAACAACTGTGAAATACTTCAGCCAGCATAATAATCGATTTGAAAGACTGAATGAAATTTACGTTAAAATAATTTTCTCTATTCAATCATAATAAATATAGGTTTAATTAAAAATTAAGACGCCTCTGCTTTCAACATTTCAATTATTTTTCATCTAAATATTACATTTTAAAATTATCATTTAACTAGGTAGAGATCAATGGAGATGTATTTATAGATATATACATAAATTAGCTTAATTAAATTTTAGAGATGTATACATAAATTTTAGAGTTTATTCCATTTTCAATATTTATTGGCAAAGTTTGAATTATTTATTGTGTTAATTGTTACCATAAAGATCGCAAAATATGAAAGTATGGTATTGTGAAGTTATTGAAGTGTTAAGTATTACTGTATTATGTAATCAATTAAGATCTCGTTTTCAAATGCATTACACAAACAAGATTTTAATATTCGAACCTAATAAAAAAATGACCCGCATTTTCTTACATAATTCCTTGAATATAATAGATTTCTGTGTGATCACTATGACTTGTGGAACTGACCATAGCGGGCGAAGCTCGTTGGAATGATTCTATATGTACAATTTACCCAATTTATAAAGCGATCCATCCAGGCAACCACAACCTAACAAATGTCGACTCCGTTACGGAAGTGGCAAAAAAGAACAGGAAATATTTTACTAGCAAGGAAAACGATTTTGCACCAATAAAATATTTGTTTACCTTTTCCAAACTTATCCGCTCTAAGAGATAGGTGTAATGAAACTAACAACTGACCTCGTTAACAATCTTTATCAGTAAAAGAAACTCGTGAGATTTACGTGATGGAATCTGTAGTATATTAAATTAATAAAATAAAATAAATTTCCCTCCGCTAACAACGGCGCAGTTCCCGGTCGTGCTGTTCAGTTTAGACTAAATTAGATTTCAGCCTTGACCCTGAGTACTGGCATTCTTTGAGACGACCAATATAATATTACAGTGGCGTAAAAAAACTTGTTGGTATAGGCGTAAAACGTAAATTTATTCCATGATTATTAATATTATATATTTCCCCATTTATGTAAATTTCCGCGTTTAGGCAGGAAACGTGAAAATTACAAAGCGACGAACACCTACTAAAATACATTTTGTTGGTTTTGTCTATCGTAAACACATTTTTATTTGATGATTTGATTGATTCGAGCATAATATAAAGTAGGGCAAATGGTCATAGTAACAAATTTTCACGTCTTAGTTTCTTCACAGAAAAATGTTTAAACAATCGTGACAAAATCCCTCGCACTGATTTTATCATGTCTTTCAGAGTTTTAACATATTTCGGATACTCCCGGTTTTGTTAAACCTCTTTACCTAAATTGTAACTGACTTCAAAAAACAAGCATATTTAGTTTAAAACTCTCTTCGATGTAAAACTCTCTTTGATATTCATTTTTTTTCATGTAACATCTGTAATTCGGAGACGTGTTCGTCGATTTACATTATTCTCTTTCTGTTTGAGAAGACATAGTTTTAGAGTGATTCTATGTAAATATGGTCAGGCCAATGATGGACTGTTAACATATCATGAGGGTATCTTCAACGGATGAGAGTATACGAGTACTTTGAGAAAATTAATAACAAATTTGAAACAATTTAACATATCTTTATAAGGACTTTAGTCACAGACGTCAGTTAGAATTTGACGATGGAGTCAAAGATTGTCGTCGCCGTGGTATGTTGGGTTGATCACAAGGCATACAGGCTTGTGACGACGCGATGCACCGCGGAGACCCGGGTTCGATTCCCGGCCGTTCGTCGAGCGGGACTGGACGGGTGTTATGGTTGGCTGTAAGAGATTGCTCACGTAGCAATAAGTCCGCTATATGTATCAATTAGATACATTAAAGTAGATAAATAAAAGATGGTGACAGAATTACCCAAGTAAGATGAAGATTCGTTGAATTTATGCGTATTTAACTGGCTTCATGAGTCCATTGGTTTAAAAGTCTTCAACAAGATATTAAATAAGAAATATACAAAATATTAAAAACTAATAAAAATAGCAGTATTTATTGGAAAATTTGCAATAAAATGTCCTCCCCTAAATGTCCTCAAAATCATGGTTTTATCTCTTTTTTCTATTTTCTAAATTCGAATGAAATTTTATTATTTTATTAGATCACAGTTAATTGTTTATGCACGTAAATTTCATTATAAAATTAATTTTAAGAATTTACTCTTTAATATTTATTGGCTATCGCCGCTGCTTCACTTTGCAATACGCTACGAGATTGTTGCGCAAATGAAATTTATTTTGCCGGTTTGATTGTACAATTAAGCTTCTTTATGGAATAACATAAAAATCCATACCATATACGTCAGTCAGGCGACTAGGCTATGCTACCTATCAAAATTAGCTTAGTCGTTTTATGTAATATAGTCATTTTATAGGGAAATAGACGTAAAATAACGGACATTTTAAGTTATTACAATATGTTCACTACGGGCAGCACATAAATAAATGTTAAGTTTAAAGAAACTACCTCATTGCCATTTTATTAGAACAACAGTCAGATAAATAAGAAAAACAGGCTTTCTGTAGGTTCTTAGGCAACATTCGAAATGTACACTTAAATCTCAAAATGTTATTAACAAATTTATTTCAGCAATCAATTCGGTTTTCTTAATTAAATCACCTTTGTGCTTTCTTACGACAGCACGAACACTAAATTTCTGGAAAACCTTGCATTTATACCCTTTATAAGGCATTTTGTATACAAATGGTTCAAAAAGTCTGAAAATCAAGGCATCCTTAAAAGCTTTAATATGATTGCGGTCCACTAAATTGAATATTAGAACGGTGTATGTAAGCAAGCGGTAGTGCGCAGGGACGTTCTAGATAGTCTTGTGTGCATCGTGTAACATTTACATGATACAATTCCAGCCTCTATTATCACTCTTTTAACTTAAGATATAATTTATATCACTATCATGAGTAGCCTGTCCTATCCTACACAACCACCAGTAGCCACCTATAGAACAAGTCTAACTACTACTGGATAGAGACCATTGGTAAGGCACGTCACAGTACATGGTCTTCCTCTAGCATGAAGCCAGTTACCGTCGATTATCGGTCATCGGTTTATTTGAGAGGGGCGAGGCCCCACTGCCTCCGAAATGTGTGATGTGTATTAAAAAACTCATCTACCTGATAGGTTATAAGTTTATTTGACGCACGACTTTAATCTCATAGGCATTCGACTATATTTTCATATTTAATGACATTCAAAAGGAGTTTTGTTCAAATTCTATTGGAACATAATTGGTATAATCCTGAAATGGCTGTGACTCTAATTTAAATCATTAATTTTGGAAAATGGCTTTAAGATAAGTCCATAATTTTTAACTCCTTCAACTTTATTTTAAATTTAAAATAAATATATTAAGTCTTTTAAGTTCAAAACATTAATCAATCTGCTTTGAGCTACTCTCGAACCAACCTCAAGTGTAATATAATATTATTCGCAAAGCAACTAGCTAATCCATTTGCCATGCTGCTATGCCTGCATGCCATGCTGCCTTTGTAGCTACAAAATACCCTCTCGAAAACAGCGACGTGTAGTGCTTTTTAGGAAGAGCAAGTTTTGAAGGGACAGACATGTAAAAAAATATATAGATAAATGAATAAACGCTTGCAAATGTCTGCCGAGCACCCCTGATACAGCTGAAAACGGTATTGAAAGTGTAATAGATTGAAAACGTATCTCAATAATTGAATCGTAGGAACTCAAAAACAATAAACTCTTGGCATAATTTCCTGACTTAACGAACTGTGGTCTTAATCTTGAACATAAAAAGATAGTTCTTGCTACCTAAAAATAGAATTTAATTTAACAAAACATTTTATTAAAATGCAACTTTTGATTAGCCGCCAATACGTTTTTTATTTTAACGTACATAAAAAATGATGTAATGAAAAGAATTAAGGCTCGGACACGATTATTTCATTATAAAAATTGATTTCAAAAATTATTTTATATGAGGAAACGGTTGTCAGTTGGCTGTGAAACATAAATTTTATAACCTCATTTTATGCGGTCTACTTCGATCAATTTTATATTTTTATTTTTTTTTAATTATGTACTTGAATTACTTTATTTTTAATATTTATTCGTCTTTGTATTTGCAAATTCTTTGTCTGGTGTTACTAAAATGGCAATAAGTCGAAACTTGTAACTAAAACTTCCTTAACAATGTGCATGTTTTGTACGTGAACTTTTTAAAATTAATTTTTTTAATAAAATAATCACGAGAAAGTCCTGCTTTCGGTTATTACTTCGTTTTTTAACCATTTTCTTTCATTTAAAATAAAGAAAATATGAAAATTTACATTTGTGCTAAACTTAACTTGTTATTAAATACTAATCTTAAAAATTACAATGAACTTGTTAAACAAATACTAATCATAGAAATTAAATAATTTCAAAACTGACTTCCATCTATCACTCTTTATTATATTACTTTTTTTAATTAAAGAAAAATTTAAAAAGCCTACACATTAATCACATAATAAACTGCAACATAATAAAATATATTTCACTGCCAAAATATAATACGTATTTTTAAAAACCGGAGAACTATTAAAATTTTAAAATTATTTTCGATGAACTGATAGTGAGCTCGTTATAACAACACAGGAATTCATTGTTTATATACAAATGTCATAATAACGGCATTGTTTCAGTCTGAATATAGCCGATAATCAAACAAGCTTTTACAGGTCTTGAATAATTTCTTGTGCACAATTTCTGATTTGCAAAACTTTTCTAATTTCATAAAATATTCATATGAAATTTGTACCTTTTATCTAAAATTTCAGTATCCGGAAACATTCACTTTGTATGTGCGAACTACAAATCGTACTACGCGTAGTTGCTTATAAGGTACTGCACTGCTCTAGAAACCTTGACATTTTATTTTATTTTTTATTTACGTTGAAGGATTCGAGAGCCGTCCAAAAGGTTACTGAATTCGAGTTGATGTGGAAAACCTGTGGTCCGGCTACTAGCTAACGATTCACCCTATACGCGACAAAGACGTGACTCCAGCTGGAACGGTGGACAAGGCTTCCGGTACGCCGACCTGAGATGGCGGATATTCATTTTCGATTTCTGCACTCGCGGGGTAATCTAAAGCAGACGAAAATATATCGATCTCTGGAATTCACGACGATATCTATTAAACAGTTCCAAAAAAATAGGCTGTTATCACCGTCATGACTCATTATGAGATTTTATAAAATGATATGTTTTATAAACATTTAAATGTTGTATCTTATAATATTATTATAGAATATTTTAAATATAATTACTTAAAAGAGATAAGTGAAAATTATCCAAAAATGTCATATTTAATTATGTCAATTCGCCATTGCATAAATATATAAAATTTCGAAAACTAAATACAAAACAACCACCAAATTCCAAGTAGTTTCTTTATGTTCAATTACAATAAAGTTTAAGTTTGAAAAACTTTGTCGGAACAAAAGATCTATATTAATGAAAACCTTTCGCTATATAACAAAATACTTTACGAAAAATTCCACACCGCGAGAAAACAGGAAAGTGATGAGTATGTATGAATATGAAATGTTAATATTTTTGTGAGGAAAAACTCTGCTGACAAGCCTTTCGTTGATTAAGAAAATTACACCAAAAATGTGGCTATACCTTCATATAACATTTACACTCATAATAACCTGAACTTGTACATGTCTGAATAATTTTAACCCCTCAATATTATGTGTAAACTTTAACAATTCATGTTCCAGTGTTAATCAGTATCCTATGTTATTTATAATTGAAATTATTATTATCCACCCAAACAATTTCTAAATTAAAACATCAATATAATATCCCATTCAAACATAGTCTAATTGTGTATTTACGGATATTATATATAAATACATATGCATATATATATATATATATATATATATATATATATATATATATATATATATATATATATATGTACATATATATAACTAGCAAAATTGTTATTATATTATCATAATTGTAATGGAATGAAAACGAAGACTAGTGAATTGCGCATGAACGTTCAAACGAACGACTACGATGTGATTGGACTTGTCGGACCTTGGATCCACAATTTTTCGGCGTGATCAAAACTCATTCAACAACATTAAGTCGTATTGAGGTGAAATTGCTGTCGCGGTTCTGACAAAGTTTATTGCGAAAAGTTGCTGTCAATGGGAAAATGACGATGTGAAGCAACTTTTTATTTCTTTGCAGATAAATAATTTCTTTTTTAGATTGATGCCGTTTGATAAATCTACAAAAAAACATTTTTATAATCAACAAAATATATACAACAAAAATTTGAGTAAGTATATATTAATTGTTGGTGACTAATATACACCAACGCTAAATTTTCCGTTTATGAAAAATTGTCCCCGTGACATTATAAGAGACAATTTTGGCCCCTTATCTATCGTCGTTAACAGCTTAAAATTGTTCATGAAACTACAACACTTTAATATCCTTAAAATGGAGAACTGAAGGAAGGGTGTGGTGCGGGAGCAACGCACGCACGCCGCCAAGAGAATGCAGGCGCCGCAACGGAAGTTGTCGCGCGGGTGGGCGGAGCTAGGCAATATGCACTGCGTACTTGCTCTGGGGGTATTGGCAGATTTAAAGCTGTTGCTAAGTTACCCACTATATTCTTGAAATATTCAATGTTGTTCTCAGGAACATTTCCTATCTCAATAATATATTGCCGAACTGTTTGTTCAATTTCATGAATTTTTATTTTAATAAGCCGAAGTCTACCTGCCTTATTCCGCTGTTTCCTTTAGAAACCGTTTAAGTGGAAATTTGGTGTAATGATAAAGAATATTAATTAATATTTTTTTATGTCAAAAAAATATTTATATGAGAATTTCAGGGCTGGCAATGGAGATCTTTTCTTTTATTTTCAAGTGGATGTGATATAAAATAAAAGAGCAAGTTACAAAGATTCCAAAATTATGTTTTGAGTATTTTCTATTATATAAGACGAAAATCTATAAAAATATTTTCTACGGCAATCGCCAAGCTATTAATCTAAAAAATATATTATTAAACAACGTTGCTGGAAATTCAGTAATTATCATTAAAATAATGAAAAATCGTGAATATCATATATATATATATATATATATATATATATATATATATATATATATATATATATATATATTAAATAGTCATAATTATATATGTATGTATAATATATAATAAACAATTATGAATATATAATATGGCATTAAAATCAGTACAATTCAAACGGTTCTATTACCTTATTATGCAGTATACCCGCACATAAATGAATGCCTAACTGATGCTGAAAATGGTCGCGCCTGGCTCTGTGCGGCTTTCGTACCGACCGATGGTTCAAATTGTAAATATGAAACACACTCATCTTCTTAAAAATGGATTCATCGCTCCACAAAATATTATTGAAAAAATTTATATTTCTCAATATCGACGAATAATTTCTTTACAAAAAAGTCATTCGGATGGCATAGTCGACGGGCAAAAGTATTTGTACCCGTTGCACTTGAAAGGGGTTTAAGTGATGTCGTCTCAGAATGCCATACCCTATGGTCTTTGTGACAACACTTCGTCTGGAAATACGACAACCACTCGTGGTGGGGTCATTAAATACCATCCTGATTATTTCATGTTAGTCGAAATTTTCAGGTCGCCTTTCACGACGTTGCATGTACCTTCCAAAACTTGTACCTAAACTTGTACATACTTGTACCTTCCGGACTTGTACCTTCCAAAAAAGCACTGTGTACTCCAGTTTTTGAAACGGTTTGCCAGTTCTGCGTAGTACATTATTTTTCGTCACTAAGAGTCGAAGTTGGGTGATGAATTATTATATAATCCTAAAATGAACGTTTCTGATCTTTTTTTTAATCGAACCATATTAGATGTTGTAAAAAGTTTTAATTAATTTAAAAGCGTTCCGACTCTGCTATACTTCACCACAACAAAGTTAAAAATCAGACTCAATTTGTAGCCGTGACGCCAAAAGATCGACCCAGATCCTGTATGCAAATATATATGTGTGTGTGTGTGAGTGTATATATATATATATACACACACAAACACATATTTCGTTATATCTCATAAATAACCTTGGATTTGGTGTGCTGAGATGAGATAAAAAAGTGGAGATCTCCTCAATAGACGTACTTTTGCAAAATTGACCTAAAAATAATGTTCTATTCTATTTCAAAAACAAATACTTTCACACTGACTTTTTATCATTACTAAATTTGAATATTGAGGCACACTTATTTTATATTTCCTTGGCGCACAAGAAATGAACATAATTAAAACGTTTAACTCTACCAAAATAACCTAACTAAAATATAATTAAAACGTTTAACTCTAGCAAAATAACCTAACGAAAACATAATTAAAATGCTTAACTCTAACAAAATAACCTAACTAAAACATAATTAAAACATTTAACTATACCAAAATAACCTAACTAAAACATAATTAAAACGTTTAACTCTACCAAAATAACCTAACTAAAACATAATTAAAACGTTTAAACTATACTAAAATTTGTTGCAAATGTAATGAAATGCGTAGAAAATGTAAAAAGTACAAAGTCGACGGTTCGAAATCTGAAGATAAATACAAAATGTGTGGTAAATAAAATATTGAAATAAATGAAATAGTTTCGAATTTCTTTCTCATTATTAATTCTAATGATGAAAGAAAAAAAATTATGTGGAAGACGAACTACCGTCTCATGAAAATTGATGCAACGCCAGCCCAAAACAATAAGCAAGTAGTTACGGGAATCGATGCAATCATCTTAAACATTATAATAACGTTCTCAGCTTTAGAGTTCGATATTTTATGCAGTGTGTCGCATCGACTGAACGTTAATGTCGATAAACATGGATTTCTTTTGAAGTGTCTATGGATCACATTTTCAGGAGTTTACGCAAAATTGAGAAAACTTTATTAATAGCAATATATATTTTTTTATCTATAGTATGTTCGTTGGGACATTGGAGGTAAATATTCTGTTAAAATCTGTCAAATTTTTCTGTTTAATTTTTTATGGTCAAATAATTTTAACAGAAAAATTTGGATTTACATAATATGACCTAACGTAATGTTAGAAGCTTCATTCTTTCCCAATACTATAAAGAGTATTTTATTTTTTATATCGGCACGGAAATTGCAATAGATTGTTTGTACGTGTGTATGACCAGTTCTCTGAGCATAAAGTACCTTCAACTGTATTATATGTATATGCTGAGTAGATCTTGTCAATGGTCGATGTGGTTTCCGCTGTGCGCTTCGTGCAGTAATCCTTTTGAAAATAATATTTTTGGAATTAATTTTTCTGTTTACTTACGTAAATATATGAAAACGAAAAACGTTATGATCATGACAGAACTTTTGGGATAAGCAACGCATAAACAATTTACAAATATCATTCAAATTGAGAGACATACTCTATTGAATATATTTGGCGTTAATTTTGTAGAAATTCATTATTCACAATTAAATGAAACTAAGTGATGTAGTATTATTTCTACTATCTTTAATTTCTTTACCACGACCTAGGTTTCGTTGTATTACAACATCTTCAGGTGGGATATTAGCAAAGATCAATCAAGAAACAATCTTTGCTAATATCCCACTTGAAGATGTTGTAATACAACGAAACCTAGGTCGTGGTAAAGAAATTAAAGATAGTAGAAATAATACTGCATCACGTAGTTTCATTTAATTGTGAGACATACTCTGCTCAAGGATTGATTGAAAGAAGTAAGACAAAAAAAATGTGCTTACTGCTTGAGTGTCATTCGATTTATAACCTGGGAAAGTCATTGATTATGAACATCTTACCAACTTTTTTGGAATGAAACGTACGGCCAGAAACCCTTTATGTACGACAGAAAATACCGAGTTATCAGACAAGATGCCGTATATTTTCCCTTTTACCCAAATTTCTTCTCTTCGTCTTTTATTTAAATTAAGTTGGGAGTACTGGCTATTCGAGCCAGTATTTCTTGTTTTTTGTCGTTTCTTTGATACAAATTTATTAATGATGTCAAAGATCTAACTACGGTGCATCAACCTGTCCAGGGCCCAACTAGGTGACAGCTGATGGAATTCCTTTTTCCAATTTATAAATTCTAGCGCTTTATTAATTGTAAAAATTATACTTTGAGGTTTCTGCACACATAGTAATGGATCCGGAGATGCAAATTCGCACTTACGATTGCTCTGTGCAAGATTGAGTATTTCATTATTTACATTTTTAAGGAAATTAAACTGTTGAAGTTTCATGAACCATATTATGCTGTTGACCTATAATTAATATGTGTTTACTCCAATTTTCGATATATATATATATATATATATATATATATATATATATATATATATATTCAATGACCAAACAGCTGATATTGGTATTCCATTACACCCGCTTAAATATGGAATTTAATGTATTTGTTAAATGATATAAAACATGACTATTCAAACAAAATAAATTAATTACTAATGTACTCACTCATCTTGTAGTATGCGAAAATCATTTATTACATGACTTAAATAGTTTCAAAAATTTTGCACAAAAAAAATATTTCATTTAAATTTTATTCACTTAAAAGACACAGAAAAATTCCTTCACTTTAATGTTTTATTAGTCTTAAATATGTAATATTAACCGTCTTATTGTAAACACAATCGCACTTTTATCAATGATTTGACTAATTTTATTAATCATATTAAAATTTTACTAAACCTTTACTAATAGATACAATAAAATTACTAATAGATACAATAAAATTAAAGTCCGAACTATAAAACGAGAAAAATTGTTATCTCCAATTAAATTCTCGCATATATATAGTAAACTATATAACATCGATAAAACAATAATTCAAATTCGTTTAAATTGTGTAATAAACGAAGTTATTAAATTTGTACATTTTAGTTCTGTAGTTTATTATATTAATTAAAGATTTTCATACGTCAAGTATGACACTACATACAAGTATGAGAACATTAAATTAATAAAATTTTTGTAAAATAATTGTTAATAAAATTAATTTTCTGTGTAATACTTTATAAACGCGAAAAAGTCATTCATAGAGTGGTTTCCGTGGAACTATAATATGAGTGAGTACATTAAAAATATTATTTATTAAGTTTTTAATAGTCACATTTCATGTACCAATCAATTAAACTAAATACTCGCTAGGTATAAATTACTTTATATACATTTTCTCGCGCCGCGAGTTGGGGGTCATTACCCTGAGCGGTGCTGTATGAAAAAAATACGAACAATTATGAATATTAGTTTGAATTTTCTGAAAAAAGTCATGTTTTCAATTGTATTTTAACGACAATCAACTATTTTTCTGTCAACGAATAACTTCTTCTTTGTCCGACATTTAGTCCCGGACACCGTATATATATATATATATATATATATATATATATATATATATATGTATATATATATATATATATATATATATATATATATACATATATAATATTAGTAAATTCACAGTTAGACTAGATGAATGGGATACTACATATATCGATGTTTCAAGTTTTTGAATTGTTTTGAATGAATAATAATAGAAGTATTTTCAATTATAAAAAACATATGATAATGATTAATATTGAAATATAAATTGTTTAATTTTACACATAATATTGAGTTATTCTAATTATTTAGTCATACGCAAATACAGGTTATTATGGAAATAAATGTGATATGAAGGAATTGCCACATTTTTTTAATAACATTTTCGTAATCAACTAAAGATTTCTGAACATAATTTTCCCTCACAAAAATATTACCATTTCATATCCATACACTCATATACTCATCACTTTTCTGTTTCGCACGGCACGCAATTTTTCGTAAAGTATTTTGTTGTATAGCGTAAGGTTTTCATTAATATAAACCCTTTGTTTGGACATGGAGAGCTGGCGGGAGTGTGTGGTGAAAGCAATGCATGCACGCCACCACGAGCATCTCGTCATGCAGGCGTCGCGTAGTCATTTGCACCGTGATATTGCGGGAGCGGTCCGATCTGCCGGTAGCAACACGATATGCACTACGCACTTTCTCGGGGGGTATGGGCATATTTAAAGCTATCGCTAAATTAGCTACTATATTCAAAACGTTTCATGATTGTTCTCAGGAACATTTCTTATCTCAATGATATCTTGACGAGCGGTTTGTTCAGTTTCTTGAAATTTTTGTTTTGACAAGCCCAATTCTTTTCGTATCAAGACGCTGGAGATATATCCTATAGTCAACTATTATTTCCTATAGTCAACTATTATTTCCTGTAGAAAGTAAATATAAGTCAACTATTATTTCCTGTAGAAAGTAAATATAAGTCAACTATTATTTCCTATAGTCAACTATTATTTCCTGTAGAAAGTAAATATAAGTCAACTATTATTTCCTTTAGAAAGTAAATATAAGTCAACTATTATTTCCTGTTATCAACTATTATTTCCTTTAGACGATCTTGTTTGAAAGTATGAAATTCTAATGAATACCTGAATCCTACAAGTGACACGATTTTATCTTCATTTTCTTTTATTTCGGTTTTAATTGAAGTAATAATTAGTTTCTTCAAATAATTTTTTATGCAAAATTGATATGTTTGCAAATTTATTTATTTTTGCATCAATATGTGTAGTGTGTTTTTCATCAATGTGCGTCATTACTCAAAGTCGATTGTAAATATTTCTGAGCCAATAAATATTGAAGGAGAAATTACTGTTTTCGTGTATGCCGTATTTTTACTTTGGAAATTCCATTTTATTCTGTTTATTGAAAAATTATTTTGTAAACCTTTTCCATTCACTGCAGTGTAGGTGTTTTAAAATGTTAATATTAGTTTCAACACGTCAGTGTTCTGACAGTATTTGGAGCACCTAAATCATTTTCAGCATAATAAATTAAAATAGAAGTATACATATTATAACTAAGCTATATGCAGACTAACTATACGTATTATTGATTATTGTCAGTTATCCTGTGCCATCTTCTGATGACTTACTTTTACTAATTTTACCGTAACCGAAATAAATTCGTTCGTCATAAAAATTTGAAGTGTTGTCAGCAGATGACGCTGTTTAGCAATGAAATATTTGTCAGCTTGTAAGAGTTTCTTCAATGCCGTATATTTGGCGATTTGTACAGTTATACATTCATTAATTTGTTTGTCCGCCTACCTGTCTTATTCCGCCGTTTTCCTTGGAAGCCGAATGGTAAACGAAATTAATTAAAATTATTATATTTCATTTCGATTTACAATAAAAAATATTTGCAAAAATATATTCTGCTTAATGTAAAAAAAATATAGAACAAAACAACGTTGCTATAAATTTAGTTATTATCAATAAAATAATGTAGTATTATATATTCATAATTTTTTATTATATATATATATATATTAATATGTATATATTTATTTACATATATGTATATATACATATATATATATATATATATATATATATATATATATATATATATATACATATATAAGTAAATAAACTATATGTAAACATGTACTTACGTACTTCATAGATTGCGCTGTGATTAATGGTGTCAAACAGGGTCAGTAAAGCACATTATTTATTCAGATTGTTTGGTTATATTAAAAAAAAAATATAAAAAGGAATTGATAATTTAATATTAAAATAAACATATGTAAATATTAAAATAAACAAACTTTTTTTTTAGAGCAACGCAATAAATTTAATTTAATTTTAGCAGTTCCTAATAAGTTCGAAAAAATTGTCTTATAAAACGACATTTCTAGTTAAAATCAAGAAAAATGGAAAGACTACGCTTTAAATTTGTAGTACTGGGATTCATGGACGGAAAACAAATGTGATTTGCATAACCTCTATTGAGACACCCGACGGACGTGTTTTTGATGTCCCAGATGATCTAAATCTGGCAAGTAAGCACACTGCCATATTGTTATTATACTTATTTACGAAAACTAGAAATTTGCTCAAAAAAAGATACCAAACACGTTCAGTATGGTTTCCTCTAAATACGGACTTGAAGAAAATACATTTAGATTAAAGCGAAAATTTATAGTTTGGTATCCAGTATTTAAATGAGATTACCGGAAAGATAGTGTTCTTACACATTAACACTAATAGTGCTATGCCAGAAAATTAAAATCTAGGAAAAACTGCTGAACAGTTTTTGATAAAAACGTTATCCAAAAAGACATCGAATGCTGACTAATGGATTAGTGTATTTGAAAGAGAATGTGGAAGATTCGAGATTCTACAAGATGAAAAGAAAATTGAGGTTTTAAAACCTATTCTTGACAAATAGTGTAGATTAGTACAGTAGTATGTTAATAAAACTAACATTTCTAATGGTCAGATGGGAGCATGACTTTTGTGAAAAATATGGAAATAAAGGTTGGTCCCAAGTCAAATATGCATTTATATTTAGATTTAAAGCTGGCCCGTCACTGGAATATGCCACAAAAAAGAAAGACTGTTGTCGACAAGCACATCGACACCCATCATAATTTATTTAGAAAAAAAACAAAATTTATTTGGTCGCCAGAATGTCAAAAATCTTCGGAGACAATAAAATTATTGTGCTCACAGCCAATCTTCTAAATATTTGACCAGAATTTGTCAATAATTATTCATACAGATAAATCTTTCAAAGGTATTAAATTAAATAGGCAGTATTAAAGTAAATAAAGCCAAATGGAAAAGAAAAGCCAGTGGCACACCTTTCAAAAAAAATTTAATCAAATCTAAAAGGAAAAAAAGGCAATTTATTTAGAATGTTTAGCTATTAAATAAGCAATAAAATACAGGCAATACCAGCTAATAGGTAAGTCGTTTACGGTATATTCAGACCACGAACCTTTATAAAAATTAAATGATAAGTTTGGGACAGACGATAAGTTAGGAGATTTACCATATTACTTATCACAGCATGATATTAAAATAAAATATTCTCCGGGAACAGAAGATATAGGAGCAGATTGTTTAAGCAGGAACACAATTGGAAGCAGATGAGGACACATATGAACAACTAAAAATTGTTAACATGATAAGATTGGACAACATTATTAAAGATAAAAAAAAATAATGCAGATATACAAAATAATAAATCAAAATTAATATTAAGACACAATGTTTACTCTAAAAATGTTACAAAACGTGAAAGAATTATTTTATCGGAAGACTTCAGTAAAAAGAATTGTTAAAGATATATACGAAAATATGTATCGTATCCCTTATATACACTAAGAAATTTAATTTAAAAGACATTGTAAAAGTTGTGAGATATGTATAAAAATAAAACGAGAGGGCAAGATAAGTATAGTCTAATGTCATATTTAGGTCTTGCCACAAAACCTTTTGAAATAGTCTCAATAGATACGATTGGAAGTTTTAGAGTCTCACAATAAACAAAAAGATATTTACACCTTTTAGTAGACCACATTACATGACATGCTTATATTCTTACCTCAAAAACACAAAGTACTAATAATTTTGTTCAACTAATAAATAACGTAACAGATTATTAGTGAGCCTTACACATCTCAAATACTTATTTTTTGCCCATGCTTTACGACATATAAACCGTTCAATCAATCTTAGCTATGTTATAAATTTAATATATTTCTAATAAGCTTCCGAAAATTTAATTCGAAGAAATGGATATGTGACTCGTGATGAACAATTAAAAAAATCCGACAAGGCGTGGTTTTGATTGACTTTGCTTTAGAATCAGAATCCATTGAAAACTAATTTATTTTATACGATTTTGTCATTGGCCAAACGTCAACATAAATATCCACATAGTTACCATATTCTACAGTTTCTACTTCGAGGTAATTACATAAAAAGGTTTTGCTATTTAATAATTTACTAGCAACTCTCATACTGTACATGTGCAAATATTAAAAATGCAAAAATTGCGTTGTCCATAATAACATAAATAATAATTAATAAAAGAGGGAAACATACATTAATTCTAATTTTAGATAAAACTAATTAATTATCAGACGTGAACCACCAAGTAACTACATAATCACGTTCCTAAAGCGGTCCATAGAGCAGAAAAAATTTCAAGATTTGATTTCGCCTTTCGCTTTACCTCATTGATTAATACAGGTGCGTGAAAAATTGGTAAACACGACAGGATATCCGTGTGAGCTCTAGGTTAAGGCATAACCTATGATACCATCCTCTTACATAATAGTCAGGAGCATAAAGCTTTCACTTGATTGTGAAATATTAGATTGTCATCCATAATTATACTGAAATCACGCACGAATGTTGTGCTTGTGAGCATCGTTCCAATTTACGTGTAATACTGCATCACGGACGCACGTTGACGGGAAAACGTCATTATTGCGGATCTCTTCACATACAATTTTCACTTGTTAATCAGATCCATTGAAATATTGTGTGGATATAACTTTAAATAGCTCACAATCAGATTAATTTTCTATCCCCGAGAAGAGTTTCTGATCGACAAACAACAAACAGAAGGCAACTAGCTGAGCTAAGAATTGGGGGAAAATTATTAATAAAAATGAGAAACAAGAGAGATCCTAAATTACTACCTTAACTAACTTGAGATTTAATAATATTTGGTCTTCATTGCAAATTTCCGAATTGTTGCGTTCGAGCCGCAAAGTAACTGGAAAAAAAATTCACTGGAGTGAAACACATACCAGCCTAAAATAATTTCTCTAGAAAAAAATTATTGTCGACTCGGACGAATGTATTCTTTAAATCAAAATAAGCCACATCTACACGCTGTCCACTATGTGCCTCTCTAGTAACATAATACATAAAGCTTAGTAAGGTTAGTGATGGTAGACTGCTTAGGACGAATAGTCCGTCAGTTAACACTGAACTTAAATACGTATGAGGCGATATATAACAGTTTCAAATACTTTGGCAAATGTAGATAACGCTGCTATAATTTTTAGAACCTGATTTGAGAACAGTTTTGGAAACAGACATTTTGGAAATTAAGGACAGATTTATTATAAATGTTTCGATTTGATCGAGATATCAGAGCATGCCTAGATTGGGTATGCTAGTAGGCTATCAGTACCGAGACCCCGTTTTGGTTGGAGTTCTTTCAAAGCGAAATTAAGTTCCGAATAAATATGCAAGTAAGATGCGATATCCAAGCGAGATGCAACCGTCTATATTAGCGAGCAGTATTATTTCCGCCATGTTGAGTATCGGTTTATTGTTTAAAAACACTGATTTTAAATATACAGCGAAAGCCTTTGCCGCTGCCATATCCGAGTACATAATCCCATCGTGTACCATAGTACAGGAAGATGTCTATTTGAGCACTTGTATGTCATCTACGTCCAAAACATTTATGTTATATTATTAAATACGTTTACGTTTCCAACCTAGTCTCAATTTTTTTTTCGTACAAAACCTTAACCATTTTTGGCTGCATTTTATTACAGTTGAATATTTAGTGTGTGTTCTAAGGTAATTAGGAAATCAGAGAATTTTTCTTAGATTTAAATGAACTAAATAAATCGATTTAAACAAATGTTTAATTTCTGTAAACATTTATATGTGAGTATAAATAGCAATCATTTACTATATATAAAAATATATCTAAAGTGCTTATAATGGTTTATCTCAAAATTTATATTGATTATTAACATAGGTTCCAAGCTGATAATTTGACTGTATTGTTAATCTAAAGTTCTAAACTTTAATGGATTGAAGCTAAAAGTAATGCTTTTAACTTTAACTAAATATCTGATTTTGACGAAACGTATTGTGTTATTTTTTTCACACAACTCTACTAAGGAAAGAAAAAAGGAATACTGCGCGTTTGTACGATTATTACGTGTCGTATATAATTTACATTATATTTAAAAGGTTATCAAGTCATTCCATGGTTCCATCAATGTAAAAAAAATTGAACTAGGTAACAATAAATGCTAGTAAATTTTTTTATATTTTAGCTGTATGTTAAATTAACAAATAAATTTTGCATCGTATTTCATAGATTCTTAACGATATTTCATTGCATTGAGAAAATCTCAAACTATACTCATGCCATTGTATTGTAGATAAAAGTTGTAAACTCATACTGCCATTGTATCGTAGATAAAACTGGAAAGCATGATTCCACAAAAAATTTAAACTTATTAAAGAAGCTATGTCCTTCTGTTTGATCGATCTCTCATAAATTACTCTATCGATTAGGCCAACATTTGGCAAGTTTATGAAAAATGGGCCTTTGGTTATGAAGAAAAATGTTCATATTAAAGAAAGTTTTGTATAAAAAATTGTTGGGCAAAATTTTAAAGATGGAAACTGAGGAAGAATATCTTGATGAATTTACCATATTATAAATATTATATATATATATATATATATATATATATATATATATATATATATATATATACTAACAAAAATATACTATAATATTTCAATATTTCTATCAATAATATATTTACAGCCTTTGTAGCTAATGTACTCATTAATCGTGACTCGAATACATGTGCATTTCCTACTCTGTTATATAATTGATAAAAGCAATTACAGAGTTTATGCGTAATATTTTTTTTTATTTTACTCATAAGATGTCCTAACGATAAATTTCAGTGGGCTCATTGCAGAAATGAATGTAATATAATCGTCAATAATAACTAATACACTGAAGTTAGATATAAACGTCAAAAAGTATGTCATTGTACTATGTTCCTGTTTTTCTGCTTGTTAACGGAACAAATGGTTATGTAGTATGCCCTGATTATACTTTTGGGACTTCTTCACTTTTAATAAAAAATATCGATAACGGTTACATATAAATTTAGCATTTTTTCATTTATATTTTAATTTTAATCGAAGATAAATTATTCTTTCCATACCTAATATTTTTGCACTTATATGTATATAACGAAAAAAGTCAATAATTAATTATGGTTATATCATAATTGAAATAATAACATGTTCTATCAACATCACTATAATATATGCAATAATAAATTTGTTTTGCCTTTTGCTTATTCTCTGGTGACTTATTTTTTTAAATATATTATTATCACAGCAGCACTTTATAAGTAGAAATATACCTTCTAACTTTAAATTCATAGCCATCATGACTTTAAATATTTCGATGATATGCGGAAAATTGAAAAACGAACTTTATGAAGAGTTAAGGATATATTTTAATGTATTATGTAAGTTCTCAACTAGCAGTTAGTCTTACTGAATCACAATATTTTATGCTAGAGATTAATATTACATTTTGATTTCCTTGTGTCATTGTTTCAGAGTATTATTTGTTTATGTTTAAGATAAAAATCTGTAAAATTTCTCTAAATACAGGAATCCGTAATCTTGCAAATCCGTTTATATGGTCTTGAACTCAAATGAAACAGATTCTCATTTTAATAAAATAATAAATATTTTACATTTAAAATATAAATATACAGGATTAATTATTATTATTATACGCCATATTAATAGGTAAAGTAAATGTATGATATATTGTATTAAATTATTTTAAAATTATATTAATTTTCTACGAAAGTTTCAGAAATATATGCTTTTACTCTGCTACATTTATTTATAAACTTCAAATTTTGTTTTTGTTCTTGCTTTATTCTGTTTATACTTTATGCCAAACACAATAATAATTAAATTGTTTCGTAATCAAAAAGATGATGATAATTTTAGAAAGAATATCCGTACCCAAAACCGAAAAACAATACTAACCTCTATCTTCACTTCTTTTTATTTTTGTTGCGACACGACTAATTCAATTGTCGGAAAACATCAAAATCGGAACTGGTTCGATATATATTTTTTGGTCTTTTTGATGTCATAGTTGCTAGGAAGATTCACATTCCACAGTTAACTATAAGGAGAAGACTTGCTAATTCTGAGAATCCACACCGGCCGCTGCTTTTCTGACTATCCGCACCGACCGCTTCTTTTTCAATTGATTGTCAGACTCAGCTTGTGCTCGGGTTACTTCCTACTTGGTCGAAGGTTGAATGATTTTTCCCTCTGGTGTCCATCCAACAGAAGAATATAGGTCAGTTTCAGATTGTTCCGTGGCTAATCCTGTGTTCAATTCTGTGGTCACAGTAGAAAACTCACAACATCCAATTGCTAAAGAGTTTTTCGATTTTAATAATTGATCAAATCCGTGTGTGTAAGAGTCAAATTTAATTTTAAGTCTTAAAAAACCTAGAGTCGACCATTAAAAATGGACTAAGCCTTTTTAAACGTTATGATAAAGATTACTTCCTCTGCCGTTGTTGTAAAAGGTAATGTGAAATTGGCCGAATAATAAAATAACACATCGTGTTTACATATTATTTATAGTTTGCTGAAAATATACAATGGCTGTCGTATATTACCTAATATATAAACGACTAGCTGGATCTAATCCGAAAAGTAAGCATTATTGTGAAGAATCAATGGTCACCCTTTGTATAGAATTGTAGAATCGATTTTGATCTATAATCTTATAACTTTTGAATAGGAAATGGTTTGATAGGACTTTTGAGGGAAACCTTCATCTTACCAATTATTAAATATTATAAATTTTAATATAAAACCGAGCGCGTATTGATGCTTTGCACCTCCTCTGGAATAAGTCACAGATGTTAATATGGGCTAATAGAATTGTGTGTGTAATAATAGTTTCATAATTATTTAGCAGGTAAGTTTTACCTACGTAACTTTAATAACCCAGTTGAAATAATGAAAATTCACTAATTAAGTTCCACAGATTAACCAATGAAAATAAATACAGTGCTCCGTCTCGTAGACAATTTTTGGACATTCGTAGTACTTAAAGTCTCTTTAGAAGCTAATAGCTATTAGAAACATTTTAGCAAAAGATCAAAAAGATATGTTTAACAAAACCGTAAACTACAGCTTGCATTAAATATTACCTGTTACATTCACTAGTTTCAATTAACTGTGAAAGGTTACTTATTTCTTAAATTTATTTTATGTTACTTAAATTCTTATGAAGGATTTTCTCACGTTTTTATTTAACTTTATAAGATACACATATTAGTCTTGGGGCACTATTAGTGGTACAATTATTAGGACTTTAACGAAATTCAACTCGAAAGATAGAGCGATGTAGTGAACATATGGACAAGCCCACTGGTGAGATATATATTGTAAATTATAACAATTTTCAGTTTTAAGAGAAAATTACTTCAGGTTCTCTTTAGCTATAATAATAATATCTCGTACTGCTTAGCAGTAAAAAAACCTATTGGTGAAAGAAAGTTTTAAATGCACCTATTTTATTAATTTTGGCCATCAGACGATCAACCGAAATTAAGTTATAGGATGAACTGTAAAGACACTTTAAAAAATCAATCGATATTATATAGAATGAAAAAATTAAATTTACTTAACAAATATAATTCAATGTTATAACAAATCCCATCTGCCCACCTATGACCTTATGAATACAATTTGAGTAACGTAATGAGTAGTTATTTTTCCACATATGTGTATTTATATTTATCATTTGTTTTAACAAGTATGAACGTCATGAATGTTGTTTAATTATGTACAAATAGAATTCACCCTACGCGTAACAATTAAATATTTAATGGTGTAATACAATATTTTTATTAAACCATTTTCAAACAGAGATTTCCTCATATAAGTAAATAGCTTAGCAGTTTCTTTACAGGTGTAGAAATGTAGTGAATTGCCCGAAAATCCTTTTGTTATTTTATTACTCATAATTTTGTATTTTACTATATTCTTTACATAAATATAACATATGAGAAACATTAGAGCCGAACCGTAGCTTAATAAATTTGGATATAAAAATAACGATGGTCACGATTAACCAAAAAATTGCATTTTAGCCAAAAAATAAAAATAAAAAACGTTTGCACTCAGCCCAAAAATCTTTTCAACAATATGTCAATATATTTCATATGTATGTAACGAATAATTTTTTTTTTCTTTTCCCCTTTGAACTTTTGCGATTTTAAAATGTAATATAAAGTCGTTTTAAACACCATTTTTAATTTTGACTAAGGAACTAAACAATATGCAAAAATAAATTTCAAAAATTCATTTAAGAGATTCGGGGACTACGTATATTCTATATAATTCTAAAGTAATAATAATATACTTAGTTCCTGTCCAGTAAACAAATAGGTAGATAATCAAGGTGAATTTTGATTTGTAAAATTAGGTTCAAGTAATATATTCCGTTGAAGTAAAATCCTTGAAAATACCTTATTTTCATTGATTTTAAAACTATGTTTGGTAGTGTAAACAAAGAACATATTTCAAAGACGATGACAAGTTCATGGTCCTACTATAATTATGGTAATATTTCAAAGCCACCTTCGTATCATCTTTACATTACAAAAGGAAATTAGACAAGCCCATACTTTGTCGGCCTAATGTTTGAAGCTATGCCTAAATAATCAAACAGAAACTGAAATATTAGCAGAGGTGGTCATATGTTTTTGAAAGCTAGACAGCTATTGGTATATGCAGATGACATATTTAAAAAAAAATGTTTTCAGTATTCGAATAAGAATATGCTGTGCTCGAGCTACGAGTTCACATTATATTAGCGGAGAAGATCAAGAAACAAATCCACATATTTTTTGAAAAGCTCTCCTAATATATGGAAATCGGATGTAAACATTTATAAGCCATGTTATACAAATATTAATGGCGACAATAAAATGTAGAATTTAATTATAACGATCGTGTCAAAGGATATCTTAAAGGCCATTTCAATATTTAAAGGTCTTTAACGGTTTACATTACCAAACATCTCATATTTAATAACACTTACTAAACTTATTATTATAACTTACGAATCCAAGGTAATGAATAAAAAAAATACTTCAAACATAAAAAAATTATAAACGTTCAAATAAAAATTATCACGGGTTCACACCCGTGGCTTCACTCGCGTCCTCAACACGAATATAATGTTCATATATCTCATTAAATTAATGTGTTATTTCATTTGTTTACAGAGTTTAATTGTGTATATTATACTCTGTAAATAAATAAAAAATCGACACATAGTGCGGACTTATTACTATGGCAGCAATCTCATACACTCTACTAGAACACTATTATAGCGATAAATGTAATGTAGTTGACGGCAATAGGCTGTGTAATTACATAAAAATTTTAAAAAAATTAAAAATCGAAAAACGGTTATAAATTACTTTTGCAATATAAAATTACCAACTAAAAACTTATATTTTAGTTAAACTATAAGTTGCTTACCTATTTAGAATGAAAAATGGTGGCCAAAATAAAGTTGTAATAAAATTCTTAAAAATTTCCCAATGATGAAAAAAAGAAATTGTTAGAACAATGTTAAGACATTTTCAATTACTCAGTTCATACTCTCGACTCGTGTTATCCTTTTTATTTCTCATGATCAAGAAAAAGAATTTAAAGTTAACCACGTTTTTATAATGGAATTATAAAAGATATATTTAAATTGCATCGAGCTATTTTCAAAAGTGATTTAATATGAAATAGGATGTGTGAACATTATAATTAGAGGTTTATTAAATATTTTTGAAACATTTGACAGTGATCGTGATATTTGAAATTTTATGTATGTTAATATTTTTTAAATATGTTTATTGCAGTCCTCAACTTAGGTAGTCAATGACAATTACCGTCTCTTTATATACAGTGAGACAGAATTGTCTACGATTGTGTATCTTTAGATACAATGATGTAATGTCGTCTATGAGATAATTACTGGTAGAGTACAGAACTTGTCACGAAGTTATGAGGTAATTATATATAATTATCAATATTTTTGGGTTATAAAACTTTCATTCTTAAACAGTTTTAGAAGATTCGTTATGCAAAACATAGTATTACAAGTCGAGTGATAAACTATGTTTCTTTTTCACGTGCATTAATCTTCAATATACTAGCCATTTGATCTATTCGTAACGACATGGCCTTTAGATAAAAGAAACTTTTTTCTATTATAACGATCGTGTGAAAAATTTAAACTTATAAAACCTTTTTAACAATCTCTCATTGCTAATTTTAGGACCTTTATTTCGAAAATGCTTTTTAAATCATTTTGAATACGTCATGTGGTTTTACATTTTAAATAATTTTGAATACGTCATGTGGTTTTACAAAAAAAAATCATCGTTTCTGTATGTCACAAAACCTTAAAGTATCTTTATGATACATCTACTCTCAGTAACCTTTCTTTATCTTTTTAAATATTCAAGTAAAATGATAGCAAAAAAGGAAAGTTGTTTCTTTTGGGTGGCAGCGACTTTTTCTCGATAGGTAAGGGAATTGATTGTGTATGTAAAAATCAGTTTTCAGTGTGTGATTAAATGAAGGAGCTATTTAAGCGTTATTTCAAAGAAGTATGCATAGCGTTTTTTATGCCTCAGCAATGGCAAATTTATCAAAATTAATAATAACCATAATTACAGAAAATCACTGCAATTTTTATTTACAAAGTTTTTATTACGTAGGTTAGTTTGAAAGTTTTACGAGCACGAGAATAAAAAACTTTTAAGGTGCTATAATTTATTTATCTTCAACTTTATATAAAAATCAACCACCTTTTAGAGAGCGTTTTATAGTAAATATTTTTACATGGTTATTTTTAAAATGATCTCCATTTTCATCGTTTTTATAGTGTTTCAATGGGTAAAAGCCTGAAGATATATAGTGCACACTTGTCCTAAAAAGTTTTCACCTTATTTTCATTATTTTATAAGTTAGAAGTGTAAAATCGAACTTTTGCGGTAGCTATACCTCTCGCACCCCATTTAGTTACTATTAAAGAAGGAGGTATTTAGTTTTTTCTTATCTTTCGATAATTGCAGACTACACTGAAAAAAAATCTTATGAAACTATAGAAAATAGTATACTATAACTTTAATAAAAATCTGAGTTGGAAGAAAAAATAATCTTGTGAAAAATATTTCAACATGCTATAACGTTCATTTTCAATTTTTTCAATACATATCAGCACCTTTTTCTAGAGTATTTATGGCTAAAATATTGGCTTATCTATCTTTTACATTACCTATCCGTAAATTTATTTAATTTCTATTTTCAAATTTATGGGTTTTACAGTGATCTAAAAATGGGTAAACAAAAGTAAGTGAAGCACGTTTGTTGAAGTTTTCATAATTTTAATTTACTTTTGGCCAGCTTTTACAAAATATTGTTAACAACACGTAAAAGTATAGTTGATGCTTATTTAATAAGTATAGTGGTAAATCTTTTGCAAAGGTTGCTTTGAAGTTATACACGAGTGGCCAAGTTTCATGGCAATTTAATCATCCCTTTTTAGTAGGCGGTGATTTTTCCACCACTGCGAGTTTTCGGTGTGTCAATTCTTTTAGCCGCTATTTAAAAAAAAAAAGTGTATATAGTTTTAGTCCCACATCTCTTAAGTTTTTTTTAAAATTTATTTTAGAATAGCTTACCTTTTACAGGGTTTTTAAAGGTTCCAATTCAGTATATTATCATCCAATTTATCATCTTTTATATTGAATCAACCAAGACCCTTAATACCTGGACAATTATAAACCATGATGATTGCTCTATTGATTTAGTCAACCATAAAAAAATTTGTTGAAAGTATTAACATACCCTCAAAGAGTTATGTATTGACAAAGAACAACGAGTAGCATATTGATAGCCAGTTTGGTACGGCCGGCAAAACGCTGAAAATTAATCCAATTGAATTTAACCTTCCAACACCAAAAGCATTAATGTATTTACCTCACATCGGCTAATGACATTAACTTATGTATCTGTGACTAGAAACTATAAATAAAACTGATGTTTTCATTTTAAAACCATACTTCCAGTGCTTTCAATAATATGCTATCAGCTAATATCAATCTCATTCCGGAAACAAGGATCCACCTGAAGTTTCAGTGTCAAGAATTATCAACGACATCGGAGTATAACAACATTAAACCCATTACGGCATCACCAAACTGAGTGCCTTAATTTTACCCTCCGTCATGATGTGAACCAGCCGGATCGGTTTTTATTTTACCCTCTACCCAAGGTGCACCATCAAATAATTACGAAGTACCAATCGATAGATGTGGGTCCCCAGATACCATATGCGGTTTTCAGATTTCAGAAGTGACAAGCTGATAACTTGAAGATGAATGAAAGAAAGGTAGTATTACGTAGTTTTAAGAAGTGGATGATGCAAGAAGGACAGCAATCTTTAATAAATACCAGATGAACGGTGAGCGCAATACGATTATTTTTACGTGTCCTCGCCTCATGCGTTTGTAAAATTAATAACTGTGATCTTATTAAAATATTTAATGTAATTTTGTATAGCAATAAATTGTAGAATACCTGTGAACAATATAAATAATGTTTTGGTTTTTTATTTCGCCAATGAATTTAATATTACATAATTTTTTTACATTATATACAATTTCGTAAATATGAAACCATGTAAAAAATTAGTTCGCAACAATACTACATAAAAAGATATGAAAGTGTTTTCACCGGAAAATTCGTTAAAAAGTGAAGAAAAATTAAATAGCGCCAAAAAATAAAGAAACAAGATTTATTGATACTAGATCATAGATTCCAAAAATGTTATTATTTATATTTTTTACAAATTTTCAGTTTTATTCCTTTCTACACTTTTTACCCCGTAACGCTGCTTTTGAGTATTTCATATTTGAATATCACATAACGATCCTCCAGTGTTATATACGGTAAAGGTATGTTAACCCGTTGTACTCAATTAAAAAAAAAACAAACAAGCCGCTCCTGTATCTTATCGCTACTAATCGAACGATTGAGTCACAAGTAAATGATTTCAGTTTATTTTCTTTTCTTGGGCAATATGATGTTATTAGTCGATGTACATATGGTTAAAAACCCAAACTCTTCGGAGTAAAATAGAAAAATTACGAATAACCATTAGTTGAAAAAAGTGTCGTTTATCTATCTAGTTGCAGCGTAATCTAGTAATGTTTTCACAATTGACAGATACAATTCGTGTTTTAGATAATTTCAGTTAAAATAAAAATATTTGGCCTGGTTACTAGAATCGTCAATAACTACGACCAACAAGAAACTTGTGTTTTTTCAAGGTTTTATATTATGCGTTTACCCCAATGGTATAACCTTCACAACACAAAAATTATTTATTCAGAAAATGTATTACAAAGTATTGGTACTGATATTATCGTTTAATTTTAAATGATTTATTTCGAAACTGACTCAGTGTATAGAGCGATTTGCACTTCCGCCCCATGATAAAAGACGAAAAACGGAAAACGTCACTCCATTCTGAACGCTTATTACAAATTGTAAAAAAATGCATAGTTAGAATATTATTTAAATTTGCATTGTGCTTGAAGCTGTTTTGTTTTAGTATATAATGTAACACAATGTTTTATTAACTCCAAAAATTTATTGAATATATTTGGCGTTAATTTTGTAGAAATTCATTATTCACAATTAAATGAAACTAATATCTCACCTGAAGATGTTGTAATACAACGAAACCTAGGTCGTGGTAAAGAAATTAAAGAAAGTAGAAATAATACTACAACACGTAGTTTCATTTAATTGTCCAAAAATTTAAACAAGTTTGTAATTTTACACGAAATATTAGCTTAATTGAAAATTATTTTAAAGTTCCATGTATATAAATAATATATCCGTATATATGAATATATATATATATATATATATATATATATATATATATGTATATATATATATATATATATATATATACACACACATATATGTATAAATAGAAGCCGTATGTCAAGCCTCGGTTGGATAGTCAGTTAAAAGATTACACTCTTTGTAAGAAGTAACATAAGCAAGCAAATATGTAATGAACATATCTCAGGGCAAAATTGTAAAATTTAAACCTATTTTCCACAAAAAAACTTGAGAGAACCTTATTGGATTCGAACCATACAAACTACAAACTTTACTTTTGGTACTTAAATGACGCCTATAATTTACGTCCTAAATAGGATTCAAAAACGGATATTTTTCCCGTACACCAAAAAGTTACTTAAAGACCGTGCGTACATCTGATAAATTTTGCTGTCTCGTTGAAACTGTTACAGTAGCTACGTCGTTTCCCAGTTTAGATTCTAGAGGTTATTATTTTCTGTAAAACTTGTATGAGTTTAAAGCGTTCAACTACTTTTATAATATAATTCAACATTGGCTGACTGTGTATATGGAAAAAATATCACACTTTTATCCGTGTGATTCACACGTTGCCTTATTTGAATGAAAGTTTCATTTTGCGAAATTTTCGTAAATTTAATTTCAAGCAAGATTAAATTTTGATTTAAGTATACAGGCTAAGAATATAAAAAAAATGGTCACTTGCTTAAAACGCCCAAAAAGTACGGTTCTTTAGTCGTTCTACGACTCCGAGTATTCTGAGATTTTGGACTTAAAAATGGAACGTGGATCTTTAATTACGATTTAAAAGAAAAAACCTATTATCCAATAAAATCCCATTCAATGAAATGCGTGAATATAAATATTTTCTCCATACCTCATCCCCCTTTACAACTATGAGAACTTCAATATCTTTTATGTTACATTTTGCTACATATAAATTGAAATTTCCAGTTGCAAAATTACGTGCGCATCGGTCTAAAATTGCAATGCAAGGCGATGAGAGATAGGCGGACAGGCGGACATGACAAAATTATAAATCCCTTGCTTCATTATGAAGCCATAAAAATGAACATAGTTGTTGGGATTTGTTTTCGTAAAATTAGTATAAATCTAGCCTTTCACCGCTTAAACTTTAGCCTGCGTTAACTATTAAGCCGTTTTGGTGAAAAATTGTGGAAGTATAATAAGGAGATCAAATAATGTCACCTAATTATATAAGTGTTGGACCTCAACGCGCTTATGAACTGAGAATGACATCGACGGGTTAGATTGGCTCAGTACATTTGTATAAGATCATACCGCACTGAGTTCGTAAACTTAGTTCGACGTAATCATTAATCACTTCTTTTACGCACTAGTATGAACTTTATTTTTATTTAGTTTCAGTAATGTAGAATTTGGACCATTTTCTCTAATTCGGAACTTTAAAACATCTTTTATATGTTAATAAAACGTTTCTCTTAAGTACATGCATATGTAAAGTATTTTGAATACATTTGGCGTTAATTTTGTAGAAATTCATTATTCACGTGATGTAGTATTATTTATATTTTCTTTAGGTTCTTTACCACGACCACGACTTTTGCTAATAGTCCATCTGAAGATGTTGTAATACAACGAAACCTAGGTCGTGATAAAGAACCTAAAGAAAGTAGAAATAATACTACATCACATAGATTCATTTAAAGTATTTTGGTTAATTGGTAAAATAAATTTGTTTTTTTTTATTTCTTTCGAATATATAAAGTAAAAACATTCAATAACATTTTTTTCATTTGTACTTTTATTACGGAAAACTTATTTATTATCAAATAAAAAAACTATTTTTAAAAATTTTCTCAACCGTAATTACATTTAAAGTTTTATTATCATAAACACAACTTGCAAGAAAAATTTTTTTGAAAAAACACTGAATTATTATAACCAATTTTTCTTTTTGAGAAATAATACTCATATTGTCTAATATTCGAAACCGACCAATATAACCGTCAATAAAGAGTTTGAACCTTACAATAACTACCTCTGTGCAGAGCATCAATAAGGGAGGTTTTTTTACTTTGCATCCTTTGTACCAAAGGATGCATAGTTGTAGTATACCTTCTATAGTTAAGAAATGTTAAATAATCTAAAGTTTTTAGCTAGTAACCAAAACGGAACACTTGTGGAATCACATCGGTATCCGTTCGTCCCTCACAGGCGATTTTCTTGTAACAGTTTAACTATTGGTTTTATAGAAAATTTTCTCGGTACAAAATGTCTTTCACAATGTAAATAACACTTTTTGTCTTTTTAGTTCTTCAGAATTTTTAATTTGGCTCAGTCCAAATGCTTCTCACTCAGCTCCGCGCATTCGCGATGTGATACGTTAGTGGTATCGGTGACGCATAGCGCGGAAGATTTTAAATATGGAAGTTAGCTAAAATTAAACTTACTGGAATATTTCTCGATCCAAAATTATTTCGGTGTTCCTTCCTGTGTGACAACAAACATTCTTTCTTTAATATGCAACTTAGTACATATATCACATAATTCAGAGAATAAATCAATGATTTAAAATCACATCACAAGTCCATAAGATGAATACACATTTGGTACTTATTTTAAGCTATTCTCAAATAATTAATACCATTGTTAATTATGGCACCAGTTGTATTATTTTAACTGGAAATAACAATAACTACATACAGAAGAAACATTAAAATATTTTTTGATTACGATTTTAATATCTTCATATTTTTAATTTAAAATTTGTTTAAAGAACTTATTTGGTATTCAAAGTAATTTTAAAATAATTTTATTACTCATCTTTACTAAAAGAATTAAGTGATACTATTTTTTATTTATTTGTTTTACTTAAATTTTGAAGGGAATAAATTTAATAGAATCACTCCTTAATTCTAAAAATTTAAAAATTTGACAATAAACTACCCCATTAAATTTATTTGCTTTATCTTATTGTTGAGTCAGGTTTTTGCAAAAAGGATTAGAAAATTGGCATTAATATTTTATTTAGTATATTGGAGAAGTAGAATTTACATTAATATTTATGGTTACGAATGAATAAGCTAGGATTATAATTATGATGAGAATATTTACTGTTTAATACTTTTTTTTAAGTATTTTAGTAATCTGTTATAACTTTTGAAGTGAAAACTTTTTTAGACGCGTTGAGCAGTTTCTAGTTAGGGGAAAATCTCATGGGTTCGTGTAACCGACATGCTAATGTTAATAGTATATATAGCTATGAATATATTATGTTGTGGTTGGTCAGGAGTGAAATCATATATATATATATATATATATATATATATATATATATATATATATATATATATATATATATATAACATCTACTGTATAATATGTTTTCATTTTAATTTTTTAACGCTTCCAAAAAAATCCAAAATTGCTGTACGCGTATCCTATTCCTGAAATTATTACTCAAAATATCTGAAAAATTCACAACCATTGCAAATAAAATGAAGAATATATGAAAATAATGAGGTTTTCGGTATTTCCAACATTTTTTTAAAAACGACTGATCTTATGGAAAACTCACTGCGTAAGTATAATTTTTGTTTTGCTTTTATTTACGAGCAATTGCGTTTTAATTAGAAATTGCGAATGCATCGTCGTTCATTATTTTTCTTATAAGAATGGGTTGCAAACACAAAAACAAATATTTGGTGAAAAATTTGGTAAATTCAAAATAACGTTAACTTTTGTACTTTATTTTAGTGTTTTTGATTAAGGTGCTAATCTCATTCCGTTTCTGTTTGCATGAAATTGGTGTTTACATAAAATTCGCGCTCCAACGTCCATATTTATTTAGGATGCTGTGCATATTTGGTAATATCAACTAATTTCAATAACCTAGTCAATTTTATCTACATTTCGAAGAAAATAATTTAATCTCTAAATTTTTAAATTTAACTAAAAAGTTTTTAAATTTAACGTTATGTTTAAATTTAACTAAAAATATTTTTTTTGTATTTATTTAAAAAAAGTTATTATAATTAAATAAAACTCGATGATGTAATATTATTTCTACTATATTTAAATTCTTTACCACGACCTAGGTTTCGTTGTATTACTATATCTTCAGTTGGGTAACTATATCTTCAGTTGGGTAACTAGCAAAGATTAACTCTTGGAAACTTCTAAGAGCATTTAAAATACACAAAATAATAACTACTTACGATGGTGAGTTTATTGTAGAGGAGTGGTGTAGTTTTTATTATATTTTCGAAAGTTACACAATATACAAATATTTTAGTAAAGGTAATAAATTAAATTGATGTTATTCAATGAGGTTATACAATGCAAGTGTTCCGGTGTATTTAATGAAATTAAATGTATATTATTTTCAGTGATATACATATACAATAGAAATAATATCTGATGGTTAGAACAAGGTTATACCAATAACTATACACATCTCCCATTTTGTTTATTTTCTTTTGTGATATGTCTCCTTTGATGAGTAGCCGGGCTAAAAAAAATTTAAGTATACTATAGTATTAATGTTGTCTAACTGTATAAGGGTGATGATATTGTGGTGAGTTGTCATATAATATATTAACGTAGGTGTCTCTTTTTTGACTTAGAGATTAAATTATTTTCCTCTAAATGTAAATAAAGTTGACTAGGTTATTGAAATAAGTTGATAGTATCAAATATACACAGCGTCCTGAATAAATATGGACATTGAATTGCGATCTTTATTTAAACAGCAATTTCATGCAAATAGAAACGGAATAAGGTGCTAATTATTATGACAGAATCTAAGACAATCAGTCATCGCTCATTTAGTACTCCTGCTACCAAAAGGTCACGTTTATATTAAGCAACATTATGTAAGAAAAATTAATACATTATAACCCTTAATCGAATTTCTCTACTATTTTGAGCTGCACTAACAAATCCATTTGTCAAAAATAATAGTTAAGATTGTATATTATACACAATGTGACATATTTAGTTTGTAAAATAGAAAAAATTAAAGATATTTGTTCAAAAATATATTCGTGTATTGATGCATTTGATAATAACAAATTGAGTGCAAATTTTGTTATATAATTACTTCTTACAATTCTATTTCATTGGCTTCGTAATAATAATACCAAATCTAGTAAATTCGTCCAGAATTGTATTTAAAGAGACGGCCAATGAAAACAAAATTAAATATTGTACAAGAAATTGCATTACCCAAAATAATCTCTGCCTTATAGCAAGATGAATTCCGTATCACTTTTTAATTAGATATGAGTTGCATGCTGGTTTCATTAGATTCAACTAGGCCCCGCGCATTGAATATTTTGTAATGAATGAAAATTTTAGTAGTGGTCACCATTGAGCTATACGTATAGTTTGCTATTTGAAAGTGAATTTAATTGTGAAATTAAATAGATTTCTGTCCTTACGCATATTAATCTATCATCATATTATTTCCGAGGATCATTTGAAAGAAAGCTGAAATTATCTAAAATTATATTTACAAAAAAACATTATATACGTAATAAATTCGGATTTTTCTTTGACATTTTTTAGTTTTCGATTTACATGGATAATACCAATCAGTCTTTACTTGTTTTATTTTAAAATCTATTATTTGCCTATCAAATAATATATTCTAATATTTACGTAGACCAAAAACATAAAATTAAAGTGTAAAACTTAACGTTATTTTGTTATCAATTTTTTTTTGTATTTGAAACTCATTGTTATAAGAAAAAGAATGAACGACTATGCATTCGCAATCACGAATTAAATTGCAATTGCTTGTAAATAACCGCCAAATAAAAATCTTACGTTTGCAATGAGTTTTTCATACGGTCAGTCGTTTTTAAAAAAAAATATTGAAAGTAATGAAAGTCGCATTATTTTCATTCATTCTTCATTTTATGTGCAACGGTCGTGATTTTTCAGATATTTTGAGTAATTATTTCAGAAATAGGATGCGCGTGCAGCAATTTTGAATTTTTAGGAGGCGTTAAAATAATTACAAATTACACAAATTATATGTTTCTGAATTTGCATTTTAATGAGCTTGATTTTTATTCCCCCTCTCGTTTTATTCCCCTTAACCATCTCCAAAAATCAAAATTCTAATAATTTAAGAATTTATTTAGGATTAAAACATTATTACCT